>JAPDEK010000013.1:0-481336 GCA_027569065.1 Aspergillus cavernicola
GGGCATGTTTCATATCCACTGGTGCTCACCGTGACTGTCAATGTACCCGGTGGTTGGGTCACGGTAGGCCCAGGGCCAGTAACCGTCACAGTGTCTGTTGGTCCTGGCACAGTAACGGTTGGTGTGGCAACAGGTGGGCATGTTTCATATCCACTGGTGCTCACCGTGACTGTCAATGTACCCGGTGGTTGGGTCACGGTAGGCCCAGGGCCAGTAACCGTCACAGTGTCTGTTGGTCCTGGCACAGTAACGGTTGGTGTGGTAACAGGTGGGCATGTTTCATATCCACTGGTGCTCACCGTGACTGTCAATGTACCCGGTGGTTGGGTCACGGTAGGCCCAGGGCTAGTAACTGTCACAGTGTCTGTTGGTCCTGGCACAGTAACAGTTGGTGTGGTGACAGGCGGGCATGTTTTATGTTTACCAATGCTCACTGTGACTGTCAATGATACTGTAGGGCCTGGAATTATCAGTTTCTCCGCTGGTTGGGTCACGGTAGACCCAGGGCCAGTAACCGTCACAGTCTCTGTTGGCCCGGGCACGGGAATATTTGGAGGAGTAGTTGAAGCCGCAAACGAGGAGGCTGCCACGAGGAGTAGGGAATGGAGGTTGTTAAGCCGCATAGTTGCAGTTGGGACCAGATGAGATGGCTATCTTCAGCGCAGGAAAGGCACAAAAGGTGCTGACTCTCGTCAATTGTCATGCACACATGAAGAAAAGCTGCAGGGTGGAAAGGGACGCCGAGCTGAAGATGAGGTAAGTTGTCTGGGGCACACTAGAGTCTAGACCAGGTACAGGGTTACAGCCAGGGGACAAAGAAAACAAGAACCATCCTCACTTTCTTTGTCCCAGCACGGTTCGGGTAAAGACATTTTATACGCCAGGGAGCAGGGAGGAAGAGCGAAGACCCCGAAACTCTCGACCTCCAGAGCCTCTTCGCGAGTGGGGTAAGCAGGACTCGACTATCAATTGCAGCGGAGAATAACTAACAAACTCGGGATGGCGCAAAGGATCTACGCCTATTTTCCTGCACAGGCCGTGTTGATTCTGTTGAACTCGAGGTACGTGGACTCATGCAAGGCTACGGCTGAGATGCCAGCGAACTTAGGCAAGGTCGCAGCTGCCGTCATTGGCGTGATTTCTGCCAAGATGAGACTGACCAGGATCTAGGATTGAAATGCTTTCGTATTCTAGCCCCAAAGGCTGCATTCATGGCCGTCAGCGTCACCGTCAGTGTCAGCTGTCGTTCTCCAACTCGAGCCCAAAACGGATCCTCGGAGAAGGACTTTCATTGAGGCTATGTTGAAGTCGACTCTGTCTCTCCGGAGTTGTCTCTCCGGGAAGGTGGAAAGTGAGCGAGAGAGTCAGAGCCTTGCTGATCCCGGCTGTTGTTTTGTGTGCCCAGCCACTACAGCTGCAAGCCTGCAAGGCTAGTCCCTCTCGTGTCCACCGTCGAGCCGAGGTGACCACTGAACGCAGTGCAGCTGGTAGCATTGCAGCGGTCTGATGAGTCCCAGCTCTGTGAATGGCTGGCCTCAACTTTTGGCAGACATTGTCAAGGGATCCGTGCCAGCCAAGTTGACCAACCCATCAGCCCCCGCACCTGGTTCATTCATGATTGATAGCGGGGCGTGTGCCGATTTACAAATTTTGGCAAAGAAGGAATCTCGAGGCAATAAAGAGAGTGCCCGACGGGGATTGGAGGGAAAAACTGAAAGACTGTCCAGACTCCAAGCCCTTGAGAATAGTGTGTGGAACTCGAAAGAATAATAAGACACAAGTCTTGTCTCACTTTATTCTTCCTCATTCGTCTGTACTAAGTGTCCTCAGGGTCGTAGAATCCGTCTGGCTATCGCTTTCTTTGTCTAGTTTCGATCTGCTGTTGCACGATCTGACGAATACGGAGGCAAAGGTCAAATAAAGAAATATCAGACGAGGGGATCGAAAAGGGGCAGAAGGGAAAAAAAGAAACACCAAACATGAGGATGCGATGAAGCAGCACTCGACTGAACGATCGCGTTCAGTGAATATGGGCAATCTATGGAGACTGGCGGTGGTCGCTGCGGTCCTCGCTGGGGATGCGCAGGCGCAGACATGGACCGGAAGTCAAATCAATGTCTCCATGTGCACCTGGGGCCAACTCCGGGGTGCGATCGCTTGAATTCGATGTCAAGGCCGAGTGCTAACTGCGTATAGTCAACACAATACGCGACAGGGTTTATCTGGATGGAGGCAATCTCTGGTGGATGCGGTAAGTGACATGCAACATGAATCCTTCAAAGTGATAGAGGCTAATCGACGGTAGAGGCTACGAGGATGGGCCTGGCAGTATAGACAATGCGTGTACGTAGCCAGACACTGGATGCTTGCTTGCATCTCTAACAGTGGCAGACAACGTCGACGGCTTGCTTTACTATCTGAACCTCTCTTCGTCCTTCGACACAGCGACGACGAATCTCACCTCGCTATTTGGCAGCATGCAAAAGGCTGGCGGCGCTGCAAATAACATTGCGCCCACCTATCAAGACGGGGTCATGTTCGCCAATGACAACATGTTCTATCTCTACGGGTATGATCTGTACGAATCCCATGCTCCAGTGCTCATTTCTAACCCCTCGCAGCGGTCTCACAGAGCCGACGGCCGCCCATGATGACCCCCCGGCAGACACAGTGCTTGCGTACGAACTATATCAATATGGCGCTGATTCTAATCTCTGGAGACCTGGCTTCCTCAGCACCGATCTCGACAATATCACTCGCTATGTCACCAACGGGGCAGGGGTCTCCTCTCCAAGCGAGAACCTAGGATTCTACATCAGTGGGATGCGTGCCCCCAACTGGGGTCCCATCTGGGGCAATAATTCAGCCACAAATCTCTCCCAGCACATGATTCAAGTGGACATGGCAGACATGAATAATCCTGTCTGGTCGAATCTCACGATCCCTAACTATGTTCCAGCGCGAGCCAATGCAGAGGCCATCTGGGTTCCAGTCTCAGAGTCTGGGGCGGTGGTGCTGATTGGGGGCGTTATCAACCCTGAGAGCTTCTTTTACGACGGATTAAGTGATAATCAAACAGCCGAGAGTGAGCGTGTCAGCCCGGGGTTTATGCAAACCATTTCTGTTTACGACATTGCCGGCGAAACCTGGTGAGACTCTCTACATTTGCCAGTCCAGGAGGAGTCTTTCTAACCTCGACACGCAGGTATATCCAAAACACCACCGGAGACATTCCTCCACAGCTCACCCAGTTCTGTTCCGTCTATGCGAGCGCTTCCGATGGCTCGTCTCACAATATCTACATCTACGGGGGATACGACGGGATCGATCCCACGAACTACCCATCGGATGACGTCTATGTGCTCTCTCTGCCCTCATTTGAATGGATCCAGCTCTACACTGGGAATAATACTGCCCATGGCCGCAAGCAACATAAATGTGTCAAGCCGTACCCTGATCAGATGCTTGTCCTTGGTGGACAAGCGTTGAGCGATGCCGACTGTCTTGACATGATCAATGTTTTCAACTTGAATACGGGACGCTTCCAGGAGACGTATAATCCGGCCGAATGGAACGACTACGAAGTCCCTGATCTGGTCTGGGGAAGAATCGGCGGAGAGTAAGTCATTCTATCATTCGTGTATACACACACACTCACTCACATGAACAGTGCATCCGGCGGCGCAACTCAGACCTCGCCTGGATCCTGGACAAACACGTCTCTTGCCGATGTCTTCAGCGCCTCATACACCCAGCCCATCGCCACCTGGTATCCGTACAACAGCACCGAGAACAACATCACCACCACCACGGTACCAACCTCCGGCGGTGGCTCAGGCTTCCCTGCATGGGCAGGGGCTCTGATCGGCGTCATTGTTGCTCTCCTTCTGATAGCCGGCCTGATCGCATGGTGGTTCATCCGCCGTCGCCGGAACAAGGACGCACGGCGAAACAGCGAAGTCTCACGCGGCGCCCGGGTCAGGAATTGGGTCGGCCAGTCGGGCGCATTCGCAGCCCCGGGGCCCAAAGATCCGGATAATTCCACGGTCGTCTCTGGCGGGTTCACAACCGAGAGCACAGTCGCTCCGTCGGTCACGACGGGGGTCTCACGACCAACGGCCGAGGCAGGAAGTGAGCCTGTTTACGAGATGCCCGGTACGTATACTCCCTGACTCAGACGAGCGCAGGCTAATATCATAAACAGGCCAAAGCTCCGGACACGCCATTGAACTCCCAACGCCGTATAATGAAGGTGGCCTCATTCAGGACCTTTCTCCGACTTCTACTATCCCGCCAGCTGGGTACAGTTCACCTGTCTCCCCGGAGATCCCACAGGAGAATGATGGCGGGGGTCACTCGCGGCTAACGCATACCCGGAATGTATCGAGTCTGTCAAGCGTACCGTCCAACTTTAGAGTGTTGGACGTGTTGGATGAAGACGACGGACGGATTACGCGACCTCGATACGTGTCCGGGGTTTCGGAGGCCAGTGTCAGCTCGACCGGGACCAGGCTCGGGGAGACAGGGGTAGCGAATCGGGGGTTAGGACTGGACGATATTCCAGACACGGAGGGGGATCGATGAGATTGTACGATGGCATGATCTGAACGCGGTTTGGTGGACTTGCTGGTTATTGGGGGAGTTTTGTTGTGATCGAGGGTTTAATTCTAGCAGATATATAAATAATCGTAGCTGCATTGTAGGACAGCATACCTCTACATATCCCGAGGGAGCACAAGTCACTGTTCATCTTTTCTTGAGGAATGATAAATAAAACACAACTTTGGTACCGTACTCCCGACTGGACCAATTGGACAATGCAGTCGATCGCCACTGCATCACCATGACGGCTTAACAGCTGTGCCTGGACCTGTACCCAACCTGATCTCTTCCATCCTTGCCATCTCAGAAGTCGATCAGCGATCATGAACCCCATCCCAGGAGCCCAGGTGTATTACAACTTGGGTTCTTTCTCTCGCGCCGTGACCACCACCAGCCCTGATGCCCAGATCTGGTTCACTCGCGGGCTCGTTTGGGTCTACGCCTTCAACCATGCTGAAGGCGCCTACTGCTTTGAACAAGCCATAGCTCACGATCCCTCCTGTGCCATGGCCTACTGGGGCCTCGCATACGCAGTCGGTCCGAACTACAACAAGCCATGGGAGCGCTTTGATCGACGTGATCTCGAGCAGTCCCTCAAGCGAGGTTACGAGGCCTCTCGGAGGGCAAAAGAGCACACAGACCATGTCGCGTCATGGGAACGAGCATTGATTGCAGCCGTTCAATCGCGCTTTCAGGATGATCAACCTCCGACCGACCCAGTAGCTCTGAATCGGGACTATGCGACCGCCATGGAACGCGTCTACCACGCCTTTGGGGACGACCTTGAAATCGCTGTTCTTTATGCCGATGCCCTGATGAATCTCACTCCATGGGCCCTGTGGAATCTGTTCACCGGTGAGCCAGCGCCGAACGCGCCGACGATGCTGGTCAAGTCCGTACTTGAACGCGCTCTTGCTAAACAAGGCGCGGATCATCATCCGGGCCTGTTACACCTGTATATTCATTATATCGAGATGTCACCGACTCCGGAGCTGGGGATCAATATCGCCGACCGGCTGCGCGACCTCGTTCCAGATGCAGGGCACATCCATCATATGCCCACTCATCTGGATATCCTTGTAGGCGACTGGAGGCGCTCGATCACATCGAACCACAAGGCTACCCTGGCAGACGACAAATATCTGCATCAAGTAGGGCCGTACAACCTGTATACCTTCTACCGACAACATAATTATCACTCTCTGATATACGCTGCGATGTTCGCCGGGCAGTACAAAACAGCCATGCAGGCAGTCACTCGCATGGAGGATTCCGTCCCTGAAGGTGTCCTGCGCATGACATCGCCTCCAATGGCAGATTGGCTGGAGAACTTCATGGCCACGCGTTTGCATATTATGATCCGGTTTGGAATGTGGCAGGAACTCATCCAGATGGAATTACCCAAAGATCAAACCTTATATTGCGTCACAACTGCGACGACGCACTATGCCAAAGGACTCGCCTTTGCTGCTACAGGTCTGGTCGAACTGGCAAAAAGGGAACGCGAGCTCTTCTACCAGGCCCGCGACTTGGTTCCCCCATCGCGTCGAGCATACAACTGCAAAGCGATTGAGACTCTCGCGGTGGCGACAGCCATGTTGGACGGCGAAATAGAGTACCGAGAAGAGAACTATGACACAGCGTGGGAATGTCTTCGCAGATCCATCGAGAACGACGACAAACTTCCCTACAGCGAACCCTGGTCATGGATGCAACCAAGCCGCCATGCCTACGCTGCTCTATTGTTGGAACAAGGTCACGTCCACGAGGCAGCAAGAGAATACCGCGCGGATTTAGGACTCGATCAGACTCTCATTCGCCCGCGTCGACACCCGAAGAATGTATGGGCACTCCAAGGCTACCACGAGTGCTTGAGCCGGATGGGCCGGACGGAGGACGCGAGGGGAATTGAACCTGCGTTGAGACTGGCGATGGCTGTGGCCGATGTACCCATTCGCGCGTCGTGCTTCTGCCGTCGAAATGTCTCTGATGCTCCGGAGGTTATTCGGAAAGAACAATCCAAAGGGAGCCGGTTATAACTTGAGATCCACATCATGTACCTAACCCTGTTCGTTCGCAAAGTCCATGCACCCCTTCCAGAGTAATACGCAATCCGCGGCCAAATCCGCGGCCACCGAAACTGCAGGAGTTAAGACGTCCAAGACGGAGAAGCTGCACGATGCTGACGATTAACTTCTTTCAGGTCTAGTTTATAGTATCACAGCTAGACCTTGGCTTGTTTGACTCACCTTGAAATAGAGTGATTGGTAAGTGCCAAGGGAAAATACGAATAGCTTCATACTTGGTATACCTCATGTGGCGTGAGTTGGATATCTGGAATGCGGAGGAAGACCACATTAATAATACACAGAAAAGGTGGTTTGAGCTGGGTGAATTCAGCTGAGTAACTTCAGCCAGATTGCGGTATAAAAGGCTGCTTCTCTCGCGGTCATATTCAAACTAACAGCAGCTCAGGTCACCTTTGAAATCGAACCTTTCGAACACCGCAATGTCTAAGCAAATCAGTCTCTTCGGCCTGGGAGCCATGGGCAAAGCCCTCGCCCTCAAGTACGTCGAAACCGGCTATACCACCACCATCTGGAATCGATCTCCTGGCAAAGCCGAGCCTCTCGTTGCCAGAGGCGCCAAATTGGCCTCTACAGTGGCCGATGGCATTGAGGCCAGTACGTTGATCCTCATCTGCCTGCTCGACAATGCCTCCGTCAAAGAAACCCTATCCAAGGCCACCCCCTCCTTGCCCGGGAAGACCATCGTCAACCTCACCAACGGCACCCCGTCGCAAGCTCGCCAGGTCTCGGAATGGGTCACCTCCTTCGGGGCCGTGTACATCCACGGCGGTATCATGGCCGTCCCTGATATGATCGGCTCTCCGCACTCCGTGTTGCTCTACAGCGGCGAATCTCCCGAAGCATTTGACCATATCGAATCCGATCTCGCCTATCTTGGAACGAGCAAGTTCCTCGGCACAGACCCCGGCTCTGCATCCCTCCACGACCTCGCCCTACTAGCAGGCATGTACGGCCTCTTCTCAGGCTTCTTCCACTCAACAGCCCTCGCCACGTCAGAGGCAGGCACGACTGCATCCGGCTTCCTGCAACTGTTGACACCCTGGCTCGGTGCAATGACCCATTACCTCGGTGCACTGGCAAAGCATATCGACGACGGGGACTACACGACCCAGGGATCGAACTTGGCCATGCAGGTTGCGGGAATTCAGAATATCGTCAAAGCGAGTAAGGAGCAGGGGGTTTCTCCGGCGTTTATTCTTCCGATTTTCGAGCGTATGGGCCGCGCTGTCGAGAAGGGGCATGGGGAGGATGATGTTTCTGCTGTGATTGAGTTTATGGGTTAAAAATATACTTGAGTAAAATTGATTTAGTCTATATCATCCTTGGAATACCCCAGCTATTAAACCTTACGTATACGTATCTAAACCTTTCCCTCTCCCACCTTTTCACCAGAGACATCATTTCCCTCCCCTTCAGACTCTCCCAACGCCCCAACCCTCCGATCATTCCTCCAAACAAGCAACCAAGAAGCCAAAATCCCACTAATAGCCACGACCAAAAACGACAAACAAATAATATAACTCACCCGATACGACGGCCCAAACCGAGTATTATACACATGCGGGCCGCAAATCCCACTAAACTGCGCCATTGCATTCGTCAGTCCGATACCAATACCCGCTGCAACTGTGCCTTCGAGGGCTCGGATACGCTCTGGCCAGATGACCGGGTATGCGGAGCCCGCGCAGGCGGTTGCGACGATGAGGACGATGTATTTGACGATGGAGTTGGGGACTGTGATCAGGAGTATGTAGCAGATGATTATTGTGCTTTCGACTGGGGTTGGGTTAGCTGGGTTTGTGAAGTATAGATAGAGAGAGAGAGAGAGAGAGAGAGAGAGAGAGAGAGAGAGTTACTGGCAACAGCGGTCGTCCATGGTCGGATCAATTTCTTGTGGAGAAGGTGGCCGATGAGGTTCAGGAAGAAGAAGCAGGCAACATATGGTGGCTGCAGTATAGTTAGAAGAAGAGCTTGACAATCAGAGCAAGGCGACTTACGATGTTCATCAACTGAGAGTAGGCAGTGGTAGTAAAGCCGAGCTCATAGATGACCGTGGGCAGGGCATAATTGACACCGAACCCTCCAATGCCATGTCCAATCCAGTAGACAGTAAAGCTGTAAAGGGTCGGACTACGGAAGAGCTGCCGGATACCTTCCCAGCTCCAACTGCTGTCCTTCCCTGACGGCGCAGCGTTTGAGAGACGGGTGGTAAGGAACTCTCTCTCCTCGGGGGTGAGCATCTTCGCGGTTTCAGGATAGTCAGGGATACCGAAGAGGGCGACAAAAGCGAGAAGAATAGCAGGGAGACCTTCGAGAATGAACAACCATCGCCACCCGGAGAGACCACCGGCCTTATTCATGAAACTGATTGCGTACGCTAACAACCCGCTTAAGGCGCCGGCTACCTGTCCCAAGGAATAGAATAGAGAGACTCGCCAGGGCATCTCAGATGGTTTGTACCAGAATGCCATGTGGTAGAGTACCGAGGGATAGAAACCAGCTTCAGCTAAACCGATAGCAAACCGGACGCACATCATCCCCTTGAAGTTCTGGACGGCGCCGGAGCAGGTAGCCGAGATACCCCAGGCCAGGATCAAGATGAACATCCATCGGGAGGGTCGGAACTTCTTGAGCAGGATTGTATTGCTCGGCTCAAAGATCAGGTAACTGTAGGAGAAGATAGACTGAGACCATGACCACTGCGACGGAGTGAAGCCTAGATCGGTCTTGATGCCATCGCCGGCCTCGAGGTTGATGATAGCGGCGTTGGCGTAGTTGCTCGAATCGATGACACGGAAGATATAGACGAAGGAGTAGAACCCCACGAGCCAGAAGTCGACCTTGCGCATGACGCGCTTTTCAAACTCGGCGTCATACTTTGCTGGTAAGGATGGACTGTCTGGGGTGCCAATGATAGAGGGAGAGGCACTTGAAGAGGTGACTTTCGTCTGACCCTTTTCAGGGCTTGTTTGTAAGGAAGGGATAGACATCTTGGCTGCTGCCCGATGGCTGAAGACCTATCAATACGACGCAGACATGGTTTATATAGACGGAATGACTAGCCAGGCCGATGAAGAGAGCGCACACATTGTTGAAACGGTGATACCATGATAGATTCAATCACGACACAGCTATATTGATAGAGCCCAGTGAGATACGATCAATCCCCAATGCGCGGATCTACACGCTCAGCCTATCGGCGGATTGACGATCTTGAAAATGGTCCGCAAGGATCGTGATATCTTGCCTTGGGTATCACGCAATCCCACACAAGAATGATATTCACCGAATACCCCGCTTCCTGCCACAGGAAGCACAGAATATATCCCGAGTGGCCTACCGCCGATTCTAGAGCCATGATTCATGTGTCGTCGGCGTTAAGTGCAGAGGCGCTGTGTATGGGGGTATAAAAATATAAAAGCATCGTGCTCGTCTGGGCTTCACTTCGACCATACTTAAATCATCTTCATTTGATTTGTCACCATGGCTCCATCCGCTGTCATTGAGGAACCCAGTATTCACTCCATTCCTGTGAAGACATGGGACCGTCCAGCTCCCACGTCTGAGCAGCTCGACTGGGCGCCTCTGGTTGAGATTGACCTCTCCAGGTTCGATGAGCCCGGTGGCAAGGAAGCACTTGCGAGGCAGCTGTATGACGCCGTAACCCGTGTCGGCTTCTGGGTTGTCGTCGGACATGGTATCGAAGACGAACGCGTGCTGCGTCAATTCAGCTTTGGCAATGCGTTCTTCAAGGAGCCTTTGGACGAAAAGCGGAGCTTCCCATGCAACTTCGCTGAAGGCGAGTATTTCGGATACCGTGAGAACTCTCGATGGATTGGCGATACTGGCGTCAAGGATAATGTTGAGATGGTAAGACTCACATCTTTGTATATGGTATGTAGTTAACAAAGCGCAGCTGAACATCCCCAAAGCAATCCCCGTATGGGAACATCTCCCCAGACACAAGATTGTGCAAGAACACTACGATGAGATCGCAAGCTTCCACCGCGACCTATTCGAGAAGGTCGCTCACAAGCTATTCGTGCTCATGTCGATCATTCTGGAACTCCCAGAGAACTACCTCGCCGATGCCCATGCCTACGACAAGCGCTCCGACGACCATCTCCGCTACATGATCTACAACGTCCGGACCCAAGATGAATGGGATCGAGCCCAGGGCTACAGCAAAGGCGGACACACAGACTTTGGTAGTCTAACATTGCTCTTCTCTCAACATGTCGCTGGACTGCAGATTCGCACGCCCGAGGGTGACTGGAAATGGGTCAAGCCTGTGGAGGGGGGCATTACCTGTAACGCGGCTGATACGTTGAGCTTCCTGACCAAGGGTGAGTCTACGTAATCTTACAATAAATACCACACTGAATGACATTAACACGAAGACTAGGATTCGTCAAATCCACCATCCACCGAGTGGTGACCCCTCCAAAGGACCAGATTGACATTGCTCGCTTGGGGCTACTGTACTTTGCCCGACCTGGTGATAGCACGGTCATGAAGCCGGTTCCTTCACCATTGCTGGACAGACTTGGTCTCCTTACGGAAGAGGACAAGGACACGAGTATCCCTGCCGCTACAGGGACAGAGTATGTCCGTGCTCGAGTGAAGGATGTGCATCATAAGACGGTGCTTGACAAACGGGAAAACACGCAATTCGAGTTCAAGGGACTCAAGGTCGAGAATTATTATGCATAGTCTGTGAATACACCTACTTGGGCATATAAGCACCGAGTCCACTGATGATTAATGTTACTTATTCCAAGTATGAACAAGTTGAGTCCACGTTGCCCTTGACAGCTCCCTTGATACTACTTCGAATGGAAAAATAGGCGGATCAGACGCGAAGACCTCGTGTAGTATTTTGACGAAGGGAGACAGTTCGACTCTGTGTCTTCTATACAGACCCAGTTCCATCAGCACCGCGTTGACATGACCACCAGCAAACGCAGTTTCAGTGGTCGCCCACCCGGTTCCGTACCCAATTACCAGTCCAATACATTAATCAGCCATCAAGGGACACAGTCCACTGGTCGAGCTGCTTCTAGCGCTTGCTGTCAATCCCAATGCTCGATACATTGCCTGACGGTCAGTCGTCCAGGAAGCGTCTATGGCCAACGACTACCTTTCGTCAAATTCTTTCCAAAAAGACTAACTACCTTAGGGATGGACTGCTCTGCGCATATTATCCACAGCACGGGCTGGCTCCGTCGCACAACGCAGCGATTCAGATGTCGTCCATTGCTGCGGGCGACCGGACGAATGGGGCGGAGGAATCTCACAACTATTCAGTAATGAATCAAAAGAAGTATTTCAGCCCCGGCGTCAACTATCTGACTCGCCCTATTACCTCTCGCCTGGCGAGCACACTCGAGTCTCCGCGCGCAGCATAGCCACCCTCGAACCAGGAGACACAAGAGGATATCGGGGGGAAGCATTATTATTGTTTCAGGCGGCTCCTGTATAGCCTCGGCGATCGATCCACGACGTTACAGTGCGGGGTCAAACCCGAGTCAGTGTACGGAGTACTCTGGAGTCTGGACTCTGTAGAGACTAAGATTCCTTCTAAGAAGCTTAGCCACTTAACGGTAACAGCAGGTACTGGCGCCTTGCCAAACGCAAGTCCTTCACATCGTCTACCTACACAGATATCCTTTGAAAACCAACCTCGGTGAGTCGAGCTCCCGATGATCCGACGTTACTAAATCAAAAGAGAGACCCATTTTTACCTTTGTCAATGGCATTGATCGACATATCCTCCACGGCGGATTAGTCTTCGTCGAGTGGAGATGGGGCCAAAACGAGCGCCCAAATGGCCAGAATAGACCTGTTGGCTCTCCACCAGCGCCTTGTCATTCTCTACGCAGTACGAGGTAGCTATCTTTGGAGAATGGGCCTGTCGATCTGCAAGATTCTCCTATCATCAGTCTACCTTGCGAGACACCATGTCCACACCTTGCTGGGCGTCGTATATCAGGATGCTCCAGAGGGCAATTCCTGCAGGTGGCCTTACTGCTCCATGCCTAACCGCTGAAGCTGGCAATGATCGTCGATCTCATGTCATGATCATGGCAGTGCCTTCTTCCGCTATGTGGATATCCAGCATTCCATGCTCCAACGCATTGCCTGAGCCAGACTGCTTCAGCACCACAGTAACGCTAGAGAAAGCTATATAAACCCTCTCTTCCTCGTCTTCCATCTATATCACCATCTCAACCCAATCCATCCATCCATTCATCAATCAATCAATCAATCAATCACTCAAAATGAAGCTCATCAGCATCATCCCCCTCTTCGCCTCCCTCCCGGCCCTCTCCTCCGCCTATGTCACACTCGGCACCGCCTGCTCTGGCGCCGGTTACGACTGCACCGACACCTACCACAGCATCGGCGTCTGCAACGGCCGCAACTGGCAACTCTCCGCTGACTGCGGTGAGGGCTTCTGTGTGTGGCCTGCCGGTGACCCTACCCCTTGGTGCAACTCTTCTTAAACGGTTACCTACCTACCCAGTAGATGACTGAAGTCTGACGGTATGTCGAGCCTATTTGCCTATTGTTTATGTGTTGCTGATTGAGCTGAGGTAGACTGTTACCTTACCATACATCGTTTTGGTGATCCTGGAGCGGGTTCTGGACCTGAATCACTGGAGGCTTGGTAGGGGTATTGAAGGGATTATGTGTTAACGAAGACTCAGAAAATGTATAAATAAAACATCCAACATCATGCATAATGTCCAGCAAATCAATTTCTCTGTTTCGTAGCATGATTCCGATATGTACTCGGAATGAACTTGTAGTCTAACCACTGAGGCTCATGTTATCTATGAGACACCAGTGGAGCAAATATACGTCGTCGAGGACTCAATGATGGATACTTTCTATAATTAGAGCCGGCGAGCGTGGGTCCCGGGTACTACAATTACTACTACTGTTACTCAGAGTCACAGAGTCAGGTACTAATAAGGATTGGAGTCCTGCCTAGAATTAACAAGTGATAGCAATCTATAACTCAGGATCTTTGCCACCAGCACCCAATGCGCCAATCTAACCAACACTGTGACCAATCCACACAAGTACAAGCATGACAACAGGTAAGTCCATTAAGCCCCAAGGGCTTGAATAGTGGCGACATTGCACCGGTCCAGGAAGACCAATGCCTCGCTCCGGCTGTGCCATGCGTCGTTATAACTCGCACTCAAAGTGAGTCGACCATTCCATGTGCCGAGAAACAACCCCAGTCCCGTGACTAGATGCTCCCTCGTCACCCACGGGTTGTCGAGTTCGAATGCCCCGTGTATCGGGGATATCGTGTTGTCCAGCGTCCCTATATCAGACAGCAGTACCGAAGGCTTCTGAGACGATGTCGGCACGGGAGGTGTGCTATTGTCGGCCGGATACGGGGGGGTGATCATGGCCCAGTACGACGGCACCATGCCGATCCGTTGTTTATCGTTCCGATTCTGCAAGTCAAACCGACGAACAGCACTCGCGATCCTCATGTATTCCCTCCGACGGGGTACGCTGTAGTCTAAAAGCTGGTCAGGGACGCCAATCGAGGCGGCTGGGACGGTCAGGTCTAGTGCAAGACATTCGCCCGAGATGGAGTGGTAGACTGATGCGGCATGCGCTGGGGTGTTATAGGGTTCCTCGCATTGCGGTCGTTCATCCATGAGGCTGTAGTTGATGTATCGCACCGTGCGCGGTTGGCTTTGCCGTTTCTGCATGTCTCGAAGCACAATACCGATTGCCGTATGATAGGCATGGGTCACGCTAAACCCTAGCGCTTTGCAGGCCTTCAACAGACGATGCGTCGACTCCGAGGAGAGGGTAATGGCCACCCGCTGGTGTTTCCCGGGCTTTGTTGCAACCTTGCGACAAGGGAAGCCGGCGATCTCCACACCCTGCGTCAAGGCCGCGTTCCAGGCAACTGTTTTATCCAGCCGGATCTTTTGTTGTCTGGTCAAGCTCGGTGGGACGCCGGCCGCGACGCGAAATGGCGGGCTTAATCGCGACCACTCGTCGCCAAAGTCCGGGAGGCGATATGAATCGCCTTGCTCCAGGGCGAGAGCCGCATGTGCGAAGAGGTTGTTGAAGAGCATCAAGGTCCCAACGCCGTCGACGATATCGTGCCGACAACGAAGCACCAAGTCGGCGTGTACCATACCATTCGGCCGACCGGCCCGTTTGATCATGAACAGCGTCGGAAGCTGAGGCACCGGGGGATCGGAATTACACCACTGCAGCCCAGACATCTTGGTGCGCACGATGCGAAAAGTCGACTCCAACCAGTCAGTCTGCGCTTCCCGCGTCACAGCCATCTCATACGCTTTCCGGCATTTCTGCAACGACTCGCTGTACTCAACACGAGAAGCGATCGTCGGGTGATCATACCGCAGTCGTACCCAAGCTTTGCGCAGGGCATTTTCCACCTCATGGTCGGATCCTAGCGCGGAGAAGGAAATGTAGCCGGTGATCGCAAAGCAACAACGCCCACTCCCTTCATACGTCTTCGCGATCGAGGTATAGAACTGCTCGGTCTCATCGATATCCCGCTCCCACCGCCCCGATCGGACCTCAGCCCATGAATAATCGCAAGTGTCTATTGACCCCATGGTAGCGGTGCACGCGAGATAGGAGTCGGGGAGACGGCAGGAGGAACTCGGAAGACAGACGAGATATAATCATGGCTATGCCGCGGACAGGTAAATTAACCGGAGGCATCCCGATCAGACGCGGTGGTGAAGCGTCAGCCATGGAGGCACCTGAAGAGAGACGGATTGCCCAAAACAGTCGGCCCGTTGCCCGTCTCCAATGCGGAGGCTGAACACGCCTCCGTTCCAACTTCTCTGATGTCTGATTCCAATAATAATAATAATAATAATAATAATGAAAATAATAAACAACCGTCCGCGGTTGACGAACTGTAAGACGCGTCGAGTTCGGCTCAACTTCGGCGCAGATGCCGCGGTGGCTTCAACTGCCAACTTGGGAACATTCTATTCGCTAGTAACTATCTTCGACCAGCAGTCAAGAATATATATATCCAACGCCAAAAATATTCACCACTGTCAGCAAACTGCTAAGAGCACACGAGTCCCCTGTAAATTAAACTAAAGCAAAGCTTGATATGCTAGAAATCTTCCGATTTGCTTAGAAGCGCGACATAAGCTGGGTCTGTTATCCGCCTTTTCATGGAGGAGGTCTGGCCCTCGCAGGATCATATACGAGCTCCCTGTCAGCATCAGCACGCTAGACGAAGACGATCAGTCTCACTATCGTAGATACGATGATGTCCATATTCCTACTCGGGTGGGATCTCTGGTCTAAAATACTATCATGCGCTATATCCAATCTGAGCATGGCTATCCTACGCCAAAACTGCAATCTATAAACGACTTAGGATTCGTTACTGTTTGCTCCCATTCGTAGGAGAAATCGCCTTAAGAATCACATCCGTCATGGCCAGCACCTTCTCCTCCTCAAGTTTGCGACCGACCAGTTGTAGATTGACCGCCATCCCATGCACAGCTTCAGCGGAGTCTACCCGCGTTAGTATATCATCACGGCAGATATGGTGAAGTGGTACCTACAATCATTCTGAACCTGGCCATCAATATCACTCAAAGGCTGATGGTTCGCATACGCCACATCGACATCCTTATCCGTGTGCACGCCGCATGGAAATGACACGGCCGGATAGTCAAGGACGTTGAAGACACCGGTGTATCCCACGTACGCGAATTTACCGCTCTCAACGCTGCTGTATGGGGTCGTAGGGCCTACAATGGTCAGTTAGGTTCATCCTCCGGATAGATCATCTTCGAGTAAGAGAAGAACACGTACATAAGATAGCATCGATGCCGGTCTCGTTCCACCGGTCAATATACGACTTGCACAGGGTATTCCGGGCCAGATGGATCTGCCACATCTCATAAGTGCCTACTTCCGTCGCGTCCTCATACGCCTTCATCTCCGGACGGAAGGGCTCTTGAGTAGGTTCCAGGAGCTTGCGAACGGACTTTCCTCCGTCTGCAACAAACATGCGTGCTAGCGTGTCCAGGAGGCCCTTGTGTTCGGTGGGTGCCCAGGTAATAGTTTCATGACCGGCGGCCTTTAGCTTCTCCACGGTTTCTTTTAACGCCCGTGAAACCGGAGGTGTAGGGGTGCAGAATCCGTCGTTCCATAGCACGGCGATCTTGAGGGATTTCTTCGTCTCAACGGAACGCCATGGGATGGGAAGACATTTTGGATCGCGGATCCAGGGCTCCTGACCAACGACCGTTTTGGCCCAGAGGACGATCTCGTCCAGTGTCTGGGCGAGTGGGCCGTTGACGCTGCCGACAGCCTCCTGACCTGCGAGACCAGACCGGGTTTGGAAGTTGGGGAAGCGGCCGAAAGAAGGGCGGATGGTGAAGATGCCCGTGCAGGCAGCAGGGATGCGCAGGGAGCCACCTAACAATTAGCTAGTTTCATCACGGATTGTGGTTGGATTGGCTTACCGATGTCAGTGCCGACACCGATTCGACTAGCACCAAACGCGATGAGAGCGGACTCTCCGCCCGAGGAACCACCGGAGGTCAGTTTGCGATTCCGAGGATTGACTGTCCGACCGAAGACGTTGTTTACAGACTCTGCGATCATCATGGCGGTTGGCACGTTGGTCTTGCAGTATAGGACTGCACCAGCACCAAGGAGGAGGTCGACTAGGGTACTGTTGTAGGTTGCTGGGTCATTGACCAAGGAGGTAAACCCAACCGTTGAGTCATAGCCGATGAGGTTGAAGTTGTCTTTGATGGAGATGGGGAGGCCATGGAAAGGGCCTTTGGTTTTGCCGGTCTGCTGGAAGTAGCTGTCAAGCTCTTTGGCTTGAGCGATAGCTCTGTCGAAGAATATTTCCGACAAGCAGTTTGTCTACGGCTGTTAGTTCTGTGCAGCTTAGGATAAGAAAGAAAGGTACCAATTGTTGGGCAGCAGCAGCAGCCTTGCAGAAGGCTGTAGCCACCTCTTCTGCGGTCCATGACCCTGATGAGACATGGGATAGGATGGTCTGGGCAGGAGTTGATGTGATTTCCAGTTCCCGATCGGTAAAGAAACCGGATTCTTTCGGAAACGTAGTCACATCTAATTGATCTTCAGGAGGAAAGATGGCAGCAGGGATGAGCCACTTGGAAGGGATACAAGCCTTGAGCGCGTGGCGCTTCTGTTCGGCAATCGATTCCCACGTCATGATAGTCGAGAATATTATGCAGATGCCCAGGATAGATAAGAAGGCTTCCTTTTGTATCTTACTTCCGGATCTATGCGGGGGACAGATAAGTGAGAGCTGATCGGATATTATATTGGAGATGGGCATGCAAATAGCTTGGTCCAGATAAGTTCGGTGATTGTCACCCATCAGAAGACAGAACGAGGCCGAGGTTATCAAGCAACGATGGTTGTTATCCTCGGGCGAGACCAGATATCATCGAAGGACGTTGGAGTATCTCCAGTGTGGGGGAACTAGCGACCCTTTGGTGACGAATGGGATTGAGACCCAGAGTCTGGGCTGCGGTGGTCTCCAACTTTAGTCTTTGATAAGAGACGCCGTCTGTCTTGTTTCTGAGATAAACCTGTCACAGGAACACTGACAATGTCACAGGAACATTCATCTGGGAGATTGCCCTCGATATCAATCCCCTCGTATATAAGGGGCTCTGATTCTGTTAAGTAATACTCCACCATCACCATCACCATCACCACCGGCGTCTTCCAAGATGTTCCGCAGATTCGCCTCCTACCTGAAAGGCCAGGAAAGTGCGCCTGGAGAGACCAAACTGCTCCGCAAACTCGATGCCTTCATCCTCTCCTTCTGCTGCCTCTGCTATTTCGTCAATTACCTCGACCGCACCAACCTGAACAATGCCTACGTCTCCGGCATGCGCGAGGAGCTGGACTTCAAGGGGAATGAGCTGAACAGGATCAACACCATCTTCACCGTGGGGTACATTGTCGGGCAAGTCCCGTCGAATCTCGCCCTGACCTTTGTCTCCCCTCGTCTGTTCTTCCCCGCGGTCATGATCATCTGGGGTGGGTTGACCATGACTACGGCTGCCGTATCCAGCCCTCAGGGCATCATGGCAATCCGATTCTTCCTCGGCCTCGCCGAATCCAGTACCTTTGTCGGAACACACTACATCCTCGGCTCCTGGTATACCGAGAAGGAACTGGGTAAACGCAGCGGGATCTTCACGGCCAGCGGCCTAGCAGGAACCATGTTTGGCGGCTTCATCCAGACGGGAATCCACTCCTCCATGGACGGAGTCCAGGGCCTTTCGGGATGGCGCTGGTTATTCATCGTACGTCCCGACCCTTTTGCACCTCTACATGACCTATCTAACTGAGACAATAGATTGACGGCCTCATCACCATCCCAATCGCAATCTACGGCTTCATCGTCTTCCCCGACACCCCCACAACGACCAAAGCGAAATACCTCACCGCGGACGAAAAAGCCCTGGCTGTCGCTCGAACTCCAGAATCCGGCGCCATCAAGGTCCCGCTGAATCTGGAATTCTTGAAAAACGTCTTTTGCTCATGGTACTGGTACGCGTTTGTCATGTTGTGGATTATCGCGGGTGAAACCGAGTCGTTCTCTTCGAATGCTTTGCTCGCGCTATACATGCAGTCGCATCCGACTATTGACTACAGCGTGTCGCAACTAAACAACTATCCCACCGGTGTACCTGCTGCTGGAATAATATCAACGTTATTCTGGGCGACGTTGACAGATTTCGTGGGCGGGAAGCGGTACCTGGTCGGATACTTCATTGCCGTTGTAGGCATTGTCACATCGACGTTGATCCTCACCTGCTTCGATTCAACCACCACCGTCTTCGCATCCTACTACTGGGCTGGAGCCGTATACGCCTGCCAAGCCACATTCTTCGCCTGGTGCAACGACGCAATGCGATACAAAGACGAGAGACTGCGATCCGTGGTCATCGCGAGCATGAACATGGGAAGTGGCGCAGTGAATGCGTGGTGGAGTCTCATTTTCTACTCTGCGACCGATGCGCCGCGCTTTACCAAGGGTATGTGGGCGATGATCGGATGCTCGATCGCTTTGGCGTTCTGGACCGCCGGGATTACTTATATGACAGTGCGAGAGGGGAAGGAAGAGGAGGGTGATCGGGATGTGCGTGTGGTGGATTTGCATTTGGAGGAGAAGATGGTTACTGAGGTTTAGTTAGTTATAATTTCCATTCCACTTTTTATCTCATGTTCTATCAAGAGTAGTCTAGTAACCATTACGGATGAACTCGCGGCTGTGTTGCCAGAGCATTAAACCCAGATACCTGAAAAATCGGACTGTCCTGTCTCAAAGCATCCAGCTCATGGGCATCAAGACACGCCTGCCGGCTCATAAGCACTGCATCGTGTGTGCGCGCTTGTACCTCCGCCTGGTACGCGTCAGATACCTGTTGCAGAGACTTATATCCATCTCTCCATTGCACCAGCTGATCCTTCAACCTCGCTGCGTCATAAATTCCATGATTGGCAGCCTCTCCCCTATCTGCTTCCACAAGTTAATTAGCATGGAAACTCAACCTGTAACAAAGGCAAAACCTACACATGGTCATTGTATGCGCAGCATCACCCAGTAGCTGTACCTTCCCACCCATCGACGGCCATGTCTGCGTCGGCCAATCTTCTAATTTGATCTCCAGCACCGAACTATCGTCCGGAATATCAAGCACCGCCTGCTGAAGGCTAGAGAAGAACTGGGTATCACAAACCGCCGCCGCCTTCATCTTCGCAATCTGGTCCGCAGGAAGTACCGGCAACCGCCCGTTCTTTTCAACCAGCCAACTCATATTGAACTGTCCCTCGTAGTATTCATTCTCCGTGCCGACAGTCCCGTTACTCTCCGGCGTGGACAGCATAGAGAAGAAAATATAGTATCCTGATCCTGGGTGCGTCCCCTGCCATAGGATGGGATGGATTTCGCGAAACGGCTGCACTTTCTCCGCGCTTAGACGCAAGCTGATCCCGATAAATGCCACAGGGAGGGGATTGAGCTTTGCCTTCTCCTCTCCTATGAGGAGTCTCTTCACGCGGCTGTTCTTGCCATCCACTGCCAGGAGCATCGAGCCCTTGATGTTTGATCCGTCCGCGAAGTGGACCAGAACTCCGTCATCGGTGGTCTCAAAGTGTGTGAATCTCCTCCCCCAGTTGACGTTGATGCCTATGCTGAGGAGGTCACGGAATTTCTTCCTGTTGAGACGATAGTGGGTGGACGAGGGGAAATTGAACTGGTCTTGCCCGGTTTCGAGGTTGAGAAACCTATAACAATCGTTTTCTGTCGAAGATGTGGTGTCAGAGTTGCGACGGGAATATTTGGAATAGGAAGTACCTTTTCCGCCGTCTATAGGATTGACTTGGATGGACGGAATCATGGCGAATAATTCGGGTGGAAGACACGATGCCAGGGCTGGAAGCGCCCAGTGCATTGTGATTCCCCATCCAGCGGGTCTTTCTTCCAGGCTGGTGTCTCTGTCAAAGATTTCAAACGAGAATCCATCCTTCTTTAGTCCTTGCGCCACAGTCAGCCCTACCAGTCCGGCGCCAATAATGATGATCGGAGCGTTTGAGTTGTCGCCCATTTTGTATACTTGATAGGATGAGGCCTCACAGTTGAGGAAGTACAGTGATCATTATTTATCTTTGCCTCAGGAGGATCGGACGATAACCTGAATGATCGGCGTCTTACCTTCGCCGATTGATGTGAACTGCACTATCGACGGGTCGCCGATTGAGATGTCTCTATCATGCACAGAGAAGTGAAGCTGACGGCATCTGTATAAAGCGCAGAAACACCACTACCTCCAATGACACTGGCAACCCAACCTATTACAACATGCTCCTAACGAAAACAATCAACGGGGTAGAAATCTGCTACGACGAGTGCGGAAACGCAGACGGTCCAGCCCTGGTCCTCCTCTCCGGCTGGGCTCACGACCTCCGCCTCTACGACCCGCTCCTCCCCCATCTCACCCCAAATCACTGGGTAATCCGACTCTGCTGGCGCGGCCATGGCCCCTCACGCGACGAAATCGATGATTTTGGCGTGGAGGAGCAGATCAACGATACGCTCGCCTTACTTGATTCCTTAGAGGTCGAACAGTTCTACCTCGTCTCCCACTCCCACGGCGGCTGGCCAGCCCTAGGCATTGTCGACAGGCTCGGCGCATCGCGTGTTTTAGGCCTACTCATGATTGACCAGATCATGACGCCCCCACCCGCCGGGTTCGCCGCAGGACTGCAAGCGATGCAAGAGAAGGCGACTTGGAAGGCCGCCCGCCAGGACCTTTTCAATGATTGGCTTGCGCATAGCAACAACAACGCCGTGCGTGATCATTTCCTATACAGCTTTGGGAGTTACGGAAGGAAGATGTGGGCGTTGTCGTGTCGGGTGATCGCGGATGCATATGGGGAATATGAGTCGCCTATGGGTCGGATGGAGATGCTGAGAGATCCTTGTCCGATTCGACATGTCTTCTCCCATCCGTTGAACAAGCCAGAGTATCGTGAGCTGCATGAGGAGTTTAGCCGCAAGCATGGGTGGTTTTCGTACTCGGATCTCAAGGGGGAGACGCATTTTCCCAGCTTGGAGATTCCAGAGAGGGTGGCGGAGGAAATTGAGGATCTAGTTAGGGTGACTGTGTTTTAGATACATTCCTCATGTATCAATTTGACCAGTGATGATGGTTTCCTCACTATCTACAACGAAAATAGATCTATTTCACCTGTTTGGTTATCAAGTCGCCGGCTGACAGTCGCCGAGTGAGATAACCCAGCGCGATAGAAAGCATCAATCAGCGGCTAATCTAAGAAAACATGATAGATATAATGATTGTCTCTTCCTGCTCGTTTCACCTCTCTCCAACTCTAGCCTTGCTGCAAAATGACGTCTAACAAGACCGCTGAGAAGGCGTCCGTCGAGAATGATGACCTCGAGTCTCAAGCTCAGCCTGAGAATGGTGATATGGAGGACTTCACCCCCCCGATGTCATTATTTGGCATCTTGAAGAAGCTGGCCACTGCAGGAGTGGAAATGCGAGGGCTGGAGCCAATTCCTGTGGAGAAAAGGACCCATACCAAGTACTACAATATCTTTACCCTGTTCGGAGGGTCATTTCTATCCGTGTTGCCGTGAGTACATGGTACTGAGAGATGAAGGTATTGATCTAGCTAACCGTGGCTATAGTTTGAGCATCGGGACCACGCCAACTCTGGCCTTTGGGCTCTCGTTTCGAGATGCTGTAGCCATGATCGTGACGATGCAGTTGGTCTTCGTTCTCCCGACTCTGTACATCCTCACCTTGGCTCCTCTGCTGGGAATGCGACAGTCAGTCCAGTTCCGTTATGTGTTCGGGTATGTGACACAGTGCACGATGTATGGGGGCCGAGCTGACATTCGATGCAGGAAATACCCAAACGCATTGATCAGCTTGATTGTCATCCTGGAGGTTCTTATTTTCGGCATGTTGGCTACAGTCGCCGGCGCAGAGTGTCTGTCCGCGGTCCGCCCTGACACCCTGCCTATCGAGGGCTCGATTGGCATCATTCTAGTGCTTGGCTTTTGCATCAGTTTTATCGGTTACCCTGCCCTGCACTTCATCTGCCAATATATCTGGATTCCCACGGGGATTGCCCTCCTGATATTGATCGGATGTGCTGGAAGCAAACTTCAGCAGCAAGCCCCAACCAGTTCCATCGGCGCAGCACCATATCTGGCGACAATCTCGATATGCGCTGCAAACATGGCAACATGGGGGACGATTGTTGGAGACTATGCCTGTTACATGCCACCGCAGGCCCCCAGGCGCCGTCTCGCATTCTACGGCCTAGTGGGCCTGTATGTGCCCTTTTCGCTAATGATGATACTCGGTGCGGCCATCGGCGGGGCGATTACTACCTCTCCATCATGGAATACTGCCTACGGACAAGGTGGGTTGGGAGCAGTTCTTGGAGAAATTCTTGTTGCTCGTCTAGGGGGGTTTGGACGGTTCATTCTAGTCATCCTGGGCCTTTCCATCGTCACCACATCCGCACGAGACATGTATAGCATGTCCCTATTTACGGTCGCAGTGATCCCATGGCTTCGGCACATACCACGAGTGATCATCCTCTTGGGCGCAGCAGGGGTCATGGTCGGGGTCGCTATCGCCGCCTCACGGTCCTTTCTCCCCACGCTCAGCACGTTAGTTGGGATCGCGGGATACATGACCGGACCAACGGTCTGTGTTTTCCTTATCGAATGGCTCTACTTCCGTAAGGCCGATCCCTCGAGTATCGACCCGGCTATATGGGATGATGCTACTGCGCTTCCATCGGGGATCCCGGCAATTATCTCGTGCATTGGCCCCTGGGCGCTAATCATCACATCGATGTCAACTGCTTGGTATACCGGACCGATTGCAGTGAATGTTGGGGATTTGGCTTATAATTGGGAACTGTGTCTTCTGGGCTCTTGTATTTTCCTCTACGGGCTTTGGAGATAACGCTGGCGAGGGCGGTTGTAACTTGTAATCATTACCCCCTCCCCTTGGGGTAATTATGATAACAGGAATACACTGCAGGAATACTAGTACCGAGTAGTGATAGTGTGCCCGTTCATATCTTCCATCTGCAGAGATAAGTGACTGCCCAACTCCCTCGAGTCGCCGATTTACATTTCTTTTCAAAATGCCCCCTCAGAAAGTCGCCTGTAAGCTGTGCAACTTGCGCCGGGTGAAGTGTGATCGTACTGCAAATACCTCGTGTTCTAATTGTCAACTTACGGGCGCAGCCTGCGAATTGATCACTTCTCGACGGGGGAAGTACGTAGTCCTCCATCTGTCGATTGATACGCAGTGGACTAAATGCTGTTGTAGGTACAGGAGAGCCGTCAATCAGCGTCCCCGGGCTCTAGGTAGAAGGTCGCCTTCAAATCCGCCACCGGCCATTGCAGCTTCACCTGCAAGACCGCTAGCAGAGAGTAGACACCCCCGTCGCTATGTCAGTCCCTCGCTTTCCGAGACTGCAGTCCACAGGATCGGCAATAATGGTGCCGGGAAAGTGGTCTACATGGGCGATTCTGCCAACTTCAAGTACGTCTTACATGAAGTCGGTGATCCCTTCACGAGCGCCAGACAATCTCGCTTCTGGGGGGACAATCTTCAAAAGTCTCTGCTGGAGAGACTAGATCGTTCAACACATTCTACGATTCAGACCTTGCACGCAGAGGAGGCGGACCACCTGCGGAATGCTGGCGCCTTCGACCTTCCCAGGAAAGATATCAGTGACGCACTACTTGACGTGTTTCTAACGCTATCTTTCCCTGCATTCCCGATCTTTGTATGGAATGATTTCATGGGAAAGTACCGCTCGGGCTCGGTCTCTCTGTTACTCCTCAACGCAGTTTACATGATGGCGACCTTTCACTGTCCGGAGTCCCTCCTATATGATGCAGGGCTTGCATCGCGGTATATAGCCAGTCTCACCTTCTATCGCCGCGCAAAGGCATTGTATGATGCAGACTATGAGTCTGACGGGATTAGTATTGTCCAAACTACGCTCCTCCTTTCGAACTGGTGGGCAGAAGGATACATGGTACTGGTTAGGAGCTGCAGCTGGTCTCGCCCAGTCACTAGGGATGCATCGATCGTAGGCTCTCATTCTCTTTTCGCGAGATGATCGAACTCTGCTCACTTCTTCTAGGAAGTCGTATGACCTCCTGCCAACAGCGAGTCAAAGAGCGTGGAGAAGGACGTGGTGGGTGCTTTATGTAAGTGCATTCTGCCCTGCTTGATGGTATCTACTGATAGATTAGATTAATGACATCCATCATGCGGCTGTATATGGCCGACCACCTCATATCCACTCTAGCTTCCATGATATATCTTCTCTGCAGGAGGACGATTTTGATGCATCGAGCCCAGAAGGCTCAGCTGAGAGCAGACTATATCTTGTCCATCTAGCTGACCTGATCTCGCGGGGTACAACAACTTCCCTACACTGAGAAAGCTTGTTACTGACCATCAAAGTCGGAGAATGCCTCGTCACCAAACTGTCATCAGAACCGAATACGGAAACCAATTGGACATCCTACGAGAAACTTCTACAATGGAAGAGCACACTCCCCGTTCAGTTCAAGAATATTCCTTCCCAAATAACCATCGAGACCGGATTCTGGCCTGCCCTAATCCATCTCTACTACTGGTTGGTTCCACCAATACCAAAGAACCGTCCGCCAAAACTACTAACAAACCGCACTAGGGATTACAAAATCGTCTTCTACCGCATGTTCTCCGACACCCCTATCACGGCGGGGTTAGCCTCCCCCCTCTTCGACGCCGCTGCACAGATTAGTCACCTGCTCGAAGACCTTGTTACGTCCGGCATTTTATACAACGCAACATTTCTCATGTACGATGCAGCCACTGATCCTACTACACTACACTACATTTGGCTGGCTACTAACAACGTAAGGAAGACTCCCCGCCATACTCGCTTCCATCATCGTTCACGTTACCAACATCTGCAAGGGTGATTCCAACCTTCGCGTTATATCCGAGCACCGAGCCCGACTGGCAATGCACATACTTGATAGATTTCAAGATACCTGGCCAATCGCTATCTGGACTCGGTATCTACTGGACGGACTTCTACGGTTATCAACGGGACATGGACATGGACATGGACAGCCGTTGGAGTCTGATAACAGAGATGCTGAGATCTCCCTGGTTTCAACAGCACCAGCACCAGCACCAGCACTGTATCTACCCGGTACACAAAGTACATATACAGAGGGATATATGTGTGATAACCAAAGAAGTCCCCAGATTCCCGATGGCGATAGTCATCCCATAGATCTTGAAGCAGAGGCAGCCCTATCTCCTCCCCGAGATAGGAGTACCATGGCGTCTCCATGTTATGAATACTGGAGCGAGAACCGTCTTGCTGGAATCCCGGTGTTGTTTCCGTTTAGTGATGTCTTCGCGGATACGGCTGTTGGTGTTGATGTTGGTTCGGACATGAGCTTTGGGCATAGACAGGGGCAGGGGCAGTGGAATTCGTCTATATTAAATGAGTAGATGTGCTCCATAATAATAACACGTAGCGTGGGAATTGGACGCAGTACTCAACCCGGGTGAGAAGGGATGCTCGGAGTGCACCGGAATTGTTAAGTTCCCAGGTCCATGCCCATGCTTTGCTCTCTTACCTGATAGCCCTACTAAATGCAGATAGAAATCAAGGGCCTTTCCATACTGAATGATCGTGGAGACTAAAAGAATACCCCGAGAGCGAGATTGCCCATGCTGTGTTGATAAGCAATCGGCGACTCCAATTGAGATGCCGACTCAAGACGCCGATCGGTGCACGAGCATCGCATCCCTGCGGTATTATAAATGATATAGGATAGTTTTGCCGATGACGCGTCTCCAACTCTAAGCAATGTCTCTTCGTCTCTCCATCTCTCCATCTCAACCCTACTGCAGCGGCAAAATGAATACAACACACATGCACATGCAACTCCCCAGCGGCCCCATCCTCGCCTTATGTAGCGATGATGAAAACCTCATTCACGCCAGGGGAATCCCCTACGCTCAGGCCCAACGTTTCCAACCGCCACAACCACTGTCGCACAAGGAATCCGAAGCAGAACGCGACTGCACCAAACCCGCCTCAATATGCCCTCAACTGCCATCACGTCTTGAGTCTGTCATGGGTCCTCTCACGGCCGGGTTTGCATTAGATGAAAATTGTCTCCATCTCTCCATCACCGCGCCCAAAAATGCTAAAAAGGCACCCGTTATGATGTGGCTACATGGCGGAGCTTATATTTCCGGAGGAGGCGATCTCCCCTGTTACCAGCCGGTTGACCTTGCAAGGCGGGGGGTCGTCTGTGTAAATGTGACGTATCGGTTAGGCGTCTTTGGGTATCTGTGTCTTGGGGACATCGCGCCGGCGAACCTAGGCTTATTGGATCAACGAGCGGCACTGCGATGGATCCAAACGAATATCTCAATCTTTGGCGGCGATCCAGGAAATGTTACGGTGGTAGGGCAGTCCGCAGGAGCAGACTCGATTATTTGTCTGCTTGTAGCGCAAGAAACAAAGGGTCTCTTCCATCGAGCGATCCTCCTCAGTCCACCGTTGAGGGAGATCAAAGAGCGTGCTCCCACTGCCTCGCTGCTCTCAGCAAAGGCCGAGCAATATCTTACCAAAGATCCGAGAGAAATGACAGTGGATGAGCTGTTAGCCATGCAGAAGAAGCTGTTGCTTGACCCGGTCCGGAAACAGGTGATGCTCTTTGCGCCCTCGCTGGGGGCTTACCCATTACCTGGGGTAGACGAATTCGACCAGCGCGTGGCAGAGGCCGTCAGGGGGATTCCGGTTCTCATCGGTTGGACGGGACATGATGGGCGGCCTTTCTCAAGTATGTTATATCCGATGCAAATTCTGTATAAGGTTCCAGTGCTGGGGCCTTGTCTAGAAGCCTTGCAGACGTGGTTCGTCACGCGGAGTTATTTCATGTGGCCGTCTCAGGGGTTTCATGAGCGTGTTCGACGCGCTGGTGGGACTTCGACTACATACTCGTTTGAGTGGGCTGGGGCAGAGAGCAACCTGGGGGCATGTCATTGTATTGATATCCCTTTCGTCTTGGGGTCGTGGGAGGCGTGGAAGGGGGCTCCGATGCTGAAGGGGAAGGACACTGAAGAGGATATCAAAAGGCTGGGAGCTGTTGTTAAGGATTTATGGTTGGATTTTATGAACGGGAAATCACTGACTACAGAACATATTCGGATGGTTTAACCTGCTCACGCCATGTGTTTCCCTAGTTTGCTATCTAAATGGAGTCTATGGGTATGCCAATTTCATTCTGCATCAACCGTAATCTTTGTTGTAGGGTATTCTGCTTGCTCTGTCAAGCTCAGGACTCTGTTTCCGGTATGTCTTGTCAACTCTTCAGCTAGAATAAATTTCCCCCTTGTTTGCTTTTACTGAAGTTCATCACACGCACGACCTACCCTCAAGATCATAGTCCACAATATTATCCAGAACCACTCATTCCTACACTTAGCCCCCAACCTGGCAAGCCTATGCTTCCGCATATCACTCTCTGTCTGGCGAGTAAACTACCAAGTGTACAAGTTCGTAATCCCACCCATAGCAAGCCCAACTGGTAGTTGGTACCGTGGCTTGAACTTATCCTCGAACATCTGCGGTCCGACTGTGTCATCCTGTAGCTATTGACAAACCCGATTGCGAACGCAGACCCTGTAGCTCTATTTACGGTCTGAGAGCGCTATGACTACATCAGACTGAGAAAAGGAGTCATTATGGTGTGCGTGAGATGACTATACTGGGAAATCCTTGCGGTCTCAGTTGACCATGATATGCACCTTCACTGCATTCGTCTTGAAGTAGAATAGTCCTATTAGCACTCTGACAGCCATACTGCGCCGTAGCACCAACACTTTTCTCCTACTAACACCTGGCGCACTAATAACCAATTAACCACGGATTACTCGGGAGCAGTCGCTACGGGACCAAGGCTGATTCAGGAACATGAGGAAGTCGCGACAGTACCTGCCTCAGCACAGTATACAGTAGCCCGGCTACTGGGATAGGCAAGCTATTGGCTACCGGTAGCTACGTGGAGGATATCAGGACGCTCATTCTCAGTCATGTACTTAATTTTCCTTTAGTCCTTCCCGAGCAATTACCAATTGTTATTGCAGAGTACACCTTTGCTAGATCAACTCGTCAGTACTACTCTACAGCCTTAGCATACATGTCAAGGGTGGCCTTACTGCTACGACGATATCACGACTAGTTACCAGCAGTACAAATCAATGCAGTATTACCCAGACACATACGTTTACAAATGGATACTATTGGGGCCTGAGCCCATACAGTGTGTACCGTGAAAGATGAACGTAAACGTGTGATGACAATCTGAAATACTGAACTAGCTGCACAGCTCTTACGAGATCCTAGGGTTAGGTTCTGCTTGCGTGACAACAGGAACATACTCAATGGGTTTCGCAATAACTAGTTACTAGATAGACCTGACTAATGACTTCATATCAACTTGGTTATATCAAACCAGTCCAAACCACCTCAATGTCTCCTGCACCTGTGTCGGCACAACATGTCCCACCCCCTCTGCCAAATACGCCTCAAACTGAGTTCCATCTCCATAAATAGACCGGGTATAGCCAGCTAATGGATCGTTATCCCGCTTCTCAGTTAACTGAACTCCAAAAACAGTCGTCCATTGCTTAATCTCCTCCTCCAAATCCTGTGGACTAAGAACCTGATCTGCAGTGCCATGCCAAACCTGCACAGCCGGATAACTTCCATTATACCCTGGCCACGCGCTTTTGACTTCAGCATCCCACTCTGCACCTGTCTTAATGACCTCTCCTTTCGAGCAGGCTGGATCTGATGTAAATGGTGATGAACCGGGGCTTCCTCGTAAACATCCATAGGGGAGTCCACTATATGCTGAAACAGCGGAAAAAACATCCGGGTACGCGGCTGCCAGAATCTGTGACATCATTGCTCCAGACGAGGAACCTGTTGCAAACACTTTTGATGGATCCGCGTTGTACTTGGCGATGGTATATTTCACCATATTCACGATCGACAATGAGTCACTCCCCTGGTTATGCGTGAGCGATGCCTCCGTTGCAACATCCCAGCAGTGGAAGTCATCCTGGGACCCGGGGTATATGACTATGAAGCCGTGTTTGTCGGATGCCGGGGGGAGGTCTTCGACTTGCAGGTAGTATTTTAGGGCGGACTCGAGGCAGCCGTGGAGCTAGCATATGTACATCTTAGCTTTGTCTATGCATTAAATACCTAAGTAGGTACAGGGAAGGGGGAATGGAAAGTACAGCAACGATAACAGCTGGATTCGGTGCCAGCTGGTCAGGAACGTAGATCCACATTTCTTTGTTTCCAGGGTTGGCGCCGAAGTTCAGGACTGGGCGGAGGATGGCGGCGGAGACTGTTGCGGTTGTGAAGGCCAGGAGGGCCAGGAGGAGGGTTGACGGCTTCATTGTTGATTCTCTTGGTTGATTCTCTGGGTTGGTGTGAGTGTTTAGTATGAAACAAAGTAGGGTGGTTGTGCGAGTATATATAGTTTTAGTCGTGGTCTTTTAAGATCTGCGACAACTCCCGAACCGAGGAGGTATCTACGTGCCTTGCCTTGCCTAAATGAACACGGCTGTCATTGACCTCCTCATTTGCCGTTGTATATAATTCCAACTGTGGTGATCCTCCGCTTCTTCCAGGGTAGCATGGTGCAGTCGGTAGCGGCACTTGCAATTGTATCCGGTGGCGTTGCGGACCCTGTAAAATCTACGACTCGCCGTGGTGTGATTTGAAAATCGCATGGGTCTAACGAATCGGAGTGGATTATTTGAGAAGAGGAAGTCAAGCCGAAGTCAAGGGTGTTGTGTGGGGGATACCGAGGCCATCCCCATCTCCTTGTTCTTTTACTCCGGCCGTGAACCACTGAAGTTGTTGCCTCCCCCGCACAGGGCCTAGATCTTCGCTGGTTGTGGTCTGACGAGTGACAAGAGAAGTACCTGAAACTCTCCACATTATCCAACGCTTAACCGTACGGAGTAGTAACCCCGATATTCACTAGTCAGGAGACTTCTTTCTCGAGACGCTCTCTGAGCAATATTCCTGCCATTCCACGCAAAATCTCTTTCGCTTCGAGGAATTACTTAACAAGGGATTCTTCTTTAATAGCTTTTTACTGTGATCATTTGCTTGTGTCTCTGTACGTGGGTAGCAAGCACGAAGCATATCTTTAGAACAAGGCATTTTTGGTGGCTGGAAAGAAAGGGTCAACCTTTTGGGCTGAGTCCTGACACAAGGTCTCTCCAACGCCGGAATGACTGCTCGTCAGCCCCCGCTAGGCCATTTGTCGTATCGCGACTATTCCCTAGTGTAGGTTAGTGATTTATTCCCTGTTTCCAATGTCTTAAGCTATACCGATGCCTGGTTGCGAACTCCGAGAGAAATTTCCTCCATTATGCGAAACCTCGGATACCGGTGAGTGTACCCTCATTCCGTTGGGTACTGCATTGCTCTCACGGGAAGATGAAAAAAAATCCATATCCAGGTTTATCACGGATGCATACCATATGGCAACGCCGGTAAATGTTAGAATCTTACTTGCCGTCTCACCCACTTCGCAGTCAACTGGTGCTGCCTCCATACTTTCCCGCAAACCTCAAGATCACCTTTCGAAATAGGGAGGCAATAACACAACGGAATTCTGTTGGAGTGAACTACAATGGGTGCGGCGGCAAAGACGTAGGGTTTTCTGAGAGCAGAGTTTTCAACAAGGTATTCAATAAATGGACGTTTGAGAAGCCAAGTACTGATCTCGGATATTCAAGATGAGCATCTAAGGAACGGTACTGGCGTTCTTAAGTGGACTTAGGCAGTTAGCCTGTGCGTAGATGAGCCATAATCTTGGTAACTACCTTTTTCTGGGGATATAAGAGTAGTATATCCCTCCAGCGAGGTAACCTCCATATCATCAACAACCATTTTCCATCCGCTCTTTCGTGTGTCCTTCAGATTGTCATCTTGCCACAATGAGAGCCCACCACGTTGTGTTCTTTTGCTTATCCAGCCTCGCGCCCTTTGCTACACCACTTCCGGCGGATGTGGTTTCAGCCTCGGAGCATCAGACAGTCGCTGAGCGTCAGCTGCCAGGTCTTCCTCCATTGCCAGGCCTTCCTCCATTTCTTGGCTTTCCTCCATTGCCTGGCCTACCCCAACTGCCTGGCCTTCCAGGCGCTGGAAACTCTGGGAACTCTGGAAACTCCGGAGACACTGAGTCTACTCGAAACGATCTCAAAGACGGAGAGTGCCGCAGCGTAACAGTTATTTTCGCACGTGGTACAACTGAAGGTGGCAATGTTGGGTCGCTGACTGGACCCCCTTTCTTTGATGCCCTTGACGAGACTCTTGGAGAGGGTGCTGCTGCAGTTCAGGGTGTGGATTACCCTGCTGATATTAATGGATATTTGTCGGGTGGTTCTACGGACGGTGCCCGTACTATGGCGAGCCTAACTAGGACGGCGGCGTCGCAATGTCCAGATACCGATATTGTCCTCTCGGGATATAGGTACGTAATGGAGAAAGAGACTGATTCTACTTCTCTTTCCAATCCTTCGTCCATATCTTGTTGCAATTTTGCTGAAGTGCATCTAGTCAAGGAGGACAACTTGTCCACCTTGCAGCTGAACAGTTGCAAGACGCAATTGCTAAGAGAGTCACAGCAGTTGTATGTATCCCATTTCAACGCTACGGCCACCATTGAGATTTTATGCCTATGTGAGGTATAGTCGCTGACACGGTTATTAGGTTATCTTTGGAGATCCCCTGAATGGCGAACCTGTAGCCGGTATCGACCCGTCCAAGGTCAAGATCATCTGTGCTGAGGATGATTCGATTTGTGATGGCAAGCCTCTGATCTCGTCCGCACATCTTCAGTATTCCGAGGATGCAGATACTGCAGCCCAGTTTGTTGCAGAGCATGTTAGCATCTGATGTTGTGCGCGCGTCCTTTTATTCTACCTGTTTCTGATTCAACATCCTCGGGTTTTTATCATTTCAGATGGTTGCAAAAGCTTATTGCAGGGGTTTGGCCTGTTGATAAGTCATATCCTCGGACGCGGTACTACTCATTGTCCCCGTGCCTTGACCTGGGAAACACCATCTAAAAAAAACTGTCTCTTTCAATATAGCCAACGGTATGATATTAGTAACCTTTCAACAAGGCCTGTGGGTTTTATTTCTACTTAGTTAACCGAACCAGGTTGGTTAATGGATAATCTGTTGATATGCAGGGCTTTTTTCTTTTTGGTAGAGAGCACTACTAGTTTGTAAGGACGATTAAGCTTTCAAAAGGGATTGTTCCGAATCTATCAGGCCTCATGTTCAGAGAGTTCTCGACGTTAGATTGTCCTCTGACGACTTCATGAGTGAAACTGCATATGCAGGTTTACATGAAAGTTTGAAGAAATTGATTATAATCTAACTCTGATAGAAAGTGCCTTTATGTTCCAGGGACTTCAGCGGTGCAGTCATGTGAAGGGTATCACCCCACAATACCTCAGTCGAGTCTGTTGAAAGCCTAGTCGGGCGGATTTGTTCTCCCGTGCATATCCAAGCCCCTCCAGAGATATGTGTATTATCTTGCGTCACGTGTGTTAGAGTGCTGTGAGCGTAACTGGATCCTTTGAAGCCTAGTTGGGGTAGGCACCTACGCACGAGAGGACGGAGGGTTGGTATAGAGGCGCATATCACGGCGAGGTTGATCTCGACGAGGACCCAGAGCCAGATTTGATAGCCGTCCCCTGTGAATGGGTGATGCAGTTAGCCTCGGGATCATTGCTTGTCAAATATCAGTGGAAGACTTATATGTTACATCATATGAGGTATGGTAGATTCGGTTAGCATAGTACAAGCGAACTGCCGAGGCAGCGCATGCCCTTGTCAAATTTAGTAACTGTCCAAAGTCGGGTTGTAGAGGGTAGTTTCCATACACTATGCCTAGACTCATTAGGCCGATTAGTACCAGCCTTTCTCGGATTGGGAGTTGAAGCTTCCAAAACGTTGGGGCTGGGAGGATTAAGACAATAATATCAAAAACCAGGTTTGTTATGGTAAAGGCGAGAGTGCGAGCTTGTTCGTCGGAACATTCTGCGCTTGAGTCAGGTGTAGTGTCCCAGTAGGCATGAAGGGGTATGCAAGCTACGAGCATTGCAATGAGGAATGCTAAAGAATACATCAGCTTGTTGGTGGATGTGATGCTCTGCAGGAGCCGGGACAGAAACATACATAGGCCCCAGCCAAGGATCAACGCAATAATCGCCCAGTTCAGGTACCTGAATGTGGACGATATGAAGAATCGGAGATATGAGACAAGTAGAGAAAGTTTAACAAGTGTCATGATAATCACGAGGAGAAGTTGGTTGAAATAACTTGTCTGTTCATTACAGAATCCACACGCTGATTAGCCTTTTGCCTTCCTCAGACGAGCTTTGTCGCAAGAGAGAGGGTTGCATGTACCATCAGTGAAGGTTTCGACCATTCTGGTTTATGATCCCAAACATGGTAACCTGGTCATTTGAATTAAACAACTTAGCCATATACACTTCGCGCGGAGTAAGGGTAGGGGGGCCTACCCCATCCATATTTAGTTCCTAAATTTGCAGCCACGGTCGAGCAGATGATGAACAGCTAGAAATGGATGGATCAGTATATAATTGGCATGTTGAGGCTTTACGAAAGGGAATAAGGGCACACTCACAACAGCGGCAACCATAATCCAATCATCCCACCCGGCGGATCTCTTCATTTGAAGACGAACCCATAGTCGGAGACCCAGTATGGTAGAGCTGCTGACCAGAAGAATAACACCAACAAGAAGCAGCTGAGGGCCTTGGTAGCTTGGATTTATATAGTTTGGGTTTGGCCATGAGGCGATTACGCTGGGGGGGGGGGGTGTTCTCATTGTAAGGTACCTAAAAAGGGCAGTAAAATAAAGGCAAGCTTGCGTCAGGCGCGTAGAGGGTTGCTCTAGGAGAGTGAGAAAAAGAACTCAGTGTTGGGAGAGCTGAAGGGGGTTTGCGGCTTTTTGATTCTTGGTGTGGGCCGTTTGAGATGAGACGTGCACTCGAGAGTATCTGGAGTCTAAAGATGCGGGGAAGGCCGGCAATGGTTCAGAAATTTCCACCCTGATAGAGGAGAAGCCAATCAAGCCAGGCAGAATTGAACTGTTGGTGCCACAATCACGAGCGAGTCAGCAACCAACGCGGACTTGATACTGCAATAGTTTGTCCGCCTGCATGGCTGAAAACTTTGAGTGTATTAGAGTTTGGGGTTTATGCCTCCTGCAGGAACTGGTCCAACACTTTTTGTTTGTCGAGGATGGAGAATCTTCCATAATCGATGACGCGCCCGCCCTGTTAAATGCCCTGTTAAATTTGATGAAACAGCCCAATAAACCCTTATACCCAAAGTAGATAAGCCGGTGGAACTGACGCAAATTGGAACTGCCAAGGCAGGTATATTTGACCCAAAGAGGAATTGAAGTTATAAATGGCTTGTCATGTGACACCAGGTGACGTTCTGACGCATTTGGGATGGGCCTGTGCCCCCATTCATCATCAGCTTCAACTTTCAACACCATTGGACGACCTTCAGCCTCAGCCAGAGCCTGTTCTTGTCAGCGTCAGCAATATCAATGATCCTCTCATAGTTTGCGAGGAGGGCGACGACGTACCGTCTCGTGAGCAACTCACAGATAGTTTCCATCCTCACAGACGCAGGCATCACTTGCTGCAGCGTTCAAATCTTTGCATTGATCTATTACGGCCCCCCCCCGAGTATCCAGTGTGAGCGCGAACATCCCATCGTCACATCCGTCTAATTTTCATCTAGGATCGAGTCTTATGCGTCCCAGACCAAGATCATCAGCGCGCCGTGCACCTTTTCAACTCCCGTGGTGATATCCTGAAACCCTGCGATCCATATCCTCATAAGATACCATCGTCGCTGAATCACAAATACTCTCGATTCAAGGCGCCCGGGTTGATATCCTTCTAACAGCTTGTCCCAGAAAGCTATTGCCATATCGAATGCAAACCAGAAAATATCGAGTGAAGTCTTCCTTCGTACTGACTACCTCTTCGACCTCCCACTCATCTAACCACCCTCCAGTCGGTCTTCCTTACCCCAAACTCCATGTCATAGTGCAGGCAGCGATCGACACCAAAGCGGGTGTCGAGCTTGAATTCCTGGACCTTGGCACGACCTGCAAAGGCTGCCATATTTCCTCGTAAAAGGTATAGATGACTGATACCTCTGATCTGGCGCGTCTCCGAGCTAGTAGGGATTGAGTGTAGCATGAAGTTCTCGACTAGGTTCCGGGGGCTGTTTTCGTATCCTTTCATGCAATATTCCTTCGCAGAGATGTTGTGGTATGATAATCCTTGTGCAACATACCACTTTCTATCAAGTCGACCTCAACCCTGAAGCTATGTGCACAGCTGTCATATCCCAGTCCTGTTCGAACAAAGATCTTCATTATATCGCTGACAAGCCTGGTATTTAGTATTCTCAGTTTATATTAGATATCCCCTATATCAGTAAGGCATGCCATTTCAGTCAATAGCCCTCACGCACCGAGGTTCATTCTCCACAACCATCCACAACTGTCGCATACCTGCCTGGAATGCCATATCGACATCCTTTGTGTTCCGGTCTCCGCCGATATAACGAACCGCAAGTCCTCCCATCAGCCTTACGGGATACGAGCTTGCTCAAATATGCGGGCCATGAAGAAGCAGCGGACGTCAGATTGGCCAAGGGCACTTCTTCCTCGCCTCCTTGGAATCGTATTCGGCGAAGTTGTAATGACTAGCCATCGTGTCACTTGCTTGGGTGGGAGGACGTTTACAGCTGATAGCAAAAATTAAACCCACTACACAGTTAGCATCAACCAAATACTAGGCGCTGTACGGAAAGCGCAAGACTGTTGGGTTGCGAAGTAGACTTGCAATCCCTGTACCCCCAGCTGTATCTAGTGTAGCCTAATAAACGTATTCTAGTAGTACCTAATGTGCTTATCTTATGAAACCATTGATTAAAGCTCAGCTAGCTCGGCAGAACTTTTTGCAAGCTAAAATTGTCCCAGAGATGCCCAGCACATCGGGTGATTTCCTTGAATATAAATGCCAGGAGAACTACCTCCCTCTCATGGCATAAGATCGAGTATTTTAATTAATCAAAGCAACCACCGGGCTTAGCACGGAGAAATTTGAAAGAAAATGGCAATGATCGGCAGAGAAGTGTATTTTAATCAGGGGTTCTCCGGAGAAATTGTGTAGAGCTTCATTTGACCCCCGCATTTCGGGGCAGCTCTTTCCGATCAACCCTGGTTCCTTCCCCGCAGTATAAATGTCAAAAAAGTAGCTTCCCTTGGAGACAATTGTGTCTCGAAAAACCGACAATATTATATCTTTGCCACGATGAAGGGAGTTGGTGCTCTTTTCGCCCTTCTCTTGACCTCTGTGGTCCAGGCGAAGTATATCGTCCCCGGTGGTCGCTGGCAAGACACAGAAGGCAATCTGGTCAACGCCCACGCGGGTTGTATTTACTTCGACAAAGAGTCCGAGAAGTTCTGGCTCTACGGTGAATACAAAATCGAAGGCCAAGAGGAGGGTGGTGGTGTTTCCGTGTACAGCTCGGATGACCTAGGGACATGGGAACCGCATGGATTGGCCCTTGGTATGGCGAACAGGAATTCGAAGTAGTTAATTTCATGCTAATAGGGTGTTGCTATGCAGAGCCAGTCGAAGGTCACCCCTACATCTCCACGGAGCACATCATCCAGCGCCCGAAGGTGGTGTACAGCGAAGAATCAGGGCAATACCACGTATGTCCGAGCCTATACCATGAGGGCCCTATACTGAAAGAAGCAGATGTGGTGGCATGCCGATAACTCGACCTACGGATGGCTTCTTCAAGGCTTCGCGACTTCCGATACCCCTGCTGGTCCGTACGAGTTTGTCGATGCTGTCGCACCTCTAGGAAACTGGTCTCAGGATTTCGGTCTCTTCACCGATCGCAAGGATGGAAGGTCCTATGCTCTGTACTCCAATGGTGATAGCGTAGAGGGTCGAGATGTCTACCTGTCCAGTTTCAATGAGAACGTCACAGCCCTGGATGAAGTGGTGCACAGGTTTGACAAGTTCGACCTCGAAGCTCCAACGATTATCCAGACGGATCAGAGCTACTGGGCGTTGATGAGCCACAAGACAGGATATCGGCCAAACAGTAGGTGCTATACCAGTCTACCAGTCCTAAGAGGAGAAGATACTGACTTGATTAGATGTGGTCGGATTCCGTGCCGACAAGCTCGAAGGTCCATGGTCCCAGCCTTTTATTGTCTCGCCGCTCAACACTCGCACGTTCAACTCACAGTCTGGATTCTCTATTCGAATTGACGGTACAAAAAAGACAACGTACCTCTATGTCGGAGATCAGGTATACCTTTCCACCTGTTGCGAGGGATGTTGGATGCTAACCAGAGTAGTGGGATTCTAACTCCTTGTGGGAGAGCCGATACATTTGGCTCCCAGTGGACATCAACGAGCGAAAGAAAACATTAGAAGTCCAATGGCACGACATCTATGACCTGAACGTGTAAGGCTCCTTTACTACAATGATTGCATATGCTAACCAACCTAGCAAAACCGGAGAATGGCGAGGAATCAAAGGAAAGACATACACGACCAAGAGCGCTAAAACAGCCGGCAACGCTTTCAAACAGGAAGCCGTACGTATCTCGATTATACTCACTAGAATAAACTAACCTTGGTAGAACTTCGCCACCACTGGGGAGATCATCACCGGAATCTACGGCAACGACAGTACCGTCACCTTCGAAGGCATTGAAGGCACAGGAAAGCCGCAGTGGGTGTCTTTCTACTACCAAAGTACGTTCATACCTCCAATTTCATTATCTTATCTAACAATCATAGACACCGACGACATGGGCTTCGGGGATCAGCGTAAGTATCTTTCCCTTATCTGTAGAACTCACTCTAACCAAAACAGCCGGCGGCACACCCGATCGCATTGGAGGCGCATGGCAGCTACGCCGGATTAGCAGCGTCGTTGTCAACGGCGACACGGAGAACGTAGAGACCCTGTTCCAACGTGATACACACAAGGGCATCATCCTCTCGACGCCGTTGCAATTGACGTTGGAGAAGGGAACGCGGAATACCATCACCGTGGGTGGACTTGACAATGGCTGGGACTTTAAGGGAGCTGACCTGGATCGCATTGTTGTTTATCCTCCTGAATAGGTTTCAACCCTGGTTCTATCTGGGGGACTTTTGCTTACAATATCATTGCACCTGAAATACTACCCTATCAAGCAACCAGTTAGGAGTTTACAGTGTACTTGGGCGACTCGCAGGGATTCTGCTGTCATTACTAAAGTCTAGAGCAGTACAAAAGTATCTTAAGCAATAGCAATAAAATAGAGCACTTCCACGACATTAGATTTCCTACCCTGAGACACCATGGTAGTTTCTCTGGTAAGTACCTGTCCACAAGGGGTTCTCCAAAGAAAAAAACCACAGTAAATGTCAAATAACATTTCCAAAGTACATCTGCCTCTGCATTTGCACCACAGCATAGGAAAGCCATCAATGCGCGGGGAAAACCTCTGCCGAGGCAGGGAAAGAAAGAGGCAACAAGCTCATTCTCCTCGATAGAGGTCCACCTCACTGAAGGCAATACTCAGTTTGTCGATTTCACCTGCCGCCCTTCCTTCGGTGCCTGTTATGTATCCCTCCCAACTTGATGTGCCGGGCCCCCTGTACCTCCAACAGAGAAAGCCCGGGAAATACTGGTGTTGAATTTGATGGAATTAGCCCGACTACCGCCGGCGACAATTGTCATCGATTTGATAGCTTCACCGTCGAAGAAGGTGAAGGAGTGTTTCTTCCCGTTTTCGGACCCGAAGGTCTCTTTCTCTTCCGGAGATTCCCAGCCAAACCAAGTAAACCTGATCCCAAGGAGGATTTCCGTTCCAGTCCACCACTCGAGGGTCTTCAACCGAGAGGTATTGGGTGGGTATGCAGAGAATGCATGGCCGCCACCACCGCCATACTGTTCAGGGGTAAGACTTGTTAGAGGTAAAGTCACTGGTCGATACTCCTCAGGAAAGGGATCAGAAGGCCTGGCTGGTGCGTCCCCGAATAAGCTCTTTCCAGAGTCGACGAGTTGCTTCCCTCCCTGTTCCAGTGTGTTCGTAACCCCGGAAAGTACCCCCGCGGGGAGGCTACTACTAATAGAACACTTAAGCACCAAAATCAGGATTGGAATGGTTACATACAGATACAGCATCATGTAGGCTGACATAAAGGGCAGGCCATTAGCTATTAGCCAAGCATGTCCCTGTCATTATCAACCATGCTGACTGGTCTGCTGAGGGCATTCTTGCCTTTTCACAGAAGGAGCCGATGGTATAGCGTCCATGCCGTGATGTTTCTGCGTAACAGTGGGTTGTCTTATGGGTTATCCCTCCTCCACATCACTGAAAGCAATTACTATATTAATTGCAGTAATCCAGTGCTTATATTCCTTGTTGAAAGTTAAGCCTGGCATGGCCAGGATCAAATCCATATACAATAAGGTTATATACCTTTTACCTTGTTATTTAATAACTTCGCAGCAAGTTGCCTCTTGCTTTTAATCACTATCTGCTTGTTCTTATATCTGTCCAGATTCTCATGTCCTAGATAGTTATATTACTGTTGCTACTTATTCCAAAACACATATTATACCTGGAAATATCTCTGCTTCACGCGCGTGTATTCTTTCTCACGCCTTTGCTATACTATCAAGCACCTTGCAAGCAGGATATTATAGCTCCTTTACTTTTTTTAATACAGGTAATTACTAAAGTTTTGCTGAAAGTCCTGTTCTACAATTTCAAAAGCATGCTTTGTCTTGAAACCACGGGCGTTAGCCCTTTTCTCATCCTAGGATCCAGGTAGATTACCAAGACGGCTTCAGACCTTACTGGCCATGCGTCTTTGCGACGTACGTCCAAACCCTACAGCCCTGAACAACCATCAACAGTCCACATGGCCACCCTTCTAGGTCAGATATAGAAACATGTAGCTCCGAGAGCTTTTTACAAATTTGAGCCATGTCGCTCTGAGGGAAATCTCTTCCAGTTAACTAACATCCTTTACCAGCTGGTCCGGGATATGTAGATTATCCTGAGATTACGCCATAAGCAGGTGTTCGTGGTACTATGTACATAGCTAGACCATTATATGAATTATACCAACTTAGACATCTTAACTCAGGGAGCCTCTCCTGAGACGGAAGCCTTCTTGTGAACAAATCAGCCCTATATTTTGTAACAGTCCGCCGCTAGTTCAATGTAAGGATGCTGTCATGCCAAATATTCTGGTGAATTCAATGACACTTGCACAGATATCCTGAGGTAATAGTAACACTCAAGAATAGACTAACGTATTTCCCACCCGAACCGCTCACCCACCCGAACCGCTCACCCCATCAAATTCGGCCATGCTTAGAACACTTGAAACTATCCCCAACAGCCAAAAACAACATATTTTATTCCAAACTAATTAATTTGACGCGTAGGACAACTAGTTCTAGTATGTCCCTGAATATGACAATTAGAACATGTTGGTGGAGCATGTCTTGGCGTGTTTGAAGATAGAGGTGCAGAACTTATAGCAGACTCCCTCTCTGCATTCAATTGCCCATTTCTCTGCCCCATAAGATCTCTGGCTTCCTGTACAGAAAGGCCTTGATTTGGAGATATCTGGTGCCTAGATTATCTTCTTTTCTACTTCTCTTTTTTATTTGCAGCGTGGAGATCATGGTTTTCCTTTGCCAGATATGTGATATTGTAGATTGCAATCTCACAGCCTTTTATTAACTGCTGTAGAGCTCTCTTTGACAGTATTAAAGGACTTTGAGAACCTCTTTTTAGAAGCTTTCTTACTAAAGATACCTGCTTCTGTAATTGACAAACTGTACAAGATATTGCTGGTATTAAGGAACTTGTAGAAAGCCCTCCACTGCTTGAAGAAGATATAGGGTTGTCTAGCAAGATATTTAGCTTGTCAAGCACTCTCTGAGGCTCAAATAGCTGTATACCAGCTGCAGCAAAGCTGCTTTGAATATTTTGAGGTTTAAAAACCTCATGGTAAGCTTCTGGATATGCTCTTAAGAAGTCAAGCTTGTCAATATAATTAAATCCAAGGCATATTTTTGACTCCACAAGTCCTTCATATGCATGCTTTAATAGGCTAAAACAGCTAACATCTAAAGACTGCAAGAGATAAGATGAGTGCAGAGGCATGCAAATAGCTATAATACTATTATCACTGCATGCTTTATCAAATCCAGGTGTGAGATAACTTCCGTGGCTGTCTAAAACAAGTAAATAATATTAACTAACTATATAGCTATTTGTTGAAGGAATAAAGACTTTTTGAAGCCACCGGAGGCCTATCTTATCTGTGGTCCAACTATTCTGGCTAACCTCTATTCTCCAATCATGTGGTAAACAGCCTTCTTCATACCATCTCTCCACATGGACTTTTCCTTTGAAGATAATGGTAGAGGGAAGGACCCAACCACTTGAATTGACATATTCAATTGTTGTCACCCATTTCTGATTGCCTGGCTGAATAACATGAGGCTTTCCTGGCATATCAGCTCTAGCAACTATCTTAGTAGTTGCTATTACACCTATTGCAAAGCCTGTTTTATCAAAGTTGTAGATATCTTTGTCTTGAATCCCATACTCTATTCAAATCCTCTATAGCTGCTCAAACCATGCCTTAATCATCTTAGGATTCTCATACTTAGCTTGCTGCTGGTTGTATCTTCATGCAAGGTGATATTTGATCTCTCCATGTTGTTCAGTAAATTTTGACACCCAGTTCTTTCCTAGAGGTATATATCCAGATAGATTATCTGCTTGGAGAATAGTATTGGCCATTTCCTCCACTTGTGCTGGCCTAGGAGCTGCTCTATGTGTATCCCTAGATACTATCCATTCTATCAAAGTATTCTCCTGAGTTTGAGATAGTCTGTAGCTGTTGGCGCGTAGTTCTATTTGAGATTGGTGGCCTCTTAGTTGGTCCCAAAGTATAGATGGAGGCACATTAAAAACAGCTGCTGCGCGACTAATACTTGGGAATTTATTTTTTTCTAAAGCAGAAATAGCGAATTGAATTCTTCCCTCTTGCTCTACCAAATTTCGAGTCAATTGACGCGGTTTTGGTGGCATGGTGGTTATTTGAATTGCTTCGGTGTCTAAACGCGTGGACTTTCGATGGGGTGAGCGGTTCGGGTGGGTGAGCGGTTCGGGTGGGAAATACGTTATATCGCGTTCACAGGTGTGATTTGGGTGTTAGTGATTTTCTTCCCGTCCACGGAATCCGAGTCGTGGTCAGAGCTTTCTGGTCCTAAGCCTGCAACTGAACTCTCAACCGAGCCCACAATCTCGTCCGTCTGAGACTCCCTTTTCTTATCCCACCAAAGCAGGAACTGAACTGTAGCAGTCACAAGAACTGGAAATATGAGTCAGTCGTGATCTTTCTTTATTTCAAAACAACACTCACACAGTAAGATCTGCAATATGATATCCCAAAGGTAGCCTTTCTTAGCAGCCGGGAAATCTGTGGTTTTCCACACGAAGTTTGGTGCCTGTTCAACGTAAATGATATAGAACTTTCCATATGATCATCAGGTAGAAGAGGAGACTTACCACTGCCTGAACAACATAGGCAAGATCATTGGCCATGGCGACAATCAAAGCTCTTTTCTCGGTGTCGTCTGAGCAAATTTCGTTAATCCAACTCAGAATAAGCGGACCAGCACCAAGCTGAGAATGAACATTAGCTGAAACCGAATTTCGTGGCGGGTTATAACCTGGGGTACAAGACTTACTCCGACGCTGCTGAGCCAATATACAGCTGTGCGCCCTGTAATGTTGGTATAGAGAGGCATCTGGCGCAGCAGAACACAGAAAACGAGCTAGGGAAATATTATTACCGAGTTTATCTGGGGGTACAGGTCGCAAATACATACCGTGATGATGGCACCAGCATGGATAAAGGGCCAGCGTGCTCCACGACAGGGACCATCAGAGAGCAAAGCCCAAACGAAAGCCATGGCAATAAGGACACCGGTTGTGACCAATGGTACTGGATTTATTATTAGATAAAGCCCCCACGCATAGTGTGTTAACAGACTCACAGTTATTAATATCAGCCACTGAGTAGGACTTGCCCGGGACAGGAGCAGGGTCTGTGTTAAAGCTTTTCAGCCAGTAACCCATACCAGGCTGGGGGTATCCATTGTTCCAAATGATATATATCATAGCTGGATCAGATGATTAGATGGCTGAACAAAATCGACCATGAGAGGGGGCGGTGACGTACGGAGTAGATATGTGTGCCAGCTGCTCAAAATTCTTTTCGCCTTGGCCATACTCCAAGGCTCCTTTCCAGCACGCCCAATTGCCTCCATTCGCTTGACAGAGAGGGTATGTTCCTCGTTAGTTATCCACCATGTCTTCTTACCGCTCTGTGGAAGGTTGGGGAAGAAGAGATAGCCAGCCAGGGCAAGGGGCAGCGTGATGATACCGTCGATGATGAATAGCCACCGCCAACCTGCGCGGCCCTCGACACCATTCAAGTTCGTATAGGCGGCTGCCTGAAGGAAACCACTGAATAAATTTCCAATGTGACCAGCAAGCCAGAATATCATTGCCCGCTTGCCGATCTCTTGTGGTGTGTACCATGATCCGAGAAGGTAATGAATGCCGGGATAAAATCCCGATCTATTTGGAGACATTAGGCTGCTGTGAATAAACCAACCGAGAAATGTTCAACATACTCAAAAATCCCAACCAGGAAACGAAGAGCATAGAAAGCCTTGTATGACTTCACACTTGACATGCACATAGTCGCGATTCCCCAGCCAACCTCGAGCTGCGAAATGTTAGTGTCCACCAAAGGCTGAGATGGAGATTTACATAGGAAATAAGCTACTCACCGACGGAATTACCCAGCGAGGCGAAACACGAGTCAACAATAAGTTGCAGGGGATCTGACCGATCACGTAGCCGACTGTGAAGATAGAAGTGCTTGTCACCAGCTGGTTGCCGTACATCTCCAGATCCTCTTCCATTCCACTAAGGTAGGCATTTGTTACATTTTGGAGATCCAGATTTTTGAGAAAGTAACCGATCTGCCGTTGTTAGCAATTTGTATGTTCTTGTTCGCCCGAAAATGAGGCATTGACACACAGATGCAAATGTTAGCACGAACGCGTCGAGCTTAAACAATAGCCATCGCTGATCGCTCGGTAGTACCCACGTATCCCAAAGGTAGCCTTTCCATGAGCTGATGGGCTTGACAATACCCTGCTCTTGCGGGGGGTTGGCTTCTGTATCCCTTGACATCGTGGATGCTTGTTCTGATATTTTCTGGTCTCGAGATCAACAGGATTTAAATATTCAAATGACCAGCACGCAAGACATGAATGACCCCATTGCCCTTCGCAATCACCTCACTTCTTAGCAGGTATATTTTGCGCTAACTTATCTCTACTCGGGTCTACCCTAGTGATTTGGTTAGTATGACCCACAGTGCATGGACTTCTGCTGTGTTGTCGAGTAATCAGATTATATTTAACTACTTGCTTGAGTATCTGAGGCAAGCGGTAGATATCAGTAGAAAATGTCCTGGTGGACGGTACTACAAAAATCATTAGGGTAACCAGCGTAGTGTCGTCAACCGGAGTAGAGTCTAATGGCCAGGACTTCAGGAAAGATGTCAATAAAGTCATCCTAAATCCAGCTTTATTCCTGAGATAAACCAGACCACCCACATTTTTTTATTTACTTGAATTATGTATCCTCTTCAGATCCTGCCCAACTTCCAACGTTTGTTGAATTATTATGATCACTGAAAGAAAAAGACAGGGCGATGGTGGTGTTATGGCGCAATAGTCTCCATCGATTATATCTTCCGCGAGGCTTGCGCTATGAGACCCAACAAACCCCATCTCTAACGGATTGCGAATCGCATCAGGTTATAAATGTGCCGTCGTACGATTCTCGGATGATTACTTGCATTTGGCTATTCTCCAAGATACAAGGATCAAGATCCCGCGGCATCCAGATAAATGATTTGTAGGTTAAACTTCGGGGCTAGAAGAATGAAGCTTCACATCCGTTGAATGGTGATTTCTCGGCAGTAGTCTTGAGAAGTGTAACCCGACTGATGTTGCTGGCTTGACGTACTTCAAATTGTACTTGATTCATATTAAACCTAATTGTCCGGTGTATAACCAAAAACTCAAGCATATAAACAGGTTTTAGTATCCTGGGATACTGTCATACTAAGACCTACTCTCTTAAATAGTCCTATTCTGCTATTCTGCCTTGTCATCTGAACTCCGTTCTGTTGTGCCCATTTGAGATGAGGAGCTATACCTCTTGATAAGCTGTTTTCGCATGACTTCAATGACAATAGGGGGGATGATCTTGGACTGGTTTCTATTGCGTTTCAAAATAGACTTTGTTTGCTTGTTCTTTGTGTGAGTCGGGCTTGGTGCAATATATAGCCACGATTCTAGAAGAAACCTATGAGCTACTAACACTTTTTCTTAATCTAATATAGTTAGATTATAGATATTTAAGGATAAATATAAGCTATAGTACCAACTACTATTTAGGCTTACTAGAGATTGTTAGAGGCACTGCCTCCAGATTAGGTCTAGCGTGCACGTGATACACAAAGATTTCAGTAGCGTTTCGAGCTCTAGATAGTTCTCGAGGTCACCACAAATAGTACGATGAATATGACATCTATTTGTCGTCACTCCGATAGAGATAGGTAATTCTACCGTGCAAAAACTACGAGCACCTCCTTCCTGCCTGATTGGGACACTGCCGCTTTAAGAGGGTGACCCGGGCCAGTCAGGTGATTCACTCACCCTCAACATGATTACGGTGGACGATTTGCACACTTCCGAAATATCTAATAGAATCTATGGGTGACACTAGCCTAAAGCGAAAGGCGGAGAGCGAGGGCGAAAGGAGTTTCCACTAAGGCTTGAGGCTGGTTTAACCATTTTTGGAAGTTGGTAGGAGTGGAGCGGCTGCATAGATTTTGTAAAGTTCCAGACTTCCAGTAATATGGAACGGGCTGAGGTTCTTGATTGAATATAAAAGGCTGTTTTCTCTGCTCAAATCGGTATTTCTCCTTCAAACTTATTGATCACAGGTCTTGGGTCGCAGCTTCGCAAGCAATTCCACGTCTCTTGCTCGGGTCTCAAAATGGCACCTTCGAATACTCAACACCCCTCGACTAGGGCTTTACATGCCGATGACTATTTGAACTTAGTGACGGATGTTGCGCCTCCAATCCACCTATCCACGACCTTTCGCTTCCCAAAAGAACCGGAGAACTTGATTCCTTCCGAGGATCCAGTGGTACGTATCTTCCATCATGTGTGAAGTCAACATGTACTAACAACTCTAAGGATGAATTCGATGGAACAAACTACGTCTATTCTCGAGAGTTCGCGCCGAATGCCACGCGTTTCGAAGCTGTGCTTTCCTCTCTCCTCAACGGTTACGCCGTGAGCTACTCGACAGGATTAGCTGCGCTGCATGCTGCATTGGTTCTCTTGAACCCTCGGCGTGTCTCCATCGGAGACGGGTACCACGGTAGTCACGAGGTTATTGCTGTCATATCTCGTCTTTCAGGTCTGCAGAAGCTTCCGCTTGATTGTCCTGCGGAAGAGCTAGGAGGAGGAGATGTTATTGTACTTGAAACCCCGGTCAATCCGCTTGGGACTGCGTTTAGTATCAAGGAGTATTCAGAGAAGGCACATTCCAGGGGGGCATATCTTATTGTCGACAGTACATTCGCACCTCCGTCTCTCCAAGATCCGTTCTTGTGGGGCGCGGATATTGTCATGCATTCGGGGTCGAAATACTTTGGAGGCCATAGTGATTTGTTATGCGGAGTGCTTGCCACGAAGAGGAAGGACTGGCAGAAGAAGCTTTTCGAGGACCGCCTGGCTCTTGGTAACACTATGGGCAACATGGAGAGTTGGCTTGGTCTCCGTAGCTTACGGACACTAGAGATCCGAGTCCAACGGGCTAGTGAGAGCTCAGGAAAGTTGGTTGCATGGCTCCACAAAGCTATTAACACACCTACTCCAGATCCGACCAGCGATGAGCATCTTATACAAACCATTCTCCAAAATATACACCATGCTAGTCTTCAAGAAAAGCCTTGGCTACAACAGCAGATGCCCAATGGCTTTGGCCCGGTTTTCTCTATTATCTTGCACAACAAAGACTTCGCTCGCATGTTACCAAGCAAACTGGCTCTGTTTCAACATGCAACAAGTCTGGGTGGAGTTGAATCTTTGATCGAGTGGCGCGCGTTGTCAGATGCTCGGGTTGATAGGAAGCTGCTGAGAATAAGCGTTGGGTTGGAGAATTGGGAGGACTTGAAGAATGACTTACTGCATGGGTTCAAGTCACTTGTGGAATCGAAGCAAGGTTGATATTGCCTTGCAATCTTGAATAAATCGTCAGTTTTATACTTAAAACAAGTTGTTGATGTTCTGTTCCGTGAGATTCCAATGGAGGCACATCGTGCTTGCTTTTCCTGATAGATTAACCAAGACAACTTTGATATCGGCGCCACAGCCAGCAGTGATGCACGGCGAGGTATTCACCTTTCGCGTGTACCGGTATATCTGATGAGGGCGCTATCAAGATAATACAGCATCTTCGCACTCGAAAACGCACGAGTCTGCTTGGCCACACAGAACAATCAACCAGCTCAATTCTAACAAGAGACTGCTGGGACCCTTCAAATGCCCCTCTTGCTCGCTGTCACAATGCTCTACTTGGTGTGTCGGATGACGGGGAAATTCCTGCAATATTTAAGCCTCCACACGGTCGATTAAAAGGCGCGATATGCACATTTCAGGTTACAATCCGGCTTCTAACGTGGACGTCGCTGAGCCTGTCGTGGTATGGCCTTTGAGTCTTTGATTGTCAACCGGTTGAAATTTGTAGTCCAGTTGCCTGAACATGTAGGGTTATAAACTTAGATACTTACTAGATTACTTACGAGGTGAAGAGTAATAGAAGTATAAGCTTGCCAGGTTCTAATAGAGGCTAAGCCTAGGAATAAGCAGTTCTGGATAATATTTTAGACCATGATCTTGAGGGTGTATAGTCAGATCAGCACCGAGTCTAAGTCTATCGTGTACATTTTGAAATGTATAGTGAGAATTCGTGGATTGTCTCCAACAGTGCGGGGTCAGATCACGCCACTGCCCAAGTTTCACCCTGAATTCCACTCCAACTACTATCAAACCTCCTCCGACATTGCCGTGAACATGTCCAACACTACTACCTTCTCCTCCATTCCCATCATTGACTGGCGCCGTTTACAGAACCCCGCGACTAAGCCAGATGCCCTAGGAGATCTACGCGAGGCGATCTTCGTCGTTGGATTCCTCTACCTAACCAACCATGGCCTCGAGGTATGACCCATGTGCCCTGTGAGGCTCATCTAACATGCGTAGGACCTGATCCGAACAGCTCATGCGAAACTCCCGAAACTGTTCGATCTTCCAACTGAAGTCAAGAACAAATGTGATATGATCAACTCCCCGTCATTCGTGGGATATACGCGTCTAGGTGCGGAGACTACAGCGTCTAAGACGGATCTGCGAGAGGTATGCCACTGCAGAACACCTAGGAGTTCCGTGAACTAACAGGGGAAGCAATATGACTTCGGTACACCGGGGATGAACAAACGGTCTGAGAGCGAGGATATCTGGTGGCGGCTGGAAGGGGAAAGTCAGGTATGACCTTTTTTTACCATGATAGAAACGAAGTCTGACCTGAGTAGTATCCGGACGTCGCTGGTGTAAAAGAATTAGTGGAGGAGTACATCTCAAAGTCCGCAGAACTCTCTCAGCAATTCATGAGATATGTCTCCGAGTCGCTCTCTCTTCCCCCAGACACCTTTGCCTCATTTAAAGGCAACATGGACCGTCTCAAGTTTGTCAAATACCCCCAGTCACCACCGGATTCCCAGGGTGTTGGTCCACATAAAGATTCCGCCGGGTTATTTACGTTCCTATCACAAGATGATACCGGGGGCCTACAGGTACTTAATAAGAATGGTACATGGATTGACGCACCGCCAATTGAAGGGAGTCTTGTAGTCAATATCCAACAAGGCCTTGAAGCTATTACAGGCGGTATCTGTGCTGCGACTACACATCGAGTCATTGTAAGTCCCCTTATCCTCTGACGACCAATATCTAATACGGCAGGCCCCGACAACAAAAACCCGATACAGTATCCCGTTCTTCCTCGGAGTCCGTATGGATCTCACACTCAAGGAACTCCGAGAATCAGCCGCACACATCGTCGCCCGTATCCCGGTATCCGATGACCAAAAGAAACGTGCTGTCGACGTTCCTAGCGAGTTCCTCTCCCCGCTATATTCTTGTGTAAGTGCCTTGAACAAATGATTGGGCTGAGCTGATGATTTAGTTCGGCGAGGCGTATCTGCGGAATCGAATTCTAAGCCATCCGGATGTAGGACAGAAGTGGTATCCGGAGTTATATGAGAAGTACTCTAAGCAGGTACTTTAGATCGGTATCTTGTCATTCATGTCATTTCAGAGGAATTCACAAATGGATTATTAGTTTAATATCACATATGAAACCAACAGGGTTCCAATGCAGAATCAGAATTGATTCGAATAACAGTTCAGAAGTGAAGCCTTCTCTAAAGGCATATTCCCAAGAAGACCAAGAAAATCCCGAGTGAAAAAGAAGACATAGAAAAGCCAGATGCAGCCGAAGTAGGCGACGGAGCCTCAGCCTCAGCCGAAGTCGTTGCCGAGGTAGTAGCGTTTGTGTCCGTTGAAGTATCCGTGCCATTTGAACTGTTTGTGCTATTCGAAGACTCGGAGTCATCGTCCACCTCGTGAAAGGTGAAGTGCGGTTCATTCGTGGAATCAGCCCTGTCAACTGAGGTTGCTGTGCTCGCGTTGGCAGAGACAGCCGGTCTTTCGACACAGTAACTGTAACCTTCAACAAGGAAACAGAAGTTTTGCAACATTGCGGGATTCTAGGAAACATAGTGAGTAACCTGATCAGGGTATTGGGATTGGAATCAGGTGTAGATTTACCCATGCGCTCAACTCGGTGAAGGTGATATCAAAATAGGTCTGCAGGGAAGAGCAGGTGTCGTCGGCTGTGATGTATAACTACTGAGTACATTGTTCTGGCATTCAAGATACTGTACCTCTATAATCAATTTTATCCATCATGTCATCGTAAGTTCAATCCTACTATACTATATCCAGTGGACTGTCAGTCTTACACCCTCCAGGCCACCAGAGAAATACCTCGCTCTCATCCAGGCCGGGGAAAGGGTTGAACCTTCTACACGAAGCACGATCTTCGATCAACTACCACCTATAACACCGGACACCCTCATCGGTGAATGGAACGGCGGATTCTTGGACACCGGCCATCCCGTTGCTGAGACTCTCGGAAAGATCAAGTAGGCTGGAAAGTCGTTCAAGTCAATTTTATTTCTGTCTGAAGAGGTAATTTGTAGTTATTCCTTGGAAGTCACCGATTCATAGTAGCTCTATCTGTCTCGATAAAGCATCAAACGAGCCATGAAGAAGACTTGCTACCATGGATCGCCACCGAGTTGTAATTTGTAAGTCTCCGTCGGAGCGGCAATTCCCGATCCATGGCCCTCGGAGACATTCCACAATACACCTGACAAATATTAAAGTGCTGACAAGGATCGGAGAGATCTTGGGTGGATCTACAGGATCTGCATGGAATTCCTACTACTATTTCTAAGCAGCTGTAACCTTGTGAAAGACCGTAGAACAGACGACTATAAAAGACTCTCAGTCTACCTAGAATCCCAACCCAAAATTCCTCATCTCCTTACCATCTACAATAATGACAATGACATCCTGGCCCGATGTCCCCGTCAAACCCGCCAAGGGCGTCTCCTTCTTCACCCCCGCCCAGTCCCCCCCAGCAGGCACAGCCCGCAACCCGCAAACAAACCAAAAACCAATCCCAAAACTCTTCCAACCCCTAACCATCCGCGGCCAAACTTTCCAAAACCGCCTCGGCCTCGCACCCATGTGCCAATACAGCGCCGAGGACGGCCACATGACGCCCTGGCATCTAGCCCACTATGGAGGTATCGCCCAGCGCGGCCCAGGGATGATGATTATCGAAGCTACGGCGGTGGTTCCCGAGGGGCGGATTACGCCGGGTTGTGTTGGGTTGTGGAAGGACTCGCAGGTTCCAATGCTCAAGCAGGTGGTCGAGTTTGCGCATAGCCAGGGTCAGAAAATTGGGATCCAGCTTGCTCATGCCGGGCGCAAGGCGTCGACTGTACCGCCGTGGTTGGGTGGTGTGACGGCGACGAATGCTGTTGGGGGGTGGGTTGATAATGTCAAGGGGGCTAGTGCTATTGCGTTTTCGGAGGGGGATATTGTGCCGAAGGCTATGAGTCAGGAGGATATTCAGGAGGTGAAGGATGCGTGGGTCGCAGCGACAAGGAGAGCAGTGGATGCAGGGGTGGACTTTATTGAGATCCATAACGCGCATGGGTACTTGCTTTCCTCATTTTTGAGCCCGTCTTCGAACCAACGGACTGATGAGTATGGCGGGAGCTTTGAGAACCGGATTCGTCTGTCTTTGGAGATTGTGCGGTTGACCCGTGAGACTGTTGGTGATGCTATGCCGGTGTTCTTGCGTGTGTCTGCTACTGATTGGTTGGAGACCAGTCGTCCGGACGAGAAGGGGTGGAAGATGGAGGATACCGTTGAGTTTGCGCGTGTGCTCGCGGATCAGGGATGCGTGGATCTGATCGACATCAGCAGCGGCGGCATTCACAGCGCCCAGAAGGTAACCGGCGGTGCGGCCTTTCAAGCTCCGTTCGCGGCCCAGGTGAAGAAGGCCGTGGGCGACCGGATGTTGGTGGCTGCGGTGGGGATGATCAACAACGGGCATCTGGCCGAGAAGCTGCTACGGGAGGAGGATCTGGATGTGATTCTTGTTGGCCGGGCGTTCCAGCGAGATACAGGCCTTGCGTGGCATTTTGCGAAAGACCTTGATGTTGAAATCGCCATGGCTGCCCAGATCCGATGGGGGTTTACCAGCTTCCGCAATGCGTCTGAGTATATCCAGCCGAACTCGATGAAGGCGTCTATCTTTGATTGAGCTTGATTTCCATGTACTATCACTTTTGATTGCATTCAATGGCGTTGAATAGATATCATCATAGAGGCTAGTTTTATCCAATGATTAAAGCCGCGTGAAGCTTTCTAGTAAATTATCAAGGCTGAACTGTGCCGCCACAGCTTTCCACAGGGTTTGCTGGTTGGTATTGCGGGTCATTATTGTGGTCTGGTAGACATTTAAGCTTACCCGACAAAGCTGTGGTTGAAATGGTATGATATCAGTTGGTTGATCAGTTTGGGAGTAGATCACTATGCCAGTGCAGCGGCCATCCGTTTCGTATGGATTGAAGTCATTACCTCTAAATGGGTGTGATCATGCATGGATGCCCAACTCACGGGCGGGATTGGATCATCAAGGCCTTCTCGTGTTGCTAGCGGCCTGATTTCTACTATAAGTAACCAAAGTGACTCTTGGTTCATTTGGAGATACATATGTGTCCTTTCCACTCTCTATCTTGGCTGTTACTAGCAGCAATGAGTGACCTCGGTGCAGCCCTTTGAAGCAGGTCCTAACATTATAAGAATTCTTAAAGATGAGCGTCGATGCAATCAAGTAAGTGTCTTATCCCGGCCGAACGACAGTTGCTAATCAGTCCAAGGTGTGTCCTTGTAGGAAACCATACGGTAGGCAAGACCTCTCTATTGATGTCCTACATATCGAAAGTCTTTTTGTCAACAGATGTGCTGGTTATCCTTGAGCCTTGCACGGTACACGTAGTGTGGGATCACCTCATTCCCCGAGTTCTTAGGACTAACCCTCTATAGGGCTGCAGGGGAACAACACACACTGCAATTATAGGATACTACCAACGAACAAGACTACACGCGACAGAGCTTTCTTGCATATATCCAAGCGGATATCTTCTTTCTATGCTTCTCTATTGCGTCGCCAGAGTCCTTCGACCATGTTTGCGAAAACTGGCTACCCAAAGTCCGCCGTACCTGCCCCAAGGTACCGTGCATCGTGGGCACGGAATCGACCTACGAGATGATCCTATTACAAAGTATGAGTTATCAAGAATAAATCTGCGCCCGGTATCATATCGGGATGGTATCCAGATGGCGAGGGCTTTAAGCCTAGAGTACGTGGAGTGCTCTGCACGCAGCCAAGAGAACTTGAATACTGTATTTGATCAGGTAAACTAATTGAATCTGTTCATTTATTGAGAGGTTGACATTTCTTTCAGGCCGTTATCACTGCTCTACACCGTGGAATTACTATCAAGTAGCATCGATATCAAATACTATAGCCAGTTATTAGACTGGGCCATCACGGCTCCGATGGAGACTCTCCGGCCGGAGGACTGAGTATTGTGATAACAGCAATCGGTTTCTAATTCCTAGGGAATAGATACTACCCGGCGTAGGGGGAGAATCACACCAGTGGCCAACGTGACAGAAGGCACGGCACCGGATGCGCCTTTGGCTCTACAGGAGACCACCATCGAAAGTGCTGCACCGTCAACTCCAAGTTCAGCGATTCCTACAGAGCCGGAGCAAAGTCCTCCCATCGATAGAGTCCCTTCAGGTTCTTCGCCGTTGCCTAAGGAGAAAAAGGAAGTTTCCAACATCATTACGTTGATTAGACAGCGAGACTTTGCTCAGGCAAAGTTGACACTGACCGTACACTTGAACAGCAATCTTTTCAGTGTTCCGTCGAAGATAATTCTTGCAGAAGCTCTCTATCGCGCAGGAAGGCTGAGCCAGGTCATAAAACTCCTCCAAATTCCCCTCATCATCCTCCAATCCGATCCCATTGCGGGAGGAACGGTAAATCACATCCTTGCCAAGGTTTACTTTGCGGACGACATATACGGAAAGGCGATCGAATATTGCCAGACTAGTCTTGCCATGAGAAGCAAAAGTCCCGGCGTCGACCACCTGGAGTCGGCTGAACTGAAGGCTCAGATATTGCGAGCGGATGGACGTGATGGAGAAGCGGATACCTTGCAGATGAGTGTCTTTTCTAGTCGCCAGCATCAGTTTCTTCATCTCCAAGACCAGCTAGAATCATTCTTCGAGTCATCCAAGGAACTAGGGCGGGACATCATGACCACGTTGCTCGTCGAACTTATCCCAGAGGATTCAGATGAAGTCGACAGACTTCTGAAGCGCTAGAATAGGTCCTGCGTGTGAAGAATCATGTAAGTGTATTTAGCGCTTGTTTGTAACTTGAATCTCACCCGTAGATGGTGGATAGTTGAAACTATATTAGGCTCTACATCTATCAAAATCTTGCTGGTAGCTGAATTTACAATCGCCGTCTCAAGGACCCACTTCCACCTTCTTCCATAGGCACAGACTCTAGCTACGACATAGCCATATGCATGTAATTATATTGCCTTGGCGCAGGACTATGCTGTACGTGGATCATCAAAGTTGCATTGTTTCGGCAAAGACTGCCGGTCTATGGGGCTCTGGGCGCCCGGCGGGGTAAGAGAGAAAGGAAAGATATCTCATAAATATTTATAAAATATCACCCCTTCACCTCCAATTCCGACACAATCTGCCTCACCCACGCAACAAGCGCATTCTTCCCCCTCTCCAACGCCGCGCCCTCGCCCGGTTTTGTCAAATCCCCCCGACTCATACAGGCATGCTCAACCTTCGGAAAATGCTGCCAATCAAACGGCACCCCGCGCCTCTGCAACGAATCAAATGTATACCTCTTCAACTCGGGCGTGAAAATCGGATCCAACTCCGGCGCTAATATCTGCACAGGAACAACAACACCATCGATATCCTCCTCCGTCAGCATACTCGGATGCGCCGCGGTAATACAGTCCACCAGCGGTCGCTGATCAACTCCTCCTAAGGGGGATGATGATGATGGATGCTCAGCACCAAGACGGAAAACAGCCCAGCCGCCATAACAGAACCCAACTGCGGCCGTGACTTTATAGATCCCGCGAAGCGCAGCTGCACAGCGGAATACCTCAGGCTCGCGAATGTCTCGCGAATTCCGTTTCCTGAAAGCGGGGAGATCAACCTCGTGAAACCGCCCAGCGATCAGCGGTTCAAAGGGGAGGACTTCGCCGTCGAAGAAGTCCGGGACGTAGACGGTGGCGTTTGCTTCGCGGGCGTAGTGGTCTGCGAGGAGACGGACGTTGGGGAATGACCAACCGAGGAGATCGTGGACGATTAGGATGGCGAGGTTAGGGTTATCGCCGGTGATATAGGTGCTGTTTTGGTCGAGTTTGCCGATTCGGCCCGCGGGCGTTCCGTCCCATGAGAAGGTTTTCAGGCAGCAGGTTGCGAGGGACATTTTGCTTTTCTTCTTTATCTACTGGTTGTTGATGGAAACCGTGGACTGTGGTTCTGTTACCTCAGGGTTCACAATATATATAGTTCGGTTTGTCGGAGATATGGCATCGCAAACTGAGTAATGTCCGAGAGCTTAGAAAGCATTCGAAACTAAGCTTCAAACACGTGCAATACAGCCAATCATACGTGAGCCTTGCGACGGAATATTCCGTTGATGGAGACTGTAAGATCTTAGTAATGATTCTCGTGAGGACTCCAAAGACGGGCTTTTCCCACCACTCCACAAGGACTTGACAGTGAGACGGATTTACCGCTGTTAGGTGTTAGGTGTTAGAGTGACTCGACTGGAAATAAGGATATCTTGGAATGATAGCAGTCTGTTCTCAGTTGTGCTTGGAATTTTTTGAAGCTGATGGTATCCCGGGATTCTACATGGTCTATTGGTAGAATCGTAATTATCGCTGCCTGGATGCCAGAAAAAGACTGGATCGCGGAGAGGCAGGGTAGATGATAATTAGTTGGAGCCTGATATAAGGCCAAGCTGCTGTCGCAAGTTAGTGTTAGACGAGCGAGGTCAGACCGTCAGACACGGTCGGATGTGACACCTGGCATGGCAGTGCTGCGTGCGCCGTAAGCAATGATGATGGACAATCTCCCAAACTTACGAGCCCCATCCTTCGCTGAAGTCAGTGTTTGATAGGCCAATGCGTAGGAGAAGGCTAATAAAAATAACCCAGTTCTAGAACCAACTTCAACCATGTCAGCACAGCCAACACAGCCTCAGCCCAATGACCCACTGGAAATCAAGAAAGGGCGCTATAATTTACGACGAGACCAATCAGTCCCTTCTAAGCCTGAGCTTAAGTCGCTAGCCTTGATAAAGGGTCATTTGGAATCCTTTGCCTTAGGTATCTCTGTTTTCTGGAGATGCAGCAGCTTACTGCGGAGCAGTTTCATCCAGCACAGCTGCAGTAAGACTTTTCCCAACATGATGACTTTGTTATTTAAGGGGCCCCGATTCCCTCCAGCTGGGCCCTCGTCAGCAACAACAACAACATCACAATTAAGCTTATCCAGCCTGCCAGCCTTTCTTCACCATCTTCTTTCTAGCCCTCTTTTCCAGTCCAATCATAACCGCCAACATCATGGCCACAATGCCCACCAACCAGACTCTTCTGGACAACCCCGACCTCTGCACCCTGGAGACATGTCCCTTAGACATGGCTTCCATCGAGTATGTTCCTCTGCTCTGGGCCAACATCCTCTTCATGGCCATCTTTGGCGCCGCCGCTGTTGCTCAACTCGGGCTCGGAATCTACTACAAGACATGGACCTTCATGGTCGCCATCGTCATCGGTCTGGTCGGAGAAGTCGTCGGTTACTACGGCCGAGTCGAACTACACAACAATATCTTCGACGGCGACGCATTCCTTGAGTAAGTCCCTTTCACACGATTATCAACGATCAACATCTAACCAGCCCAGATACCTGGTGTGCCTCACTATCGCCCCGGCCTTGCTCACTGCCGCCATCTACCTCTGCCTCTCCCGCATCGTCGTCGCCTTCGGTGAGAAGATCTCATTCTTCAAGCCACGCACCTACACCATCACCTTCATCACCTTCGACTTCATTGCCCTCCTCCTGCAGGCCATCGGCGGCGCCATGGCCTCCACCGCCGACGACGGCGACCAAGCGACAACCGACATGGGAATCAACATCATGATCGCCGGTCTCGCCTGGCAGGTCGCCAGTCTGCTCATCTTCACTGGCATGGCCACCCACTTCTTCCTGCGCGTCCGCAAGGCCCCCAACGCCGACTTCAACCCGGACTTCGATGACCTCCGCCGCAAGCCCTACTTCAAGGCCTCCCTCTACGGCCTCGCAGTCGCCACCATCGTCATCATCGTCCGATCCGTCTACCGATGCGCCGAACTCTCCGAAGGTTTCGACGGCCACCTCGCCAACGACGAAGTCACCTTCATGATCCTCGAAGCCACCATGATCGGCATCGCCGTCATCTGCCTCACCGTCTTCCACCCCGGCGCCGTCTGGAAGGGCCAGTGGGCCAACGCCGTCTGGCACACTCGCGCGGGAAAGGGAAAGGGCGGAAACTACGCGAAGGCTGCTAGTATGGACGCGGAGGCTATCTCTTTGCAGCCGACTACCTACCCTCCGACTTTTTACGCGCCCACCGCCTATAATGGTGGTTCTTACAACAACACTCGTCATGCTTAAAATGTACACGTCGCTTGGGGGTTGATTTGCTTTGGATAGAGGATTATTTGGTTTCAGCGCTGTTTTTTTTATGTTCCTTTCCTATGTTTCTTAGACAAGCGATTGCGATATCCATGATGAGTTCAAGCGAAATTTTTATTAGCCGTCAATGAGACATGCATACTTCAAAATCTACATTCATCATTCCAATCGAAAAAGAAAACCAACACCATGAACCAGAGATCAGCACCTTAACTGCTGAAACAAATCTAGCGTAGGGGTTTGTTCTGCACGGCTGGCCTGCGCCTCCTTCAGCCGCGACAAGGCCTCAATCAAGCTGCGACAACTTCCAAGCCAAGCCATATCCTCGCTAACGCTAATCATGCTTGGTAATTTCGATTGATTGCGTTCCCGCTTGAACTCCGAGCGAAGGATTTGGCCCCCATACCCTAATATAACTCGACTTGATATCACTATCACAAACCATCCCATTGCGATCGACGCGCGCTAAGTGTGCAAGGCTGACCGCAAGTTCAATTCCGATTCTCGAGGCTCTGAAATATTTCCTCCAGTTTCATCCCACGCTAACCTAATCCTTATGTAATTGATAGATAATACCTCGAAATTTGTATTCTTGATTCTTATTATTAACGGCCCCCAACGAAGATCCAACGTGCCCTGTGGGCCAGACCCATAGAAACTACACTGAATTCGTCTCACCCACTAGAGTACTTAGTAGTATTGTCGCTGCAGAACTTCGCAGTGCTCACTGTGGGTAGTGGACCCAGAGTCGAGACCCTGGACGCAGGGATCCCATCCTTTTCACCCTGACAAGGCAGATTTCTTATATTAGCAGCGGATTCCCCGGTCAAGGTCGGGGATATAATTCGCCCAGGCCATGAATATTGAATTCCTCCTTAAGATTGTAACTTTAAGATCCATTGGTGGGTTTTCACAGTATATTCTTGAATACACGACGCTGTCATAATGAGAATAGGAACACCTAGGTCTCTGTGGTACTGTGTCTCAGATGTTTAGATTCCCCTTATGTATTGGAGAATTATGCCGGCGGTAACATATTCTTTTGGAGTATACTCAGGCGCCATTCAGTGTATGCGTGGTTGGCTGTGGATTGCTCATAGCTGTCTGGCCGTACGCGCTGTCTAATTTTGGGTACCTATATTTAACCCATTAAAATCCTCCAAGCCCAGATATAGCCAATTACAGCGCCTATATCCTCACAATAGCCTTGTGATAGTCGCCCACCTTTAACGCCGTACTCCGCGCCGGATGAATGGGGGACACAGCAGATTCAGTCATGGGCCGGCCTCTCAGCATACCCTCGACATATAAACCCTCGCGGCTTGCCATCCTTCAGTGATAACAGAGATTCAAAGTGTTTACAGAGCAATTTGACCAACCAATCAAACAAGTATCAGTTTTGTCTGTTTATGCTGGTTTCTCCCTATCCTAGATTCAAATGAATAGACGGGCGTTGCGCTCTTTATACCTACTGTTGAACTAGATACCCCTTCTTAGTTTATCATGGGAACATCTGCTTTCTTTTGCAAAACAATGTGATGACCCAGAAGATATTCTTTTGTTTCATGTGCCACACATGCTTCTTAAAATACCCTACAAGAGTTGATTTATCAATCCTGTGCTCAGCAGCATAACCATGATGATATTACAGAGACACTCCTTAGTGCTTTCAGAGCCTTGGGCATGTCTGAAAGCCCTAGTACCACTTTTTCGCAGCGATTGGCCGGTCAATAGATCTTCATACTGACGCATGCATAGTCGGTCTCTCGAGTTCTTGGGCCGGCACCACAGGATGCTGGAGGCCCCATTCACCTTCTCCTATACGCTTGCCGCAAAACTTGACCAGAAGTCCAACAGTGGCAGGCCCAATAATCGTATTGAGCAGGATTGCCCACACTCCGGTTATGAAACCCTCCTCAGTGACGTATGATGTCTCATTATATCCGATTTCAATAATCAGAAGTCCGATTTCACCCCGCGCTACCATCGCAGCCCCTAAGAGTAATGCGGAAAGCTGGATTGTCGCCCGGTCTCTGGCTCCCGCATTTCCTTGGACTGCCCGGTCCTCTTCGCCAATGCGACTCCTTCCCACACCAGACTTCTTCTGCTGTCGCTTGCGAATAGGCCAACAACCCCACAACGGTACCCATATCCCGACAACAAACTGAAACTAGCAGTGAGCAAAGAGCGTGATTGTGATGGTCCGAGACCCTTACCTTGGCAAACACCATCAGGAGAGTAAAAACAATGCCTCTCCATATTCTCTTGCCTGTCCAGAGCTGCACGAAGGGGATGGCAAACCCGATACTTGCAAAGAATAGAGGCTCCATAAGGTACTTTTGAACGTCCATGAGGTAGCGCTCGAAAGTATGGACGAAAGTAGGGCTCTTGTCTGCGAACTTTTCACCTTGTTCTCGACTCATGACGACAAACGGTCCTTCGGGATGTTTGCTCGGTATATACGTCAAAAATGTGCCGGCCAAGAACGCACCGAAGAGAACGGATGTCCCGGCATATGCAGCAATGGTGATAAATGCCGACAGAGACAGAGTCATCAGGATAATGTTGGAAATATGGTCGAATCGCGCGAAGTGGTGTTCAATAAAGCGCCGAAAGACCGGCGCGAAAAGATATTTCGTCACGATGGGGGTAACAATTGCCATCGCAATCGAGGCCACAATAGGACGTCCAATCAGCCATCCAAGGTTTACATCACCGCCTCCTTCAAGTTGACCGAGATTTTCAATAACACTGTGCGGATGAGTTGTCAGTACCGAGTTTTCCCCCCTTCAAAGCAAGCGCTCGGGGAAGCAGGAGATAAATCCTCATGAGTCACAAACCTTGCCATGACCAGCCCGACCACATCGTCAATGACAGCTGCACTAACCAGGACAGAGCCAACTCGAGTTTGTGCAAGATCTACAGTGCTAGAAGCAGACGAAATCACTGCAAATGTCGTACCTTAAGTGGTATAAGCACACAGCTGAAGGAATCTTCGGAGTGGTGAATGGGCTTCTACTTACCCAGAGAGGTTGCGGAGAGCGCTGCTCCGATAATGAATGTTTCCACGGCACCTATGGAAAGAGAAAGTAAGCTCCATGTGCGTACATTGGTATATGTGCAGATTAAGCCTCACCATATCCGAACCCGAGATAGAGAAGCAGGTAAGAAAGCCCAATAGGAAAGCAAACGCCTGTGGCTGCAGCGAGCATACTAAGCATTAAGTTCGCCTTCAGAAGATCAAGGCGAGCGCTAAGTCCGCCTAGAAACGATGATGTTAGTACCAAGGACGAAACTCCAATATCAGACACGGGCCAGGTACCTTCAAATATGATTAGAATTAAGCCAACATAGCCGAGAGTGAGGAAGGTTTTCTGCCAATCCATTTCAAGGATATCAGCGAGAGGTTTCCCGTAAACGATACCAACCACAATATGGCCGATGATGCCGGCGCGGATAATCTTCGCTGACGCCCATTCTGCCAAGGACAGGATAAAAAAGAAAGAAACGATAATTAAGATCTCAACAACTGCATACCGATTAGGATCTAAACATGAACGTCATCAGAGGGGTGGAAATTCAACGTACTTCCTGGCTCGTGATAAGGGAGAAAACCGCCCGCCATGGCGCAGGATGATGTATGATTAACGGAGGAATCGGGAGCGGAGAGATAATCGGCTAACGCGACTTTGCAGGAACTGATCACATGCATCTAGCCCTACCATGGAAAGCTTTGTGCGTACAGATACAGACTCGCTAATACCGAGTCTAAGCCCAAGGTTTCCGGGTCGAGTGGTTGATAGCAGCGGTTGGCAGGGACCAAGATCCACCGCTGAGCATCTCCCTTGGCATTTATCCCACGGCTGGGCATACGCAAGCAAATGTTTTCCGCAACCGGAATTACGCCCTGTGATTGCCAAGTATGACTTGGTAAGTGGCCAATCCGCCAGACTACCCTCCATTGTACTCGGGGTTTTTGGTTTGCTGACTTGATGAACCACATCCTGGTCAATATAGACCCACTCTGGTAGCACACATTTTCCCTCCAAAATGTCTTGGGTTGATTCCCGTGGAGGAAGAGACACAATGCTACCAAGTGTTTGCCTTGGCATTTTCCTGACGTCTTCCATTCCTTGGCATTTTCCAGTGGGCGGTGATTTAAGACGGGCCACTCTGCTGCCTTCGCCCTATCCCCTGGTACAGTCGATGGCTACAAGTTTCGACTCCAAAGGACATATCGCTTTCCATCAGTCCCATTTTATTCAGATGAAATTCTGCAACGTCTATGACGTGATCCAGGGATGCCTCACTGTTTCCTGCCATTCTTGCAGCGATTGCGCAAACAAACCGCTTCTCTGACACGTGCTGAAGACACAAAGTTCGATGAGGAGGGCAACTACCTACTCGCCACGCAGGATCTTACACCCCAGCATGGGGTGCACTTCCCCAGAGGCGAGTATCCATCCGCCGGCATCACGCAATATTATCGGCCCAAACAAGATAGATTTGTGCAGATGAATGGTGGGCATAGACACTATTTGAGTCCCCCGAAGTCGAAAAGGCACTCGTGGGGAAATACCGGCCTTTTAGACTGGATAGGGCTCAGAGACAAAGGCAAGCGTTCAAATGGCTCCGAGTCGCTGCGGACAGAATGGGAACAGTGGACAGGGAGCGGTTCGGGAGGGTGGCCAGTCGAGAGTCATAAGATGGCAGCCATCACCCAGAAATATGGGGACATCGAGACCGTTGCCGGGTGTGGCACCCATGCGCTTGTATTGTTGTCGCATAAAGTGCATCGCTGCAATCCCCATCTAGATCGTTACTATGCTCTAAAGATCTTCTGCCGTGGACCTGAACAAACCGAGTTTGACTATAGGAGGCGAGTGACCTTGGAATACTCCATCACATCCTCCCTGCACCATGATAATATTGTCATGACCTTCGAGCTCCTCCCCCTGGGTTACGGCAATCTTTGTGGGTGTATGGAGTATTGCTCCGGTGGAGATTTACATTCACTCATTGTTGCTTCACGACGGCTGTGGGAAGAGGAGGCTGATTGTTTTTTCAAACAGCTGATGCACGGGATTCTCTATCTCCATGAGATGGGGATTGCTCACCGTGATTTGAAGCCGGAAAATCTTCTGCTTACCGACCGTGGCTGCCTTAAGATCTCTGATTTTGGCAATGCAGAGTGCTTTCGCCTTGCCCGGGAAGATCAAGTCCATATGTCTACCAGGCGCTGTGGCTCAGCTCCGTATATCTCCTCGGAGCAGTATCTCGCGCAACCATTTGATCCCAGATATGTTGACATCTGGGCCGCCGCTATTGTTTATATCGCTATGAGAGCTGGGAGAAACCCGTGGAAGTTGGCAACAGTCAAGGATGAATGCTTCCGAGACTATATTGAAGATTGCAAAGTTGGAAGACAGTATTTCCTTATCAAAGATATATCTCATGTCAGGTTATCACTTTTCTTCTTGTTGTTTAGATGGCTAATTCTATTTCTTACAGGAACAAAGCTGCCGAGTCCTACACTCCATGCTGAGCGTCAATCCCGCGCATCGACCGGGAGCAGCCGAGATTCTTTCCTCTCAGTGGCTTCAGAAGGTTCATTGTTGTCAGGCTGCCAATTCATGACTTCTTAATTGAGGTATAGGCTTAGACCTCGTTTGTAATACTTTCGGGATAGTCCCTTGACGTTGCTGGCATCCGTTTCGCCTCCAGCCACGAATCTGGTAAGTCGGATCTGCCGCCGGCGCAGATACCGATGTGCATCAATTCCAGTAGCTGCAGTTAGTATGGATTCAAGTGTAAAGTCACACTTTGTTCGCTAGGAAAATCAATCACTGGAAGTGGTTAGCTCGGTGCGTACCGATGAATAAGGTGGTTAGTAGTTTCTAATATCCATCCTTGGAACCTTGAATTTGCGCGTACACTTCTTGCTATGTGCTCCTCGACTAAGCTGGAGGGATGACGCGCATCATAGTTACGGTGATCGGATGGTCATGATCAAACCATTCCAGGGTGCGCTGTTAGGTGGAGAATCGAGGATTCCTACTAATAACCGTCATCCAGCGACTCGCTCAACGTATCAAACTTGACCTCATTGGGATCTGCAGCTCGGAGAGGGATAGGATTATGATAAACATTAACCTGTCTAATTAGGACGTGGTGAAGCCCTAGAAAACCATATAAAAACCTTGAGATAGACAGTAGTTGGGAGATCGATACTTAAATCTAAAAATTATAATACTATTATACTAAAAATAGAACCTATCTAGATCTCTGTAATACTATATCTGAGATATTTAGGTTCCCCATATATATTAGAGAATAATACCCTCATAACTATGTTGCATTGAGCATCATTAAAGCTACGGTCACTAAGCACGCTATACCAGTTCTGATGATTGCAATTGCATTCACATCACTTAATCCTTTATCTTTCAGTCATCTTAAATTCTCATTAAATAGGATAAAAAGCCATGGCCACTGAAAGCCTAAAGGCGGATTATACTTAACAATTATATGGCGATATGGAGTATACAAAATCAAAAGCCATGTTGTTCAAACTCCCGCTCTGTCCATTCCCACAGTTCCTCCGCTTTCGCCTCGTCACTCAGAACGCCCGGCTTATTTACCTCTTTGAAAAATGGGATATAGTATGCACCACTCTTGACTTCCTCGGTATTGGCAGTACTCGCCCACAGCTGGTTCAGCGTACCGGTGGGAATATCAACCGCCGCGACTCTGGTCACCAGGCCGAAGATAAATGATAAGATCCGGTTTGCAGACATATCGCCCCCAATATTTGTCTGGACAAGGCCTGGGTGTAAAGCGACAGACTTGATGTGAGGATATCGCTTGGCATAGGATTTCGTGAAGTAGATATTGGCCAGTTTAGACTGTCCGTAACGAGCCATGGTGCCAATTTTCTCCATAGGAGTCTTCACCTGATCAAGAAGGATTCCGCCAGTTGGCGCCGATCGATAGATCTCCGAGCTGATGTTCACAATACGGACGTCGTTTCTGGCGGTTGTCTCGAGAACCGGCAGAAGGAGTCGAGTGAACAGCGCCGAACCCATGTAGTTGGTGCCGAATTGAATCTCGTAGCCGTCTTTTGTCAACCCCGGCGGAGAGGCAAAGACACCGGCATTATTGATGAGGATATCGAGGCGTTCATTGTCGGAGACGAAAGCGTCTGCCGCGGTTTTGATCGAGGAGAAAGAGGCAAGATCGATTTCCAAAAAGAGAATCTGTGCGGACGGGACTTCTCGTTGTATATCCTGGATTGCTTCTTCGGCTTTCTTGATGCTGCGGGCTCCCATGTAGATTTTCGTGGGGTGGTGTTTCACCAACTGCTTGACAGATTCCTTCCCGAGACCATTGTTGCCTCCGGTCACCAGGATGGTCTTTCCCAAGAGGTCGGGGATGTCCTTTTCAGGATTATACGAGGGGGACTTGCCGAAGAGAAAAGACATGATAGGTATAGTGATGTTGAGGAACTGGGTGAACTGGGGGTGATAAGTAACCCTAACATCTTGACCCGCGGTGCAGTCTGTGAATAGTGATCATGACCGAATGGATCAGTAATCGCCACATCGGACCCTTGGATTCACCCGTCTTGCTTTTAAATCATGTCATCATTCCTCTGTCTTCCCTCTTCCCTGTTTTCTTGAAAGTATACAACGCCGTCAAAATGAAAGCTCTGGTTACCAACCGATGGATCGTAAAGCAATTGCTCAATCTCGCTTCGGGTTCTTCGATCGGCCAATGTGCACGAGTCAAGGATATACCAACGCCCCAAATCAGTGAAGATGAAGTCTTGGTCCGAGTACGCGCCGTCGCAATCAACCCAATTGACTTCAAAGACATCGACTTTCTTTCGCCAAACAACAGTGTCACAGGCTGCGACTATGCGGGCGAGGTGACCCAGGTCGGACGTAACGTGGCCAGTCGCTGGAAAGTCGGCGACAGAATAGCAGGCTTCGTCCATGGTGGTCAGTATCCTGACATCGGCTCGTTTGCTGAGTACCTGAAGGTCGATGGCGAGCTAGCCTGGAAGATACCCCCTGCCGTGACCGATTCTGAAGCTGCCACGTACGGAGTCCCAGCAGTCACTGCAGTCCTTGCGCTGGCCCATCTTGACATCCCCTGGGAAGACATATTGAACGGAGCCAGTCCGAAATCCAAGACACCAATCCTCATTTACTCAGGTGGCTCCAACGTTGGGCTTTTCGCAATCCAACTCGCCAAAAGAGCAGGCCTAGAGGTAGTCGCGACGGCATCACCACGGTCCTTTGATCTCGCCAAGGGTTATGGTGCAGACTCCGTATTCGACTACAAATCACCGACTACAATTAGCGAAATCTCCGCAGCCTATCCCAATATCACAAAAGCCCTCGACTGCTTCTCGGAGGGCAACTCCAGTCAATTCTGCGCCCAAGCAATGACCAAGGGCCGAGTCATCACACTCCTTGACCAAGGCAAACCGAAGAAGTCCAGCATTGAGTATAAACCCCTCATGGTTTATACCGTCTTCGGCCGTCCATTTTCCATGCTGGCCCCTATAGGTCCATCATTCCCTGTTGTTCCCAATGATCGGAAGATTCTTGGTCAATTCTACGCCGAGCTAGACCAACTCTCTCATGATGTCAGACCGCCACCTGTGATAGCGACAAAGGGAGGATTTGATGGGATCCTAGAGGGCCTTAGTAAACTTCGCAAAGGAGAGGGTCGGGGGGGAAAGGTTGTGGTCGAGCTATGATTTTACTATATTTAAATCAACTGCGTCATCCGGACATCTGGGAGGACAATCGTGCTTTACCTAGGTATTATTATATTGACAAGATGAGGGGCAGAGAGGAGTCGGTTACCTCTGTTTGCTGGCGATGGATGGAATGCCCTGGATTTCATATGTTCAAAGGAACGACCATCTAACAGGTTCTGCGGTATTTCCTTGTTGGTTTCCGTATGAAAAGCGCTAGGTAGCTTCTTCTACTTTACCTGCTACATTCTTCCTACTATTTTCTCTTAAGAATTCTATACCCTCCAACCTGTTCAGTCAGAAATCGTCTGCAACAATCGGCATCATGCGCTCGTATAATTTGACGGTATACCTCCAAGGATATCGACTAAGCCAAAAAAGCGAGTCAGACAACCCAGTTCTCTGTATGCGGTCTGACTTGTTCCCAAGTGGAAGCCATTTGACTGAGAAGTAACCTTAAAGGATATAAGAGCCACTACCTTTGGGAAAGGTTGAATCTGCCAAATAACCCCTCGAATAGGTCTCACAATTCCTCATGGAAAGGGCGCATCTTTCCACTCGCCCGGACTCCCTCACCGCGATACCCTTACTCTTTTGGGGGGATTGTATCAGGGCCACCCCAACTCCATATAGGTGCCGTATGTCGTGGAATTCAACCCTCCTTGAAGGCAATATCAACGGCCTAGATGAACGCAGCAAACCTTTGAACCATATCCCTATCCTGCGTGGTTTTGTTGCCTCATTCAAAGCTGGCCCGCCTGAGGTTTGAGGCACAGTCCAGTGACTACTCTCGTCAATAATATTTTCGCATTGTGCTTCACGAAGAAATTCGTCTTGAACCCACTCCCAGAGTCAATGGTTAGTGCCCACCTGTCCCTTCACTTAATCTACTTATCAAGGGTAATGGTTATAGTGACCTTGTGTATTGTAAATGAATGGAAACACTTCAGAATCACTTTACCAAGCCTACAGGATATCGATAGTTTGCATCTAATCAAGGCTAAACAGCTCTCAAGATGTCACTTCCGATCTATAAGCTTGACCTTTGAACGCTGAGGGGGTGTGTCAACCAGAATCTGCGTACCAAAAAGTGCGCCCGGGCCTTTTTGGCCGTATGGAAATCTGGCGATAATTTATTATCCACGACGCCCCTACAAGCCTTTCGCTCTGCCTCATCAGCGATGAAACCGATCCCGACTCCCCCCCACCAGACACCAGACGCACTACCACCAAGACACCGCGACCGCAGAAAGTTCGATATCGGAACCCAGCCCAGAACCGCTCCTAGTCCTTACTTCCTCCGCAAGTCTAACCCTCGCAAGCGGTTATTTCCACCGCATGTTCCATGGGGGCTTCAGTGAAACCTCCACCCTTTGCGAGCAGGGAAGCATTGAGATTAACATAGATAGCAATGGCATCGCAGTGCTGATCATACTAATGATCATTCACAACAACACTCGCCTAATCCCGCGCGCCATTTCACTATCTTCACCGACCACCATCGTCACCGTGGCTGATTTCTATAACTGCAGTGCGGTGCTTACCTACGATTCCAATGTCTGGGTTAGAGAATTGTCCTACAATATCTCTAGAAACCTGTCCAACGATACTATGACCTGGCTGTGGATCGCGTGGGTGTTTCACGAGCGCGACATATTCTAACACGTTACAAGTGTGCTGATTACAGAGAGTAACAGCACTGTAGATGCTGGCGAGTTTCCCATCCCCTTGGCAATTCTCCGTACGTTGCAACCAGCTCCTACACTCTCTTGCTGTATCGTGTCTGACAACACACTAATCCATGGTCTCCGAACAGGACGCATTAACCTCAAACGCACTAGTCATCTAGAGGTTCTCATAAATGGACTGCACGTAGAGCTTCTTGATATTGGGCGTGGTTGCCTTCACGGAAATGAGAATACGGAGGTCTACTCAGCTCACTACGAGAACAATGAGCTGTGCACCTACACAGTGCAGGACGCGTACACAAGACAGCTCCTACAGATGCACATTATTCCAACCAAGCTCATCGCACCCTTTGATGGCTTCTCCGTCGACATCCTCCGCCGTGCCTCCTGCGAAGGAATGAAGTCACCTATTATAAGGGAGAGTGAGTGTGATAAAGCACATCACCAGTGCTGCTTGGAGTTCCGCATGTCCACGTTCATGAAAGCGCACAAGAAACCTGCTGGCCTGAGACTCGATGAGATTCTGTGATGAAGGACGGGCTAGGGAACGCGGCGTAGGCAGCCTGTTGAGAAAAAGCTGCAGAAATCAGGATAGAATTAGGGTTATTTGATAGAAGCAGTGGAAATGTGACTTAATCCAGTGGGTTCGAGTAAACCGTGCAAGAACGGGTTGATGATCCCAAAGACGCGATGCGATCACGTGAATTTATCTTCAATAACAACTTCCGAGTTCCCACTTTGTTTTCTCCTCAAATTCATCCCATCACTGAAGACATTGCCATGGCCACAGACGCCGCCCCTGCAGAAGAACCCGCGGGTAAAACGGAAAGCAAGCCAGCCCCGAATTATGAAATAGACCCCGATGGCGACATTGTCCTGCTGCTGCACAAGGTTCCGCAAAACCTGCCCCTTCACTTGAAAGACTTGCAACCTACTACTTTGGGTAGGCTATCGACTGGCTTCTTGCCTCCAGAAAACGAACAACCTCTCCGCCTTCGTGTTTCATCCAAGCATCTCATGCTGGCCTCTCCATACTTCACACGCATGTTGAAGAGTGGCTTCCGTGAGAGCACGGAGTTTCAGTCCAAGGGCTATGTCGAAATAACTATTGAAGAGTCAAGAGTGACTGCTTTCGTGTTATTGATGCTGATTATTCATTGTCGGACATATCTGATTCCACTTTCAGTCTCCCTGGCAGTACTTAGCGACATGGCCGTTCTTGTTGACTACTATGAGTGCCACGAAGCAGTTGGATTCTTCTCAACTCTGTGGATTGGAGCCCTGCAGGATGATCTTCCTAGTTCCCTTGAACCAACTTCCTTGCTTTCCTCCTGTAATTGGCATGCCACAATGTGGTTGCTCATATCCTGGGTTTTTCGAAACAAGCCAATCTTTGAGAAGATGACGCGGCTATTTCAGGCACAAAGCACGAGCGAAATTTCCCCCTCGGGACTTCCTATTCCTGGTATTATTATAGGTATGTTCCGCATGCCGACTTGCGTAACTCCTATACGCCCAAGATTTAACTAATCTGTGGCGGGTAAACAGAGAGATTGAACCGGGGACGAATCAGCTACCTTCAAAATATCATTGGTGACCTCCATAAGCTACAGTCTGAATTGACAAATGGCTGTCTTTACCAGGGCGGATACTGCTCGTCTTTGAATAAAGAACTGTGTACATGCGCGGTTCTGGGAGCATTCACAAAGCAGATGATGGAGATCCAGCTTTCACCAACACCTGCTTCTCCATATACCGGTCTGGGAATCACTCAAGTTCTGGCGAACTGCCGAGGCAAACTGGAGTCACCGAACATTTCTGAATATCATAAGAATTGCGCTCTATTGACTCGCGTTAATATTGCGCTAAAACCTTTTACAGCGCCAGCCGGGTTCAACATTGATGGGGAAGAATTTGCCACACTTCGTGCTGGAAGATAAACCAGCCATAAGGACCGTCCGAACATGCAGTTACTCGATATTTCCTTCAATACCACCGCTACGATCTAAACGAGCTTCGAGTTCACGGAAACTCTCACTAACGATGCTTACGAGTCGAACGATATTGGACATTGCCCACGGGCGCCCAATCTCTGTAGTATGTCTCATGGATGGGGAAATGATAGATGAAGATAAGGGTGCCATGGAAGTGTTTTTATTAGATACCTACTACATGTACATAGACCTCACTGTCGTCAGGCGTCTTGCCATGAAGGATCGGGGCTGGAGTCACGTGCATGAGAGCAAACAGAGCAAACAGAGCAAACAAATAAATAGCAATTCCTGTTGTATTCGAGTTTTTGCAATCTGCATCTTCCAACTCATCCAGAATTAAGATGGCGAAGAGAAAACGCACTTCCACCGCTCCAAATCGGCCCACCAAAAAAGAACTCACCGAGGCTGCCCTGGACAAAGCAATCGTTGGGGGAATTGTCTACGAATTAGACCAATCTGGAGATATCCTTTTCGTCGTGCACAATGTCCCCAAACACCTCCCTTCGGATCTGAACGACCTGAAGCCTGACATCTTGGGCGGTCTTGCGGAAATTCCTCAACCGCCAGCACTGCCAGACGACGCACCACCTGCCCAGGAAACAGATCCAAAGCCCCTCCAAATCAGAGCATCATCAAAGCACCTTGCCCTCTCCTGCCCCTATTTTACGCGCATGCTGGGGGGAAGCTTTCGTGAAGCTTCCACTCTTAGATCCGATGGCCATCTCAGATTATCAGAAGATAAGTGGGAGGCAATTCCTTTCCTGTTGATCTTGAGGATCCTTCATGGACAAACACGCGCAATCCCGCGAAAGATCTCGCTCAAGACACTCGCGCAAGTTGCTATCCTACTTGACTACTATGAATGCTACGAAGCAGTCGAGGTATTCACACACATGTGGATTCGCGCTCTGGAAACTAAACTTCCAACGACATATAATGATGACACTTTGAGGTGGCTATTCATCTCATGGGTGTTTGATGAGCGAACAATTTTCAAGACCATCACCGCGGTTATCCAGGCAAACTGTATGGGTGTTGTTGAATCGATTGGCCTCCCGATTCCTGGCGCTATCTTAGGTTCGTGTCAAGATTAAGCTCATTTACCCAGTTGTTGAACTTGATATTAAGATGCTGATTTGTATAGATGCACTAAATCAAGGACGGAGTGACTGCATTGGACGCATCATTGATTCTCTGCATGACCTATTCTATGGATTAGTTGATGGCCAATTCAAATGTTACTACAATGAGCTGGAACTTGTGCGTACTCATTGTACCTATACAGTTCTCGGGGCTTTTACCACGCATATAATACGCATGCAGCTCCTCTCACCGAAGCCACAGTCTCCATTCCTAGGGTTAGGTGTCAATCAACTTCTAACAGACTGCCGCAGTCAAATGGAATCACCCAGGCATGGTGACCACAAGGACTGTGTTTTGACTACTCGGATTGCGAAGCAACTAGAGCCCATCTCAGCCCCAGTTGGACTCGACATTAAAAGGGAGGAATTTGCAGCTCATAGGAAATGAGGTCTTAAGAAGAAACTTGTGATGCTGATATCTTGCACAACCAAACGACACAGTCCGCTGTAGAGACCTTCATGTCCGTTAAGTAGTGACGATACCACTCAGACCGCATACGACTACTATTTTCTATGCTCATAACTTTTACCTACAATTGACCACCCCGTCCTGTCCGTAATTCCACTCCCCCATACCATCAATAGGTACCTTAGCAATACAAGCCTCATTCACAGCTCAACAAACGCGTCCTGATATTCCTGCAAGCAGCACCCTTCACCCGATATATACTTTCCAAGACAAATCACCGTTTAATCCCGAGTCCGAATCTTCTAAAATAATCTTTGTAAAGGCAGATACAAGACCTCATGCCTCACAAAAGAAGACGCAGGAAAGGTACCAGTCCCTGACCCCCTGGACCTTCATAGACTGCGATTAGTATCGTGGTCATTCTCGCTTAGAGGATCAGCGCCCCCCCCCCTCCCTTAGTTACTTTCTACTGCAAAATCATTCCACTTCGTGATGATTTAGATTTTCCGTGGCCCCTTAAGAATAAGTTCGTTCGCAGGCTCAGTAGGTAGTGCGCTCGATTGATTCCGTGATGGCTTCATATATAGGCAGTTTTAGTCCTGTTCTAGACTAACTTATTGGGGTGTGAATGGGCATACCTAATAATGACAGTTACAAGCTATGCATGGCTTCTTCTGACTCAGCCTGCATGTTCAAGACTACCATTTTATTCTGAGGGGGTCTCTCAGTTATGAAGACAGCAGCGACAAATTGAACGGGAGAGGAAGGGACCATGTAAAAATCGGTTATCCAAGTATAGAGAAGAAGCAACTTTCTGGGATTGTACCCAAGTGGGGCGGGTTTAAAGCCTATGGCAATTCATTCTCCTCCCTTATGTTCGAATTAGAAGAATCTGGCCACTAACATATCTATCACACAGCACTAAACTACTAGGAGGTCGTATATCGGACGGGTGGCACCAACGAGACCGACTTGAAGCCATACGTTGTTTATTTCTATGCTCTCTATTATAGGGTAGCTTAGGAACGTCGAAACTATAGATTATAGTACAAATCAGCTTGCAATCCCATATTACAGTCCTGAACCAACGCCCCGGTACTGGTGCTGCTGTCCGTCACGCAACTATATACTCGTGCGACACGTGAGAATGTCCTCTGCAACGTGTTAGTATCAATGACTGCAAGACTAGACGGTGACATGCAACTGACCTGAAAAGAGGTATCCAAAGACTTGACTGCTGCGCTGTGCGCGCGATTGATTACCTGCCACGCTCGATTGACCGAAATATTTGGCCCAGCCTGCTCCAGGTGATCGGTCTGGGGCAGGAAAGTCATGCTACCATGGAATAGGTAGGCATAAAGGATAAATTTGGGTCAACCTCCAGGACGTGGCCAGGGAGTCGACTGTGGTAAGAGAGTTGGACATGCAAGTGAGGAACTCTGGTGATGCTGTCCAGCCACTGAGGTCCGAGTTTGAATCCTGTTGGTTGTAAAGAAGGATATATAGCACTCGAATTATATACCGGCTATACCAGAACACAGTGTCCATTCGGCTGTAATCCGGTGATTCGACCAGGATTGAGCAGCCGTGTGGCTTTCCCACAGCCTGGAGAACCCCAAGGTTATATTCACAGTCGGCCAGAACCCCTTCTATAGCACCGATTAGGCAGGAGTCGTCGAAGCCGCCCAGCCGCCAATGATGGCTTCGGGAACGGAATTCGATAATATCTCCCAGAATAGCCATGAGCGGAAGGAAGTACTCGAAGAACCCCGTACCTGATATGCAGGTAGACGGACCGCAAACTCGAGGGGGAATATCTTCCAATGGAATGGCGTCAAGGTTCTGCCAGATATATTCAGGCAGTGGACTGAGGACGTGACATTCGGAGTCATGAATGCGCAGTGGCTCGTTGAAACACAGTGATAAGTGTCGGTCAAGCGCATATACCAGCCAGAACACCCTGCGACGCTCCTCATGCTCTTCGCGAGAAGCCAGGGACATCTGTTGGGAAGAAGGCGTATGCTCAGCTATTCGTGCCTCGGAATTGTATCCCAATTTCTTGACTAGAAGCACCGCCTTGTTCCACCATTTCAGGCAATCTTCCTTGAAATCACTGCCAGAAATCACACATGCCAAAAGAACAAAGCTTAGCACGTCATCAACGTTTGACTCCGGTTTGCTAAGAGATAGGAAGGAGTTTTGGTTAAACGCAGCGAGTGGGAGATCATTCAAACCCCAACTCCCTATTGAAAAAATTTGTCAGTACGTCCAGCCTGGTTGGTTGTAAATGACCCAACTGTAGGAATTCGAGTGTTACCTGGAAGATCATGCGAATTATCACCATCTCTTGCCTGCAATAACTTCATGGACAGAAAATATAGCCGTTGTGTGACCCTTGTGCGCGCACTGGCGCTCAGGAACGCATCCAGGTTTGCCGTATGCGACACACACCATAGAATGATAGCCAGGAGAGCAGGAGATACAGGCCGTGGGCTAGTCTGACAAAGCAGAGATCTTTTGAGAATGACCGGCGAAAGGACATATGGACAATGAGGGCTGGTTTGTCCCCTGCCTGGGCCTGCAAAGAAGATATCTAGCAGATCGCAGGCTTCCTCTGGGCGTAATATGTCTTTCAAAAATGGTAGGATGGGGTTCAGACATGGGTAGCGACATGTTGGAATTTTACTGTCAGTCGCACAGCTGGTAGGAAGGGGTGATAAGCCGATAGGAAAGTTATTGTAGTAGAGACCGCCTGCGCTGTCCAGCATATGGCAATCCGAGGTCATAGCGGCGAAGAATGGATATGGGCTAGACAGGTCCAGTTCAAAGTAGGCATCTGGCGTGCTAGTGCTGGTAGGGCTAGGGTCAATCCACCCTCCGCTGTCTGATCCTGGGGTAGACCCTGTTGTATGCAAGGACAGCTTTGGCTGGGAACTATCCCCCGAGCTTGTCGACTCGCGTGAACAAGACGCTCTGTCGCGATCTCTCCTAGAGCATTTCTGAGTCGATTGACAAGCCTGTCGATTAGACTTTGGCTTGGGTCCGCGTTTCTTCACCGTGCGCTCATATTGGCAGGCGGAGTTTAGTTCTGTTGGTGTTAGAAGTGGAAGGGACGATCATGACTAGACAGGGCATACTGGAGCACCGTCGGCTGTATAACAGTGGTCAGCATGCTCAGTCCTAAGATGAAATTAGCAAGGTCATACCATGGGATTTCACCAGTGCAACGGGTGCGAGACGTATTGCATCGATTTATCGCGATCAGAATAGCCATGCTGACCGGACCGGGGCTCATGCGACATTTCCATGAAACAGCCAAGATTGCTTGAAAGGGATAGAGTCATGGCCATCCAAGGGAGTCTTTTTTGCAGAGGATGATCCGCTGTTATAAACCCATGCTCGCACGTCGATGACTACACGTTCCGAGAGCGTCATTCGAGAGAGTGAAACTGTCTTACCAAAGGAGTCCAAGCGATTATGGCGCAGAATATATGAACTGAAAGGTTCTAAATCCTGCAAAACCTAATTGTCGCCACTAGTCATGATTGATGTGCAGGTTGACTCCCAGATTTGGCTACGTCCCTTATTCTCATATTGCAACTGCATTAGTACGGGGTAGTAGGTACCTTCTGATCTCAGCATTATGTCCGACAATTGGGGTCTGGAGACAGTCTCCAGCATTAGCGGCTTACCCCTACGCGAGCCCTGCAGGAGAAGTGAATAGTGTCTCGGGTCAAAGGATGCGTAAGACAGGGGTGATACAGGGTTCCTCAAGCTCTAGAAAGAAAGATCTGGGGAAGAACGAAATGGCCCGGCCCCCGGCAGAAAGACGCCGGGAAGGAATCCGCGGGGTTTTGGTTAATATTTTGAGTTTATCGCATCCTGGTGCCCGTTACAGAAGGACTGTAGAACAGGATGCTCCTTCGGTGCGATTCACCCCGAGGCTGATCTTGGCTTAGGTACTCGGTTGGGCAAATGCGAACTGACTAGAGTATAATGTGTCAGACTGAGGTTGAAGTCAAAGCAAGCAGGCTTTGGCTGTCTCTCAGATAAATGTCGGCGGGAAATGGATAATCGGTCCAGTAACCGATTCTAGTCCATGACGTTTGGACGTGATGACTACAGTAGCGTCAGGAGCTGGTCCTGTTTGGCTGTGTGCTCCCCTCGCTAAATTACAGTTAATTAAAGCTTGTTGATGGTGAGTGGTGGAAAAACTAATCGACTTCGGTCTATCATTCGACGAGATATCGACAATCAATGTCACCCAAGTCGGTCCTTCGCATCCAGTAACCCGAAGCAGAGTAATTCAGTAACTAGTTTGCAAGTGCCCCGGGCCAAAAATGTGTGCATTACTGTTGGTAAATCATGACTCCCTGCTGTTCGTGCAAAAAGAAAACAAGAACATATAAATAGGTTTTTGATATCCAGGCACTTCTGGGTGATTCCATTTCTCCGAGGTGAAATCAACCAGAAAAGCCAGCCAATGAGAGCCATGTCATCACTGTCCACCTTGTAGATTGTAATGTAGACAGTGCAATGGTATCGGCGAGGACAGCCATCAAAGAAAGACAGTCAAAGAAAGGCATTCAACCATAGATGACGTTGGATGTGAGAATCAGATATAATTATTTCGTCTGGCACAGAGGTCCATAGAGTGTCGGGCCTGTGATCTCCTCCCAGCCCTCATAGCCAACACAGCGGTAGCACCAGAACACCCCATCGGGGTCATACTTCTGCTTGACCGATTTCAACCAGTTGTATTGATTTCCATAGAAGTCTTCTTTCCAGCCCGGGTCATACGGATCGGCTTCGTTCAAATATGTGCCCAGACCGGGAGCAGCAGCCTTCATCGCCTTGAGTTTCTTCGATGTGGCGTAGTCCCTGATCTGTCGCACACCTTGCATCCCGCTGTCAGAAGGTGGTACATCGAAGTTCTCTGCAAACATATATGTCTTCCGCCACCCGGGGTGGATAGCCGTATGCGGCTTGGGCTTCAGGACTTCTCCACCACCGATGAGACAGAACTCCAGCAAGGATGCCCCTGCCTGAACCTTAGAGACACTCTGCGGGAAGATTGCTTGGAACATGGCCGTGAGGTTCTTGTGATTGTTGACCAAAGACTTCTTATCGAAAAATCGCGACACCATGACAGGACTGGGATTGTTTGATGCTGGTGACTCGTGATTTCCACTGTCGAAGTAATCCTGAAACGTATCATACTTCTCGAATGTCGAAATCACAGAGAGTTTGGTCCCGTTGAGAGGTCGGAGGAATTCAACGACCTGCTCATTTATGACTCTCTTTGCCTCTTCAATTTCGGAAGACGAGTTGGAAGAAGAGGAATTCCTTGAAAGCATCTTCCCGAAATTGTGACTGTAGGCAGATTTCGTTCCAAGTACTCGATTTAGCTGTCCGTTTCCAGAGAAACCTGCATCCGAGAGGATGGGGTATTTAGAGAGAACTGCCACAGAGGCATTGATTAGAGCGGACATGTTAGTGCTCGGTGCCGCGATAGTCAACGAATGCTTCAGAACGGGACGCGTAGGGTGTACTTTGATAGTGGCTGATACTACTACGCCAAAGGTGCCGCCACCACCGCCACGGAGGGCAGTGAAGAGGTCTACGTTCTCGCAAGCACTAGCGGTGACAACCTCACCCGACGCAAGCACAACCTTGAATTCGAGAACCTGGTCTGCTGCCAGTCCGAAGTCATGGCTAGCGGGACCGTGACCACCTCCTTGAAGGTAGCCTCCGACAGCACCGACAGTCTAAAGCTTGCGATTAGCAACGTAAGTATATTCAAGGAAGTTGGATATTTACCTTGGAAGAACCACCAACAGCAATGTGGTCATGTTTGGCCGCAAAGATGTATACTTCGTTCCAGATATATCCGGCTCCCACAACAGTTGCACTTCCGGTCCAGTTCGACTGGCATGAACTGTTTGACGGCTTATATTTTTCTTGGAACTGGAGCTCGGGCTTGATGTGCTTCATCCAGATCGACAGACTGCCGTATCCCTGGGATCTATCAGATCGGACTTGTTAGTGCCTGTCCGCCAAGTAAAGATGAAAAGGATCACTTACCGTGCCCTGACATCATGACCGGTGTTCTTAATAACCAGTCGGACATTGTTTTCCTTCGCAAATTTGATACCAGCTGCAACGTCGGCTGGCTTGGTTGCGTTGACACTGTAGACGGACGCGCTACCCAAATCGCACACTGGGCTTCCAGCTATCGAGCCATTGATCGGGGCGCAGGTGTCAACAACGGGATATGCGAATCCAATTGGGGATGCTTCCCGGAAGAAAACATCCTGGTAGATTTTGCTGATCTCCTGACACTGCGTGGAATTCTTGCCAAGGCCATCGTAACAGGGTTTGGCGAGAGGTTCGTTGGCGATTAGATGTCCGTGAACAGTGCTGTTGAGACCCTTCCACTTGGAAACTGAGGGCCAGCAGTCATCGGTTGGGGCCTGTGTGAGTTTGACAAGTTAGTTTGGCCTCTGTTATGCACGTTCAGACCATCCAAATAGAGGTGAGGTAACATACACATCTGCATTTGGCCAAGACAGACGGCGCTCCAAGAAGGAGCAAAAGGCTCATAAAATGCATCTTCCTTGATGATTGAATAGATGCAGACTCGATAAACGGTCCCCTTACCTTCTTATAATATTTTTAATGATTACAGTTCCTCAGGCGGCCCTGACCCCCAAATTCGAAGTCAGAATTGTTGGTCGAGCCGACGGCCCGTGAACAGTCAGTCCATCTTGCCCGCAATTAGTGAGGGCTTTGCGGATCAGCGAGTCTTGGCCATGATTTAACCCTCTACGGACGTGGTTCTATCATTCCGCACTCGAGCACTCAGCCTCTATGGTCCACCTCATTCCGAATTCCGCCCGTTTTATAGAAAGGATCGGCGAATCAGCTGCATCATGGCTTCTCCTGCTCACCTAATTCGAGCTAAGCCTTGTAGCCGGGAAATTTTCCGAGTGAAGAGCGGAGCGGTGCTGCCCGATAGGGGAATATACTTTCGAAGAATAGGTGGATCGGCGGCGCTGTAGGTGAATAATTTCAGCTTTCAAATTAAGCGCAAATTATGGACCGCGCAATCAGTTCCAGCACTGGCAGGGCTGAACTTGGCCTTTGGCCGCAGACCCAAAAGGGAATTCACCAAGGCCAAGACTTTCATAGTGGAGAATGGGGGTATGCGGGCTCCACTGATCAGTTCTACTATATACTGAGTGTATGAAATTAACCAAGTATAATAAACTCTGAATTATAATATCTTGGGAACTAATTCCGACGGTGTGGCTTCGTTCCTGATCTGCATCAGCCCCATATCACAACAACCTTGGCTTTGCCCTATCGTCAAATTATGGCGACGTTTGTTCCCCTGACTCTCCAACTATTATGGTGCAGTACTACGCCGCAAACTAGGCGCATATAACTAACGTGCAAGTCAATTTCGAGACCGGGTGGACTATATTCCGACCCAGCTGTTCATACCACCTTCATGCGGAAGGGCAAAGACTGGTAGCCTGAGGAGGGGATGGGTGAGTATTAGAGAATGCACAGACCTCTGGCTCGATGCTAGCCGATCATTACAACACCTTCATCTACTGGAGGGTGCGTTGGTCTAAAAACAAGCCCCAAAAAATCACATGTAGAAGCGCCCTATCTCGTGTCAAAGCAGTGCGGAAGTAATGTAATATGAATTTAATCTGTAAGATTATCTTATTGCCTCCGAATATCTAATATTTATGAGTCTGAAATTTCACTGACTCTGTTCGTGGGTATCTCAGTTCGTGCCAACATTCCTTTTTGATGAGAACGTCAATATCTTCTTATCAAAATTTTGAATAATTCTAATAGAGTTTTAAGACGGTCTCGTTGGCAACTGACCTCGATTCACGGTGAGCACCGTTGTAAACATGTGAGGTTTATCAAAGCAGGCATCCCATTCCGTTCTGCCCGAAGCCCAGAATCTTCCTAGAATTTCCTTTGCTGCGAGTGGGGAATATGTGCCGGAAGAGGCGCTCAGGTCTATCATGTTCTCTCGAACAAAAGCACGCAAAGCAGGACCACCATCCACTGCTCGCACACCAAGGACCATCAGGGGCCAGAAAGTATAACCATGGGGCCTCTGTCTCAGCGCCCTTTCGAGTAGTCCGTGTAATATCCGTCTCTCCATGTCACAATTGTTCCTCAGTAACGGGTCTGGTGGTAGAGCTCCAATGCTTTGGAGAGACGACATACAGTATAAGGCAACTGCACTTTGGTAAATATCCACTATTAGTCTGCTTTCTTCGGTGAGGTATTCATTTGACTCGATCCATGCAGCCGGTGAGAAATTGTAGACACGGCGCAGGACTTCGTATGCATTTTTCTGAAAATCATCTTCGTTCGTGCAATTCGGCTTTGAGATTCGGTTCCGGATATGGTTGATCTTGACGATCTCAGCAAATAGCGGAGTGGGACACATTTGGAACCCATATCCATTGCCTCCGTATTGTTTCACCATCAGATATAATTCCTCGAGGTCTAATCCCTCGACGAGCATATCGGATGCAGGAGATGAGGTATCGGCAGTTACCACGACGCTGTTGAGCTGTAAGTACAAATGATTTTGGAACTTCGAAGCAGTCGTCCACTCACTGAATAAATGAAAGAACAATCGGTAGTACCCCAGGGGATATGACCAGGCGGTGCATGCCACCGCGCAGAATGATCAGCCTTCGGACCCCTTCGATATGACACCGCCAATGTTGCGAGATACCTTGTTGAGCCTATTCAAGAGTCGCTGTTCAGTAAATCGATACACTAAGGTTATTCCAGGTAAGGAAGAGTTACATCCGCCATCAGTAGTGTGAGAATTCCGGCAAGAATGATATCGCCGTTTCGCTTATTTGGTATACTGATATCGTCATTCAAAGAGCGAATCATGAGACCTCGGTAACGGTAGAAGGTATTCTCCAGGCTCTTTGAATTGGGGTCATGGCCCGTCTGATTCATTCGGTGACTGAGTGTCAAGCAAATCAAGCCCAGTTGAAGATGAGTAGGCCGGGTGAGACCGAGCTGAAATACCGTAGGTGAAATCTTGTATATATTGGTATTGGTGCCCCAGCGTAAAGAATCTGCCAGCTGTGGGTACATGCAGGAGTTGACTGTTATAAATGTGAGCCTTTTAGTGCGCAGCCTGTGCAGTTATCACGACATACAGTATTGTAAAGAATCGATCAGGGCATGATAGTCCGTTTTGAGATTAGAACGGGGAATAGCCACACTATGCATGTCATCCGATGACTCCGAACCGGTACTTGAAAACTCCAGGCTTCCTTTTGACGTCTCTGGGCGAGATTCCTCTGAGTTTGCGCTTTCTGAACTGGCTCCGCCTTTCTTCTGGCGATTCGAGGGGGCTTTGCGCTGTCGAGACTTGACCTTCCCAGGGGCAAGCCACTTCACTCGCAACGGTGGAGTCTCTCCATATCCAGGGCAGTCGATCCTAGATGCTGCACATCGCTTACATCCGGGGACTTGAAAGTCACAGACTAAGCGACGCCGGAGGCATTCCCAACAATGCCGCTTTCGAGTTTCCACCATCTGGACGACTCGACTTTTGAAACAGGCGTGTTTGGTGGCGTGTCTGAGAAACTGGCGAAATTGCCGACAACGAGACACATCTGGGTCGAACGTGAGTCGCCCCTGGCCCCTGGGAAATCGCACCGGTCGGAATTAAGGAGATAGTGGCAGCTCGAAGCGGCTAAGTCGCTGCAAGAGAGCCTATGAAGAAACCCGACACTCACAACAGCTCGAATTGAAGTTCCCAACCCATCGGCTTAACATCATGAGGTCCCTATTTTTAGGCTTAATTGGACTAAGCTTCTGGCCCCCATCAGCGCGGAAGAATGGGTTGTCCGATGTGGGGGCTGGTCGATCAGCCTCCCTTGGACTTTCAGAGGCCGCGAGTCTGACAAATTGTGCGGCAAGATCACCACCTTGGCGGGCGATGACGAGAATATCCAGGCTTCTGGGATAGGAACTTTTGGATGTGGGATGTAGAAATCGAAGAGCCATTCAATTGGCAAGAGCTCGTCAAACCTGACGGTCAGCCTGGCGGTGAAAGAGAGCACCTTAAAAGGCTATATCTTGCGTCGTCTAAATCGAAAACGAATTTTTTGACCAGGATTTTCTCAAAGGAGGTCAGAGAAATGTCTCGTTTCAAAGTTCTCATCGTCGAGGGCAGTATTACCGGGCTGTCGCTGGCAATCATGCTGGAGAGGAACAAAATCGAATGCACGGACCTCTGGCTCGGTGCTAATACGGAATTGTCATAGGGCAAAGGTTGATCCCTGTGTTGCTTCCTGTCGACCATCGGGAGAAAGGAAGCGCAATCAACTTTCAATAGATCCAGTTAGGCTCTCAAACAGGACTTGCAATACCCGACGGCATCTGTCGGGGTGGCTTTACGCCGAAGGATCCCTGTTTCTTCCGTGTACTTAGAGCCACGGCGCTGAGATAGCAAACGGCGTAATGAAGAACTGGGTGTGCCTCCGCATGGACTACACAGAGTATTTCCTTCTAGAATTCTAAGAACATAGCGCATCTCTAGGTTGTATTAACGTTTCCAAAGTTGCCTCTCTGCCACTCACTCTGAAACTTCCACACAAATTCGGATGATAAAGGGTGAGGCCGCGGACATTTTTTAAATGCTATAAGTATTTTGCTCGCACGAGGCACAAACAGATGAACAACTAACTGTAACATACACCGTGGATCTCGAGTACAACCTCACGGAGGCATAATACACGTCCTGCAGCAAACATCTAGCATTTCTACCCAAAAAATACTCTGTTTGCTCCTGACCGACAATTATTACGACATGTCAATTACATGCGGTACGTTGAACGACCAGTCAAAAAGCACTGCGCTAAATAGGATATAGATACAGCTCGTCGGTCTCTCCAGGACCAAATACACACTGTGGAGTGGCCACACATGAGAGAATCAACCTGAGTAACCCGGCTATTCGAACCTCGTTTTGCTAAGGACATCGTTTAAACCCTAGAAAGACACGAGAAGTCATGGCGGTTTGGTTAAGGATCCCAACCCATCTATCGGTCACTCTTCTACCTGAGACATAAAATTCTTGTTCTGACGGGAGTTACTAGCTACCATCTGATGAGCATCACGTCGCCACATGCTCTCTTTCCAACTTCTGACTTGGACAAGGAGGAGTCGATCCCGGAGGGAGAAGGAAGGGGGGGGGGGGGGGGGTTCCTAGCAGCTGTTGTTGAGTACTACCTTGAGCCTAAAGTCGTCCGTGCCTCCAAAAGTTGGTCCAGTGTGATTCCCGGTTCCTATTGATAGCTTGCCCGCGAGTATATCTACTGCGGCAGGCTTTACTATAGCGACGGAGAGCATCAACCTAGACAATATTTCTTATATGCTCGAGGTGCTTAGCCATCCTTGCTGCCTGCCATTCGTTCTCTGGTGGCCAAGACGCGAAGGAAAGGTGGCTCGGAAAGCAAACTGTCCTGGGTAACAGTTTCAAGTGCTTTAGCACGGTATCATCAAATGTAAAATGTCAGTGGAAGGGGGTTTATATTGAATTTCCTGGGAAGGGGAAATAATAAAATGGACCAAGTTCATCTTACACTAAGTGTGCAGCAAAGAATCGCGACGGGTTGTTTATTATACCCTGCTCGGCGAGGTAAGCTGAGTTTGTCAGAGCCTCAGCCACCCCCACCATCACTCCAGTCCTCAAATATAACTCCAAGAATTACCATCAATCCAGACCTCAAACATAACTCCAAGGATTCTCATCGAACTCAGCCAGATACACAGCATCAAACATCAATCAAAGGTTAGTTGCGATAGACAGCTGTTACCATGTCCGCTAACCATGGTCTCACAGGATAAAACCATGTCCGAACCCCAAGAAACCTCAAACCCCCAAATCGCCATCTGGCGAGAAATCCTCCAGGACGGCAAGAAAAGCTGGGTTTTATTCGAGCACGGAACCTGCGTCATCCTCATGGAACCAGCCGACGACTTGGCCGAGCAAGCAACCCAGATTCTGTCTACCTGGGGTCCAGTCCACGCTGGTAGCTCAGCGGGCGACTTTAATACTATCGAACTGGATAACCCTCTAAGTGGGTGGGTGGTGACTGGACACCATCAGGATGTGCTTAACTATGTCTTCCCTGAAAATGTCAAGTCTGAGCCATCCAGCCTGGTGGTTGGGTTGTTGGGGAGAGGGAACCGGGAACGTGATGCGGATTCTCGGAAGATTGTTCATGTAGAAGATAACCGTGGCTGATGTTTGTTGGTGAAGTAGTCTGTTGCTTTTATTTAACCCTGGTGTCGATATAAGATGTCAATATCGACTGTCAGTCCGCCAAAGAAACATATCATTCTCAATAACTCCACCCGACGGCATCCAACTAAGCGTACATTATTCTATCTAGTAATAGATTCTAGTGATAGATTGCAACACTCCTGGCAATGAAGCTGCAATGGGCAGCCTCAAGTAAATACAATGAGTCTGGCGCTTCATGTGCTGATTTCAAATCCAGGGGATAATAGGACTAACGATTCATGAACCATGAAATTCAGTTTCTACTAGAGTTAGGTCGTAATTTAGAAGAAAGTGCTATTATATTTAGAATTACTTTAAGAGATATATTAAATAAATAAATATAACATACTTTAATAACAAACAGAATACAGGAGTGCTTGCGATCAGTCTGCCACCAGTCCGGCACTCTTTGAAGGCCGGGGTTAAACAAAAAAAAAAAAAGAAGTAAACATCCAAAAAGCCCGGCGGCCACGGCTTTGCTTCATACCGCATTCCCCCTAAGTTAATCGTTCCAGCCACTGTCAAGTAGTCTAACCAAAGATGTTGGTCAGACCCAAGAACACCATATACTGATAATCTCGGCGTCCAGGATGATGAATCAGCGTTGAAAGAAGCGTCCCTGTATGTCCTGTGGCTCCCCTATTACATGAATGCGCGTTTCGGAGGGATGGAACGGTCTACTCCCAGCCGTGCGTTTATACTCCAGTTGCAGCACGTCTTCCAGGTTACTCTGCAAAATCTCAAGATCAGGATCATCCTTAGGTGTTGACTGGACTGCCTGGCGAGCGAGGCGGATCGCTTCTTCCAGGTTGTCTATATCCCCTGTTTGTTTGTACCGTAGTTGAAACAGTTGTTGTAGGCCGTCGAGCCATCTCGCAAACTCTGGATGGGTTTCAGATATGCCCTTGAGTGCTTGGCGAGAGTTATCGATCGCCTCATCGATGTCGTCTGTCTGCTGTGTGCGTCTGCACAACTGCCCCAATACGTTTGCAAGGTTGTTGAGTCTTCCCTCGAAATCAGGATGGTCTTTAGGCGTGAGCTGGGCGGATTGACGAAGGATCTGGATCGCTTGTTTAAGATCGTCTGTTTTCCTCGTACGTTCGTACAGCACTTGGTATGCGACTGCGAGGTTGTCGAGCCTCGGTGAATGATCAGGGTGGTCTTTGGGTGTGAGCTGGACTACCTGGCGACAGATTTGGATCGACTCTTCCAGGCCCTCTGACTTCCTTGTGCCTTCAACTCTCAATAAAAGCATGCCTCCCAGGTCGTTGAGCTTCGCTGCAAAATCAGGGTGGTCTTTGGGTGTGAGCTGGACTACCCGGCGTTGAATCTGGATCGATTCTTGAAGGTCCTCTATCTCCCTCGTGCGTCGATACCGCAATCGAAGCGCCTCTACTATTTTGCAGAGCCGCCCTGCAAATTCAGGGTGGTCTTCAGGCGTGCGCTGGATTGCCTGGCGATGGCTCTGGATCGACTCATCAAGGTCATCCATCTTAGTGGCTTGATATTGCAGTTGAAGACCCTTTCTCCTACGCCTTGGGAATTCTGGGGTGTGGAAGCGGGGCAGAATCAATGTGGGAGGGACCAGGGTATTAGGAACGACACGAGCTTATTATTATTGACTTGGAAACTTATAACTAACCTGTGACACGAGCCTAGCGCCTCAGGACTAGGCACGTGGAAGACATGATCATCCAACTTGATAAAGATTCTCTATCACTGTTTCTATTCTAGATATCCAGACTCCAAAGACTGGGGACAAGCTTTCTGCTAAGATCTGATGAGTCCATATGATGGCCCCACTGAAAGAGGCAAAATAGCATATCCTCGCGGATGAGATCGAACTCAGGCAGAAACTATGAGAAAGGCTACGGTCGGGGGTATGCAGTGCAGCACTAGGTTCCCCCCAGGATTCCGAGGTTCAAAGGATCGGCGCAGAGCAGTTGCAGAATGCGGGTCGTTACAGTAATTGTACATGCAGAATCTGCCCAGACTATGTGAGTGAAATTGTCCAGCAAGTCAGACCGTACGAGTAGCGGTCACATTGAAAACCCTGTGTATATGTACATGATCATAATCCGTAGCCCTTCGGCGAAAGCTTCGTACTGGCCAGGACGACCCGGCTGAGAGGTAATAGCCCAGACACATCCAGTCTACCGGTCTCCTCGTCCTGGAGCAGCTGCTGCAGCGTTTGTGTTAACCGCGGTTTACCCTCTTCAGCCGTCGTGGCAGGAACCATCCGTAAGGCGTACTCGCGTGCCTCGAGCCACTCTCTCAAACTACAAGCTCGCCACATGCATTCAGGGGCGGGAAGCGGGAGTTCGAGAATCAGATCATCGTCTAATGGTTCGAAGTAGGCACTATTCAGCTTTCCAGCTCTGGCTCCCAGGATGTTGATGGTGTTTGCGAAGAAGATGTTGCGGCGGAGAGACTCGCTAAACTTCCATCGTTCCCAGTTCATCTCATCGTCGTGGTTCGTTCGAATGGCGTCTCCGTAGTGCTTATATAGTCGGCGGGTCATCTAGATTGATTAGTGAGATACAGCGTATACAGTGAGGATAATACCTTCAGCACGAACAAACTGTGTAACTCAGCATGTCGCTCGACCTCTGTTCGCCGTTGATCCATCATGTCCCTCATATCCCTCGACTGTTTGATCGCGGCAGGTAGGAAGTTGTCCCCAAACAGCCCCATAACCTGGTAAATGCAGACCGCATGCACGGCAGCGAGGCAGTTCTCCTGTGTATCCAGATAAGATTGAAACTCGCGCACGAGCTGTTCGCGCTCCTTGTTGATCAAGTTGTCGACAAAGCCATGGTTCGACCCCAACGAGCCTGCGTGGGCCGATACGCACGCCAGGGCAACACCCATCGGTTTCGCCATCCCACCTATCGAACAGCGATACATCCGGTGGTGGATGAAGGGCGACCAGTGGTCCCGTTGGAGGATCAGACTGGGGTACTCACGCAGCACACCAAACATTTGCTGGTATAGCTCTTCGCTATCGTACGGTGCTAACGGTCCGAATTTGGGGACGAAGTTCCTTCCAAAGGCTAACTGGGCCGAACTGTCGACGTTGAAGTCGACATGGGGACAATCACGATAGCTTTGTCCTGCCGCGTGGTCAACGGAGCTGCCGAGGTTCGAAGAAAGAGAGGACATACTGACATCGGATTGATTGTTGAGGCTGTCCGAACGGATTGATTGCGCGGCGTGGGCTTCGTCGGCTGGAAGAAACAGTGATGATGGAGAGTCGCTTGAGTAATGGCTACTGATGGATGCTAAGATTTCTTCGTCCTGACCCAGCGAATGTGAGGATATGGAGAACTCTTCATTCCAAGAGATAGGCGCCATAAGGTCAGTGTTCTGGAATGCTGTTGCACTGAATGCGTCCGCCATGGGGTCCAAGTTGGCAGATGGGAAAGGAGTCCATGGGGCAGACCCAGCGGCGCTGGTGTCGTAGTGTTCAACTTGCAGCAGTGATGGCTGGATGGTTGCAGGAGGCGCAGACGAAGAGGGAGTAGAAGACGGACCATCGGTGTCCTGGGAAGGAACTCTAGGAGTGAGATACCGACACTGGAGACCGATCTGGAGACAGCGAGTGCAGGCAGGACGCGCCATGGAGCATCGCAGCTTTTTCTGTGCGCAGGTTTCGCATGATTTCCGCTTCGACCGTCGCTCCTGCCCGATGGTTTTGATACAGCGGCGACGATGGCGGTCGCGCAGGTCGCCTGTCAACGTTAGACAACATCCAGATGGCAGGTCGAGTCGCACGTACGTCGGCTATAAGTCTTGTTGCAGATGGCACATGGAAAGTCGCCGTTGGGAGTTGGCTGCTGTGGCGCTAGAGGAGGAGTTTGGTCCATTGTAGACTATCGGTAGAGAGAGAGAGAGGAAGAGAAGATGAAGATGAGGATGAGGGGAAAATGACACGAAGACGGAATTAGTCAACGATGAAGCTAGAATCGACTAACAAAATAGTCGGTTCCGACTCGGTCTTAGGGCCCAAATGTGGATATTCAGAACTTATAATGATGATACGATCTTTTTTCAATTGCCACCGTTCAAACATTGTACAGACTGACGGTCTACGCCCACACAACAAACTTCGGCTCAAAGCCCTTCCCAGCCTTGACCGTCTTCTCCAGTCCATCTTCCTTCGACAACCTCACAACATTCTCCGGATACAACTTCCCCAGCACCGCCAACGCCACAATCTTCTCTTCAACCGGGATGACATGGAATCCTCCAGCCTGCGCCGTGATGAGTCCCGGTTCCGAGTCGAGGAGAACCTCATGCGCAGCATGCACAATACTAGGGACATCAACCTCCCCCTCCCCCTTCGCGTCGTATCCAAACCGGTGCCCACGCGCAATCTGCCCAAGATCCACCGCGACACATTTCCCATTGCTGAATTCAAGTCGCAGGTCCAGCTGTCCAATAGCTTCCGCAGCACTATCAGGTCGTAGCCCGAGACTCGATTTCTCCACGATCGGCGGACTCGTCTCAGGATACCAAGCCAACGTATCAACAACTTTCCCAGCCGGAATCTCAACTCGCGGAGCGGCATAGTACTCCGGGAACTCATATTCCAAGAGAAGATCCTCGCGGTCGGGGTCTACCCGCGCCGGGACATATTGGAGAAGATGCAACGGGGCAGGTCCGTCTGTGAACAGAGCCGGAATGACCAGGCCATGCGCATACTGGAACCCATAGCCACCCGTGGCAGTTCTAGGTAGGTTCGGAGCCAGTAACCCCCGCGCGATCTCAATGACAGAAGCTTGGGTGACTTGTTTGGTAAAGAGACCCGCCATGAACTTCTCTCTTTGTCCCTCCATATGGCGCAGTCCGCGGCCCTTGCCACTCACGGGAATGAGGACTTCTTCGTAGTTGTGGAACGGGAGGAGGGAGTCACGGAGGAGGACCATTTGGTGCATGTACTCGTTGAACAACTGCATCAGGTGAGGCTTGCTCCGACGGCCGAACATGAGGTCGACATTCTCCGGGACCAGTAGGTGGCCCTCACAGCGACTGCGCAGGACGAGGTCCGCTTTGAGGTAGTCCTCGGTGGCATTGTTGGCCCATTGGACGAGGACCTGGCCGACCCGACGAGCCTGGTCGCGAATCTCACGCCGGCTGTGGTCCGGGACTTCAGCGGGGAAGGGTAAGGATGATTCGCGCGTGTCTGTGGAAAGAATGGCGGCGATGTTATCGAGAAGCTGTGTCCGTGCTGGTGGGGCTGAGGCATCTGGTGTGAGATGGTGTAGCACTATGTCCAGCAACGGGGCAAAGCCTTGGACGATTTGGCGGGGGGTGTAGACGCCAGGTTGGAGGGTCCATTCTGTCTGGGAGATATTCGCAGCTGGGGACGGGGCCGATGGGACTGTGATTGCTTTTCCGATGAAAAGGCTCCCAAGGCGATAGATGGAGTTCTTTGTTACTGTTGTTGCTGTCATGGTGAGGTCTGAATTATACCGGGAAACATGCTCATTCAGTCGATTTTATAGCAGCATTCTCGGAGAGACACTGACAAAGGTCGGATGAATTCCAAGTGATTATAAATAAAGAATGAGTGAATGACACCATCCAGCAATGAGGATAGACAGATCTCGGAGCAAAATGGTCATGTCCATCCAACTCCGACGGTCAATCGTGGTACCAATCGGACTTTGACGGTCTAGAAATGTTGATAAAGTAGTAGAGAAGAGTCTAATAGCGGAATATAATCATTTCTTTGCTACTTTATGCCGGTTTGGACTAAGCTTGTTGATTTGACCATGGTGGACGATATATCCAAGACAGTGGGTATAGACTTGGTTGCCACGGCCACTTACGCCCATCACAATGATAGTCTCTATGGAACTGAACTGAAGAATATATAGCTAAGGTGTTTTATATGTATATGCAAATTTCCTAATCATAGTCTACTCATATACTATGTGACCAGACACACTGGTGCAGGTTGACTAGTCATTTCTTGTACTGTTTACGCGTTTAAGGGTGACTCTTTACTCTTGAAGCCTGACCAGGACCATCATGAACCATGCGGTTACTTCCATATCACATATACTTGACGCGTATCAAACATCTCCCTGTACCCCAGCGACTTCCTTTGCTATGATCGAAATGCCGTCCCTCCTACAGATTAATCTCATCTGCCTTTCAGTACCAGCGCTATTCTGAACATCACAAATCAGCCTTGATTGTTGACTGCCCAACTGCGGTTGCTTTGATCACCAGGTGTGGCAAGCTTGTAACCGGGAGTATGCAGCCGGAGCATCTTATTCAAATATGATGTTAAATTATTGACAGAGAGACGAGGTAGCTCCCCGGCTGTTACATGCTTCTGAAAGACACGACCGGGAATATTGTCGGATAGCTCCTCAACACCACGAGCATTATCCCATGATCGCAAGAAACCTAGCTGTTGGAAAGCCTCAGAACATCAGGGTTCCATGCACCACCATCTGACTCGACCGGCATACGAATGTGAACATGGCTGAGCCTTTGCGCCAGATACTTAGGCAATCCTTTGGAAGCATCGCAGGGAAATCAATAGTTTTAGCGAATCGCGAGCGTAAGCTTGGGTTCATCTGCAGCAATCTGGTCATTTCACCACTCTAGCCTGTCAGAACGATGACCATTCTTTTTTTGCGTAGCGCGGCTTCGTCATGGAGTCAACGAGCTCACCCACAGCTTCGGCCTCTCAGCTAACCGGTAGGCTTCATCGATGAAAAGAACCTTTCCCAGCGCGCGGTCTAGCAGTGCAATGAGTTTGGGTCCCGAGTGGCCCATATATTCAGCAACCAGGTCCGTTGCCGAACACTCGATGACCTCAGTAGTGGATAGGAACCCCATGTCATAGAAGAGGTTACCAACAATACACGCTGTGGTGGTCTTTCCAGTGCCCGGGCGTCCTTTGAACACAAATGTAAAGGGGTCAGGGTAAATGAAACAACCAACCAACCAACCACTGTACCAGAATAATAGGTCCTTACCATCGTCTTCATGATCATCATAAGTCCCCTCCGATGCAATAGTACTCTCTCCACAGTCGGACAAACGTCGCCGATTTTTGAAGTGGATATCGTAGGGCAGCATGTTCCGGCGTTTCCAGAAGTAGTTGGTAGACGTCGTGGCTACCAATTCCGAGTCTGATTCAGTCTGATCGTCATCTTCATCAGCCTCTCCAGTCTTAGATCTGCTAGCGTAGGTGGTATAAGGGAAGTGCTTTGCTGGTTTCATACAGTAATTGCTGAGTGCTGTCTGGACAGATGTCGTCGTCACCATTCGGCCGCTCCTCGTCATTGGCGTCTTCCGGGGAAGGCGAGGCTTCATCAACGATACCGTCTTTTAAGTTCGTGGCGTTTCTGATCTACGAACCACATCGCAGCGCGATACTTGATTGGCTGAAATTATACATCCCCCATGATTTAGAGGTCTCATAGTGTAGAGGTATATATAGGACTTGTTGGCGATGTCAACAAGCATTCATGCTCTAACTGTGTATTCTCTCCTTGCTACACTCTCCTTGCCTTTCATACTGCCTTTGTTCATGATGGAGTGGACCACCAGCTCTTCTCAATCTGAGGGAGATGAAACCATCTACCGTTACTCAACAGTCCCCTCTAATGATTTGCAAACCATCGCACTTTCTGAGATGCTGCCCATGTCATTCTCCTATACGGATCTAAACTTATCAGCCTTCTTCCCTGGTCCGCCCTCCGGTGGTGTAAACGGTGCTCCGTTACCCACTCGCGGGTCAAGAGTGCGTAACGTGGATATGTGGTCACCAGCCACAGGTATGGAAAATGACATACAGACATCAACTGGTCCAATTGTGCACTCGCCAGTCACTGATACGACGATCCAAATGCTTCAGCCCTATCCGTCCTCCGGCCACCCGCAAGACCATACCCCTCCCAGGAGCCGGCATTTGTACAATGGCTCTGGTTCTTCCAATGTGGCCATGCAAGTCCGGGCCGATCCAAACACAATACCAATGGGGTATCCGAGTCTATCCGACAACGACTCATTACACCTCCCCCATAATACAACTGGAATGCCGGGCCAGACTACAGGGTACGCTCTCTCCCCTGGTCCTCAACCCGTTCAAGTGCTTTGCGTCTTGTATATCTAACACTCCTCCGGTCACTTCAGCTCGCAGAACAACCCACCTCTCTTGTGCGAATGGAAGGACTGCTCTCCTGCTCCCTACTTCAACCGTGTCGCCGAATTGATGCGCCATATTAAATCCATTCACGTTTCCCCCGATGCGCATTCCTGCCCTGTGGAAAACTGCGGCAAGCGCTTTGGAAGGAGGGATCAACTGCAACTACACACACGACGCTCGCATAAACTCGGCTAAATATTCAGTTGGCGAACCTGTCTCGGTTTCTTGGTCCCTCTCTACTTCTTTGTCTTCCTCAACATTTCTTTGCCGCGTGGCACGCTTTTCGGATTTTATTTTATTTTATGCTCTATTTCGGGCCAAAGGTAGGCTATTAGCCAAATGCATTGCCCAAATCTCTCTTTATATATTATGGTATGTTGCAACAATTCATAGTTGTACTACCTGTTTAGTTATTAGTTGTATAGTTGCAAGCACCCCTTTGGCCTTAGTCTATCTTTGCTACCCTACTCAACCAAGCGCCGGGTTACAGTATGGCAAGCCCATGGTAAGAATAAAGCTCCCTCATTTGGTCAACTCATTCTCCTGTAGACTATGTCTCAGCCTATTTATCAATCAACAGTTTCTAGTTCGGCTATTTTGTACCCACAAGGCGCAGGCTGTCGAGCTCTGGTAAAGCCAAGCGCAGATAAATTCAACAGGCTTGTCGCTGCTCCGGCCGAAGGTCACCGGGGTAGCAAGATCCCACCATTTCCACCTGTCATCATTCACAGGTTTGTGGTGGTGGTGTCCCTTTCCCTAACAAAGAAGCTCAACTGCCTGAGCCTAGGTACATCTTTAACACAATATGTCTAGACCCTGGTAGATACCTTCCCAGCCAAGCAAAGTCAGAGAACATGGTAGCATGCAATGTGGCATCATAGTGCAGGGCGTCTCAATGACACATACAGGAGGCCTACCATCACGTACTCGAAATCACTATCAGCACTGACCAGGCCCGTCTCCACGCCTCGGGTTAAAGATCTCGACAGTCAGCAATTTTTGTTGGCTTGGTGGCGCTTTCGTCAGGGCAAAATCACACTTTTGCTTTTTTGGTAACAAGCCGGGTAGTTACCCGAGCAAACAAGTCTATTTTGAACTGATATAACATACCTCATTCTTGATATCATCCTTCTATTATTAGCAATGAAAAGAGATCCAACCAACAAGGCAACCCATAATCTGTCAACAACAGTATGACAGGGCATGGAAACGGCGAAGCGGGATAATAATATTGCTTGCTAAGGGTTAGCTCCTGGGCTACAGATATTAGAAAAATTAAACTAAAGCTTAGCCAAAACATACTCAGAGCACTAGCCTGTAAAGTCTCCTTTTCTAAACTTCCTTATATAAGAAGCTAAGTACTATAGCTAATCCTCAGGCAGTGAGACCAAAACAGCCTTCATCTACTTCAAGTATAGTATCTCAATGCATGCTGCCTCGTTTAATCCCTCGTACTCTAATTACTTGTCTACTGATTTATCTACACAAAAATAGCACTACCAATATGGCATACGGGGTGATTCTTGCCACAATTAGCTAGAATTATTAAATAAAGAAGTGCCATGGAATCTTAAGCGCAACTTACTTCTAGGGACTCAGGTTCCATTCTGGCCAGCGTTGCTCAGGCTTGTTTATTGCCACTTTCTTCGTCCTTTTTTTCTCTGATTTCGAGCTCGCCAGCGATAAGGAGGGAGAGCAAGAGTTACAAACAGAATCTAGAGGAGATTACTTAACGCATAATGTCTCTATTAGCTGGCGCGTAATATACTCAGAAAGTGTCAGATTCCGAATGATATAAGTGGGGTAGAAGAAACATAGATTATCTAGCAAAGATAGTTGTACTACTAGCTCTAGAATTAATACTATTCTACATATAAAGAGAGCTGTGCAGCCACATTGAAATCATCATGTCCTCGTCTTTATATCTCTCTTTGGGGGGAAAAGAAAGAAACACAGGCAAAGACGCACTTGTTGGGCCCAATCAGGCAGCTCTTCCTCGAGCCTAAGGCGTTTAAAGCTGGCATGGGGGCATCTCTTCAAAGCTCGGCACCTTGATAACGACGCTGGTTGTACTCAACGGTCTGCGGAGATGATCTCACTACTCGGACCACCGCCACTTGAATTCCTTCAACGGAGTAGCGAGAGCCTAAAATACTGGGACGAGAACGGTAGGCAATCAAGCAAATGCCAAGGCGATATACCAGATGCTCATTACTGATTCCTACAGGTACTTGGAGAGGCCGTGCGGAAATTCCGCAGCAATCTCTAGAAGATCGCGAATGCCGGCTTGACGGTGAGAATAAGAAGCCGTTCCTCCAGTTTCTACGCAAAGCTGTACATTGGTTGCCTGAAAAGAGACCGAGTGCAGAGGAACTCTTATCGGACAAGTGGCTAAGGGGGAATTCTTATTGAGCAACTTTGTAAGGCTGAAACCGAATTCTCTGTATCCACTTAGTTGGGGTTTATCCACGAATTGTGCTCGGAGTGTGGGATGAGCACATCCGGGGTATAATATATGCAATATTATACCTCACAGCTGAGTATAATGCCAATTATGCCAACTTTAATTCGGCATTCGTAAACTAAAGCAGGAATACGACGCCCAACGATCATGAGATTGGACATAAATAATCAAATCAATGCTTGGATTGTCCATAATCCGAACAAAGTCCGCATAAGGATGGGTTGACTATCTCTTATTGGGCCTTTCTCTCCTTTCTCGTTTAAATGAATACATTAATCTGCCCGTGTCCGAGGGGTGTTGGAGAAATGAGCGTTGTATAAATAGGAGTCATGCCACAGGGTGCATTTGGGCAGCCTGACGCAGTTTGAGACACGTAGATCAAATGTCCGCCTTGAACGATGTTGAACGCGGAGAGAAAGAAGACGATAGCAACCATGTCGTCGCACACGAGAAAGTCGACTGGGACGGGCCTGACGATCCTGAGAACCCGTTCAACTGGTCAAACGGCAAGAAGATGCAGCAACTGGTCTTTATGGCCGCGAATACCTTCATCACGTAAGTATTCATACCAATGAAGTCGACTAAAGACTAATGAATAGTCCCCTCGCCTCGTCCATGTTCGCGCCCGGAATCCAAGGAGTGATGCGCGAGTTTCACTCCACCGACTCGATGCTGGCCTCGTTCGTCGTCTCGGTCTTCGTGCTGGGATATGTCGTCGGTCCGTTTATCATTGCGCCCGTGTCGGAGCTCTATGGCCGTGTACCAATGTACCATATATGCAATCTCTTCTTCGTGATCTTCACCATTGCCTGCGCCGTCGCGCAGGACCTGCCGCAGTTGATCATCTTCCGACTGCTTGCCGGTGTCGCAGGCGTGTGTCCGATCACCATCGGCTCCGGGACCATCGCCGATATGATTGAAACAGAGAAGCGTGCTGGGATCATGGCCATCTGGGCTCTAGGCCCCATCCTCGGTCCTGTTGTCGGTCCTGTTGCGGGAGGATTCCTGGCCGAGGCCGAGGGTTGGAGATGGGTATTCTGGGTCATTACTATCACGGTATGTCTCACCTTCCACATATATCGATCGGGGTTGTACTGACAGAATAGGCTGGCGTGATCGGAATTGGCTGTTTGATCACATATCGGGAATCATATGCGCCAGTCCTGCTCGAACGCAAGGCGGCCCGACTGCGCAAGGAGACAGGTAACACCGCATTGCGCTCTGTCCATGACACCGGGCGAACTCCCAAACAGGTGCTCGTCGACGCCTTCACGCGACCGGTCAAACTGCTCTTCCTCTCGCCCATCGTCTTCCTCTTCTCCCTCTTCGCCGCCGTCTCCTACGGCTACCTCTACCTTATGTTCACCACCATCACCAGCATCTTCGTGAACACCTACGGCTTCTCCCAATCCCTCGCCGGCCTAGCCTACCTCGGCTTCGGCGTAGGCTCTCTCGTCGGCCTAGTCATCAGCGGAATCGTCGGCAACAAAATCGCACAATCACACTCCGCCCGCGGCATCTTCAGACCCGAATCCCGCCTCCCCCCCATGATCTTCGGCGCCTGGGCCATCCCAATCGGCCTGTTCTGGTACGGCTGGTCCGCAGAAGCACAAACGCACTGGGTCGTCCCCATCATCGGCACGGGCGTCTTCGCAGTCGGCCTAATGACCGTCTTCATGGCCGCAAACACCTACCTCGTCGACTCGTACCTCCTACACGCCGCGTCCGTCACAGCAGCGAACACAGCCCTGCGGTCACTAGCCGGCGCCGTCCTCCCCCTTGCCGGACCATCAATGTATGATGCGCTGGGGCTCGGATGGGGGAATTCCCTTCTTGCGTTTATCGCGCTGGTGATGTGTGCGTGTCCCTTGTTGTTCTGGAAGTATGGCGAGGCCATCCGGACGCACCCGCGCTTTCAGATCCGGTTGTAGATTTCGGAGTTCAACTTCTGGGTTTTGCTTTGCATTATAGATTTGGTTGCATCTGCGGGGGTTTCTTTCGCATACATTAACTATCCACTAGGCAATGAAAAGTATATACACTAGAGTGTTAAGTGCAAGGGCTCGTATTGTACCGAGTACCGAGTCCCGAGGAGACGCTTTTATCTAAGATTATCACATTCATCTCTTTTTAATCATGGATAGATTTGCACTTGGCACTCTCCTGCATTGACTTCTGAAGGTCTGAATATAGAATCCCAAGATGATCTTCGAACCTGCCCTCCCATGTTGCGATTCCTGCCACGGAACGGAACCACGGAGATCACCCCGACAAGCTGGTGAACCCACACTCTCTAGCATTAATTTATTTAAGTTCCTGTCTAATAATTTAGGTCTATATTAATATTGTTAATCTATCTTAGTCTATTTTCTTTAAGCAGACTTGGGTTATTATCTCGTAGTTGGTCGCCAGTCTGCGCGTATGCGGAGTGAAGCCTGGCGAGAGTGGAGCCAATTAATCCTGCAATGATGTGCATCCTTCACTCCTGGGGAGGTGAAGGGGTATGTTGGGTCGAGTAGTCTTCACTGTAGTTCAAGATCCAATGTAGTATGTATAGTCGAAATAGATAGGTCAACCACCCCCCAGATTCTGCAACTCATCAATCAAATTATCAAACGCATCATCCAGGCCGGTCGCATTGGAAGCATCAGCCAAACCCCCCAAAACATCCCCAATATTGACCCCCCCAACATCGAAATCCAAAAGTCCACCCAAATCCAACCCCTGTAACCCATCAATAAAGCTACTGAATAGCTCCCCAAGATCCACATTCTGGATAATATTCCCAAGCCCCTGCAATATAGACCCCTAGTCCAGATTCGCAAATATACTCCCCAGATCCAGATCCTCAAGCAACAGCGCCAGACTATCGATGATCTCCCCAAAGTCGATGTTCGAGAGGATAGCGCCTAGATCGAGATTATCGAGTATCGGCCGGAGTTGGCTCGACCCACGATAGTATTCAGCGTCTTAGCAAGCGCACGCCAGTCCACGCCTTGAAGAATAAATGCGAAACTCAAAAGCAGACTATTCCAATCAATACTCTGCAGCAAACCCGCGATATCGAGATTCTGAAAGAACGCGCCAACATCGAGTTGTTCCAGGATACTACCTAGAGCGTCAACCAAACGCGGCCAGTCGATACCCTGTAAGAGCGAGTTCAAGTCCACGCCGTCAAGGAGCTGACCTAAGTTCAGGTTATTGATTATATCACCGAAACTGCTAGTCAGGGAATCGAAGTCGACACCTTCGAAGAGACTGGCGAAGTCGATTTTGTTGATAATGCCAGATAGGGCTTCCATGACGCCGTCAGAGTCCGAGCCCATGAAGTTGCCGACTGTATCTAAGAGGATCTGTATGATAGAGACTCGAGCGGAGATGGTTAGATCGTTGAGAACGCGTTCAAAGTAGCGTATGTGTTCGCCATTGAAGATGGTTTGGTTCCCTGAGGCGGAGAGCTCGATCTCGCCATGTCGCAGGGCGTCAGATTGAGATGAGAGAATTAGTCCGATGTTGGAGAGGGCTGCGTTGATGTCTGCTTTACCGGTGAATCCGATGCTGTTGTTGCCTGGGAGGAGGGTGAGGTCGGGGAGGAGCGCGGTGCCGAGGATTATGGAACCCGATTTGAGATTTAATGTTACGTTACCCTACGTTGTTAGTATAGCTTGGGTCTGGAGATAGGGGCGGTACCACGGCGAAGGTGACGACGGAGTGGTTGGGTAGGGTGGCTCTACCACGGAGGTTCGTGCCATCTTCTCTTGCTGGGAGGAGAAGGGCAGCCTCGTCGATGGAGAATCCACTCAGTTCCTCCAGGCCTGATCCGTTAGACGAAGCATTGTAAAGAAGAATAGGGAGGATACCGTCTAATTCAACATCCTTGTCAAGCGTGATGCCCGCCTTCAGCGCCCCCAAGTGCCCAGTCGTCTTCCCGATGGCTGACAAAGTAAACCGCTTCGAGTACACGGCCTTGGTCAAGGAGTTGACGAACTCATCCTGGTCGAGAACAGGGGTATCCTCGCTGATGACGCTGATTTTGGTCTTGCCTTTGACAGTGTAAGAAGGTACAGGGACAGTGAGATATGTGATCTCAGGATCCGAGTCCCGGTTAAACAGATTCAGGCTGAACGGACTCAACCTCACGCTGAGCCCTAGGGGAATCGTCAAGCCCGTGTCAAGCGTGAATGTGACTGCATCTGGCTTAGGATTCGTGATATGCGCCGCATACACAGGCAAATCCGTATCATCCACGAGACGTTGGGCAATTACAGGGGTGGCGACGAGGAAACTATCCGGTCAGCATTGGACTTCCCTATAATAGCGAAGGGGGCCATACAACACCGGAAGAAAGATAGCCAGGAAGACGACCCCTCCCAGGAGATAACAGCACCAGAACCTCGCAATGTGTCGCTTCAGCCGTTGCCGCTTCTTCGGCTTTTCCTCGCCGACTACCACGGCTTCAACGTGCTCGACCTCTGTGTCTCCTTTGCCGGCCTTAGGCCCTACTGCCCGCTTCTCGGCCAGTCGGGCTTTGTATGAGTCACCCACTGCCATATTGAGGACGAGTTGACAAAAAGGAGTCAAGACAGTGGCCTGACCGGTGCAAAAGAGGAAGTGGGTAATATGGGGAGACCCTGGATCAGAAGGACGGGGTTATTATATTGCCCTGGGGAAGACTGGACTATTCGACCTTTGAATCAGTCCGTGATAACCTGGTCGACTGGCATTGGCCTCGTGGGTAAATGTGGAGGATCGACCGCAACCCCGCCGTCGTTACTTCTCGTCTTGATTATGGCGGGCTCATCACGAATATTCTCCTATGATGATAAACGAGATCATGACTCGATACGACGAGTCGACAATGCGACTAGCACCCCCATCGCCAATCAGGGTCTGCGGAAATCAAGATGGACGGCAGCCCGGTCCGCGGCTCGTGCCTTACGGAGATATACATATGATGCCGCTGAATCTCATCTAGGGCAACTTGGATTTTATATTCGAGATGGCCGTCGTGCTCAGATCTAGATGTCTTACCCTCATTATCTCTCTAGTCCTCTCAAGCACTGACTCTGGTAATCCCCATCATGTCACCCTCCACTTCCGAGAACGAAAAGCCCACACAGACCGAGACGGATCTGATTGTGGCTGCCCTCGAGAACCCCCAGCATATCCAGAAGGTGGTCAGTGAAGCCATCATTCTTGGTGGAGGGGCCGCCGCCATTCTTCTCCAGGTCGCCCACCCTAGCGTGGCCAAGGGGGTGAACTACCATAGCAGTTTCGCTCAGCGACCGGTAGACAGGCTCCGAACAACAATGACTTATGTCTACAGCATGCTCTACGGCACAGCAAAGGAGAAGAAGAAAATCATCGAGCTTGTCCACCGTGCCCATGCCTCCATCAAGGGCCCAGACTACGAGGCCGACGACCCAAGCGCCCAACTCTGGGTGGCTGCCACTCTCTACGCCATCGCCATCGACCTGTATGAGCAGATCTTCGGTGTCCTAGACGAGGAGCGAGCAGAAGCCGTCTATCGCGAGTACGTCGTCCTCGGAGCCTCCCTACGCGTGCCGGTAGAGATGTGGCCAAAGAACCGCGAAGCCTTCTGGACCTACTGGGACGAGCAACTCGCCAGCTTTGAAATCTGCGACGAGGCCAAGACCGTCGCCCAGGATCTTCTCTATAACCCGAAGTTGCCATTCTATTTCAAAGTCATGATGCCGACACTCCGTCTGTTCACGGCCGAGCTCCTCCCCCCAAAGCTCCGGGACGCTTACAATCTCAAGACAAGCAAGGGCCGTCGAACACTCTACAAGTCGGCGATGGTCATGACTAAAGCGACCTACCCATTCATGCCCAAGGGGCTTCGGACATATCCAGTGAAACATTACATGAAGGACATGCGAAAGCGCATGGCCAAGTATGGGGAGGCGCAGCGGAAGATATGACTACCTTTGGTTGATTACAGTTTGGCTGTTCCTGTCACTGAGTTATTATTATTAGAATGAGTTCTATCGCATTTAATTTCATAGCGTGGCACACACGAGCAAAATGTGCAAAACGTGGCTGGCCCTCGGTAGACGCGGGGTGTGAACTGTACTCCAGAGTTCAGAGTATCATAAGGTATCAGTAGCTACAGCGTCCACGAAGCCATTTCAAGCGATTCGTAAGGTGTAATCTCCTGTCATCTGAGGCGTAGACTAGGAAATGATCCGGCGAGACATGACGTTCTCAAGCGAGGGGCAAACACCGTCAGAGTCAGTCAATCTGACTCAGTGGCTAACCCTAACTCTTCTTTCATCTCAATCCCAGACCAGTCCACTCCCCCACCCTCTCCAGACTTCTGCTAGCTCCTTTGTTCCTGGCCAAAGCTCCCTGATTCCTGACTCTTGCTGGCGTTGTCAAAGGTTGCCGTCATTTCATTGTCTATCTCCTTTCCCCGCCCAGCTCCTGCCTCCCCTCTCCATGCTCAAATCTACATCGCAGCTTTTTCTTCATTCCCAATACCTGTCGCTCTTTACTCTCTTTTTTATTCATGTTGAGACGCACGAGAAGAGCACCCAAGGCGTGCTCCTGGTGCCACCACCGAAAGGTGCGCTGCGATGCCTCGATTCGGGGCTGTCCCTGTACACGCTGTCGACAGGATGGCAGACGTGAATGTGTCCTGCGAGGAAAGCTCCCACGGAAGTAAGGCGGTATAATTTTCCTTGTGATGATGAACGTGAACGTGATACTGACCGAGTACAGCTGGACTGGCTTTGTAGGCGCCCAGAACAGCAACCAGGATACCAGCACAGTCAACCAGACAAATCCTCATCTCGAGCGCATTCATGCTCTAGCTTTCGAAGCTGACGGCCGAGACCTCCCCTCCAACCTTTCGTCTTCCATCACCCTCCCTGGCCATGTCAGCTTCTCTAAATACCACTTCCTCGAGCTGCGGGGACTCACCACCTTGGACCGCGAGGACCTCACCTTCCTCGCATCCAAAGGCTGTCTCAGTGTCCCGGAGAAGTCAATCCTAGACGAATTCGTCCGCCATTACTTCCTCCAGATACATCCCGGCTCTCCGGTGATCGACGAGGCAGAGTTCTGGCGTGTATACTGCAATCCCGTGGCAGGGAAGAAAATCTCCCTCTTTGTCTTCCAGGCGATTCTGTTCGCTGGGTCTCCTGTACAGCTCCCCTGTAATAATAAGCAAGCAGGAGCTGATTGATTAGTATGTCTCTATGGAAACAATCCAGAAGTGTGGCTGGAGCGACAAGCGCAATGCCCGCAACAGCCTCTACAAACGCGTCAAGACCCTCTACGACCTCCACGCCGAAGACCGTCCATACCAACAGTCTCAGGGTTCTGTGATCTTGACTCTGCACACCTCCGCCAACGAGCCCCAGATCAGCAGTCTCTGGCTCACTCGAGCAATTCAAAATGCCGTGATAATCGGCTGCCAACCAGGTCCCACCGAGGACGTCCATGTGAGCCTGAAGAAGCGCCTGTGGTGGTCGATTATCATTCGCGACCGCAGTCTGTGCCTCGGTCTCCGTCGTCGTCCGCAAGTAACCTCCTTCGACATGGGAATCGTCACCGAGTTACCAGATGAAGACGACTTTGCAGACGAAATCAGCAATTCCCCGGTCTATGGCCCCGAGATCAAGTGCATGATGCTCAAGGTGCTGCAAGAGCAATGCCGGTTGGCAGTCCTGCTCTCCGAGATGATTACATTTGTCTTCGCTTCACATGGCATCGCTGCGCCGTCACTGTCACTCGAGCAGTTCCAAGAAGAGCTGGCGAAGATCGAGCGTACCAAATCCACCATGCAGCGGTGGGAGGCTTGTTCGCCTTTACACCAGTGGACGGAGGGCAAGGCCCCGGAAGCTGTAGCGTTATTAACCAACTTCACGTATATGTATTATCAGTGAGTCGCCCCTGTCGTATTTAAAGTTTGAACGCTAAGAGACAGAACTGCGCGAATCGATTTGGCACATTATGAAGCTCTCCTTCTTGAGAATCATCGTATGTTTAGTGGAAAGAACTATATCACCCAGCTGTGGAGCGCAGGGGGTACGCTGCGAGATGCGATGAGCCGGCTCACGAATCTTATGGAGTATTTTGGTAGAGAGGGGCGAGCACATAATCTGCCACTGAGTGTGTACGTTGACCTCAGGATACCTGGTTAAATCCCTTCTTGTTACTAACGGATTAGTCTTGCCTACGTCGCTATGCCGCTGGTCCTCACGGCCATTGATCTCAAACTGTCTCCGTCATCGTCGGAAATGGAGCGACGACGAAGTCGTCTCGACTCTCTCGGCGAGATTATTCGTCACTCAGGGCGAGTGTACGACGTGACCGACTTCGTCACAGCAGGGACAAACCATATCCTCCGTCTGGCTTATATGACCTCACAACATCTCTTCCTCCGCTGGGACCAGGACCAGCCTCCACAACTAACCGGAAAGCGTGGCTCCGTTTCCTCCAACTCAGGAAGCGCCGTGGAGATTGAACTGTCGCGTGCCGGTCGGGTCAACACATGGCATGAGGCATTCTTGCGGTATCCACGAGCATACCTTCTCATCTCAACGTCGGTAGACTACAGTCTCGCCGAGGGAAGGTTACCATACGACACTGCGCTCCCCGAGTTAGTACGGAGCATCCCCTTTATCGGAATTGGGATTCGTCTTCCCTGGACGATCAGCAATCCCGCAGGAAGAGTCCCAGCACATAAACCTCTCACCCGAACCGATAGTCTCCCATACACGCAGAATGCGGCGACGTCCAGTGCCACAGGAACAGAACAGACTACAAATGAGCAGATTAATCTCGACTACCTCTACCTCGAACCTGACAGCGACGGGCAAATTATGGACCACACGGCTGAGTTTGACTATACGGAGTTTCAACAGCTAGCGCAGGGGTTCGATCCGTTGATTTCTTCCTGGGTGGATGAGTACTTTGGCGATATCACGTCGCCCCGACAGCATAGTCCGACGATAGCATTGGATGGGCTGAGTTTATAATTGCAATTCTCTGCAGGTATCTTCTATTCATTAATTTATCTTCAGTTACATGTGAAGTTTTGTGTAAATATGGAAACGCCGGACTGAGGGTTTCACTATCTATCGATTCACAAGAAGCAGGATTGAGAGCCAAGTAGAATCCTAGTACATTCACATGTTTCTCAGTCCTCACTTAAATAGATGTCGTAATCTAATCCAATCGTGTTCTCTCGCTACGACACCCCAGGCTGGTAGGCTCCCTGACAGGCCCGCACGACTACATTAATTACCTAGTAACATAATAGCATGGGAATCTTCCTTCTTCTTTTCATTATTGTCTGTCGCGAATTTGTCTAGCAAGGCGAGATGACGTTCTTGTTTCTCGTCCTGTACACCACAGCGGACAACCGGAGACGTCCGAAGCCCCTCTCGACCTTTCTGCCTCTCGCAGATTGTGAATTTTGCATCTATTGCGTCACCCCTATTCATGCCCGTCGATACCTAATAGAGAGAGACACTTCTACATCCAACCAGCTATTGACCAATGTTGGCGATGCAGTCACCAACGCCAGACACTAGATGGAGCCCTTGGATGCATTCCACGGCCTCAAGACACTCGCCTCGCACCAAGTCTAGACTCCCTCGTCCTCGAACGCCTCAAAAGTATCCCAAAGTCGCCCAGGTCTCTAGGCCCCTAACATGCCGAACCAGTGGATATGTGCACCCACCTCGAAGCCATGAAAGTATTCGCAATGCTCGCGACCAAACTCCCCTCTTACCTGCCACCACCACCACCACCACCACCTCACCAAGCTAGCGCTTCCAGAAAATCTTTTCAGACCCTGACGTCACTTTGGCTTTTGAATACATCTACGCTAATGCTGGCAACACCTCAGATCCTTGACGCGGCGATGAAAGCCCTTACGTCTGCAGAGATGATGGAAGTTTGCGGAGTTCCTGTCTAGTCCAGACTCCAGAAACGTTTGGAGAAATGACATGGATCTGCTTAAGGCAGCATTAACTTCAGGACGGATTCACCGGTTGCATAATCCGTTCGAGGAGGAGGGTGATTTTGGTCTGAGTACCGAGGAGTATCATCAAGCTTTGGGGGAATTTGTTGGGAAGCAAGTGAGGGTTTGGGGTATCACGGTTGAGTGGGTACAAATTGTACAGAGCATTGTTGATTCGGTGGAGTATTTGCTCCAGAGGAAGGTTTTGGATAGTGTGAGTCATGTTGTCCAGATGCGAGCTGTGTTTTTTTATGCCGTATATGGCTGCTGCGTCAGCAGTTTGCTGGCGTTGGGATTCTTGCTGGTTTGACAGATTATTAGGATTGATATCAATGCTAGGGCTAACAAGGTCTGGAGCCGGGTGTTGTTGGATGATCTAAATCAAGTGCTCGATGGCATGTCACTGCTGCGGTTCCACGGTTGCTGGGGGTCGGGCTAGAGCACCTGGTAGGGCTGGGGCTTTTGATATCTGACACTTTGCCAGCGCCATAATGGCTTTGTTGTCTGGCAATATAAGTGCCATGATGATTCAGGCAGAGTTTGGGATGCTGGGGCTTTCGGCGCCTATTCTGACGCCGGATTTTCTAGTGAGGTTTTCGGGGTGATGAGTGGTCTGGATGCTATGCTTGCTCCTGGGGATATTGACAGGATTGCATAAGGTATGAAACTCTTTGTCTATACCAGACGATACTAACGAGGTCCAGGCTGGGTCTTTCATCATCAAGATCATTAATATCTTCAGAAGTGAGGATAATGACAAAGTATAAACTAGAGGCCAAGAGAACTCTATGCTGTCCTCAGATGGTAAGGCATGCCAACTCTATATTCAATGGCAACCGTGATGCCCAATAACTTACCTACCTTCTTAGGGGTATATCTTTCTCTGGCTCGCTCTTTCCTCTTGCACTTTTCGTCCATTCCCATCTACCTCAAGAATAAGTCTATCCTCATTTCAGCCTCATCTCTCCTATTCTTTATACCTCATCTTTACCATCTTTAAGTACATCCTCCTATACCTTCTGTACCTTCGACCATGTCCGACTCAACAATCTCGACCAACCCGAGTCCGGATTCTAACGCTATGGGCGTCGAATCTGAATCCAACAGCGAGCCTTCAGAGCTTTCCTCCTCCCTCTCCGCCATCGACATCAATATTCCCCCCTTTTCCATCTTAATCAATGACCTCAGAGCTGGAGGCCCTGTTCTATGCTCCCTCCCAGCAAGAACGATCATCCCGCCCACCGACCTAAGGTCCACCTTCTACTATAGTCAACTCCGCGACCTCTGCTCCATAGTCCTCGACGATCACGGCCTAACCCGCTACACTGATATCGTTCCCTGCCGTCGCCAGTTCACCCGAGACCCGGAGACAGAGCCCATCTATACTGTACTAATCACCATGCCCTTTGACACGCACACCCCTGGAGCGGCCACTACCTTCCGAAACGCCATAGGCAATGCCATCGGGGAAATGATCTCCCTCATCTATCGCGAACTAGACCTCCAGTTCTCTATCGAGGTTATTGATCCCATGATTGTAAATGCGTATCCGGAGGATCTCAACTTCGGCCCTGTCGACATACTGATGAACGATATAAACAGAATGGAGATCGACTTTGACAATCGTTACAGCGGTTTCCACCCTGACCTCGACGATATAATAGCACAGTCTTCCAGCCACAGCCCCGCCCCAATGACACCGGAAGACGCATGGGTTACTTGGTATAATGGCATGGATGCGGCAGCTTGGGATGAGTCCGGCACTGCTAATCAAGAACATTCTTAGTCACGGACCTGATATTATGGATGTATTATAAGCTAGTTAAGGATATCAATACCATCACCCTCTACGCATCTACCTCTTCATTACGAGCTTGTAGATGCATTCTACTTTCAGTACACTTCTACACACAGTGACTCTGGATAAGGCAGCCTTCTGCCACAAAGCACCAAGAAAAGCTAGTAGGGTGCTACTAATACTATCAGCACGTTGCCTTTTATTTTTCCCTGGATCCCCTTAATTAGCTATATCAGTGTTATTTCTAAGCTGTCACGGCACGGCACGGCTAAATTATCCTACATAAAGTTCAGGAACTTCACGTCCGTACTTTCAACTACATTACCCGTGCCCCAGAATTCAAGAACCACGAGGAAGCCTTTGAGTAGGTCTGTCTACCCCAAGCCGGAGGATGGCATTCTAGAACTTCACATTATTCTACAGAACAGCTAACTATACTCAGAGATTTAAGGCAATTAATATAACCAACCAGAAACCCCCTAGCATAGAAATCTCTAGCAAGGAATAAATGACTCAGTTAGTGGCGCCAGCCGCTAAAACCGTGGCTCCAAACTTACCTCCATGCGACTACGTAGGTATATATCCTCACAAACCTTCGACAGAAAATAGCTAAGCTCCAAACAACTACGGTGGCGTTATCCTAATTCAACACCTATTAGTGGCTATCCCTCAAACTGGTACCATGTACCTACCTACTCAGGCCCAGGCCCCTGTTTAGGTAGGAGGACCATGATCATCGAGAATGAATCCATGGTATCTCTTTCCTTGCATACAGCCATAATCAAACCTACTACCTACAGGACGAGGACGGTACGACTTGGATCTCGGTTTCCCTTTTCTTCAAATTATCATTAATATTAATATTAATAGGCAGGGAGACCTCTTAAGTTCCTTGGATAACGAAGTTAGAAGATAGCAGTTATAGTTAACAGTCACCCCGTCCTCTTGCATAATACCTGACCATCATACCTAGCAGGTGAGGAAGGTACATGCAACCTGGCTGGAATATAGTTTCCTTTCGCGGGCTGGGATGGATGGACGAGTGGGCAGGAGTAACTAGGTAACCTACCCTTCAGGTATTTCTCTTTCCTCTTGGACTGAGAAGAGAACTACTAGTTATACTATTGGCTGTGTGAGGAAGGTTCTAATATCATAGTAAGATACAGTGGATGCAAGTCAGTTGGGTGACATGGGGTGAGGAACTCAATAAGCCGTGTTCCGGGCTACGGTAAAATTGTAGGTATGGTGTGGTGTGGTGGGGTAGGTATTAAGTATTTAAATATTTATGTCGTCTAGATCTGGCTTCGAGATCACTCGGGACCCGTCTAGGTTTTCTATGTACATGATACCTAGAGTGACATAATAACCGTATGAGAGATCAATACCTCCCCGGGACCCCCCGTCCCAGATGTGCCTCCGACTCATCATCCACAACCTCAACTGTCTGCGACACATTAACCGTCTTATGAATAGCGCCCGTAGGCCCCGCGTGACTCCGATCCACAGCGCCAGCATACGAAATCAAATGACTCTGATCAGAATTCACCTCGTGGCTCTCCGGGTCCTGGCGGGACATGTTCATTGAGATTCCTTTGGCGTTGGTGCTGGCGCCGTTGACGCGGCTCAGTTGCATGGTCGAGTCATGCTGCTCGTAGTATCTGTTTGAGGACTTGTAGCTGTGGTTGCGGACTTTGGCGATGATGATGTTGAGGGATGGGAGACACGCGCAGATTAGACCGACGCCGCCTTCGGCGTTTCTGGGGTTCTATTAGCAGAGTGGTGATGTAGTATGGTTAGGGAGTTAGGGAGTGGCGCACCCGGAGAGAATCACGCAGATGAAGACGATGGTTATATCTGGGGAGCTGCCGTCCCGAAGGACCAGGACTAATCGGTAGATACTAAATGCTGTGGCGAGACCTCCGGCGGAGAGCATACCGATGACGCGGAGTTTCTTGTTGCGTGACATCTGCAACGACCAGGTGAGGGGGAGGGGGAGAACGAGGATAAGTATATCAGAGACCATGCTGATGACTGAGTCGGCGATCAGGGCGGCTCGCTGATCCAGGCATGAAGCCGGGGCCCCAGTCCAGTAAGCCGGGACAGGGTCGCAGATGCGGATCTTGACGATTTCGGCGATGGTGTAGTAGAGGGCGATGGCGCCAAGGAAGATGTATATAAAGAGGATTTTGCTTTTGTAGGGAGCGAAGATGCGGATTAGGATTGAGAGGAGAGCGACCTTTGTGAGGAGGGCCATGGGGCAGTAGAGGACTGTTGCGACATAGCAGAACTGCTCTTGTTAGGAGGGCAGGACAAGGCCATGGGGGTGTAGAGTGTACCTTGCGGTAGAGCACGAGGTTTTCGTCTGAGACGTCAGAGTAGTGAAACCCTCCGCCATATTTGCCAGCTAATGCTGTTAGTACTCCTTCGTATCATGGATGGAATCTACTCACCCATGATGGCGATACCACAGTATCCCATAAACAGAATCTGTAACAGTTAGTTGAGGTCCGGCGTTGCGCTCAGGGACTTACCCATGCAAAGAAACATGTCCCTGCGCAGGTTAGCATTGTTCAGTATGAATAGAATAGCAACGTACAGTCCTCGACACCAGCCCACTGTCTATAGTAAGTACGGATGGAGAATCGGAGGAGCACAAAGAGCGTGACAATCGGGATACAGAGACATTGTGTGACGAGGTTGACAGTATGCAAGATATCAGGTGGGTCATTGGTCGACATGATGCTACACTCAGGCCAGCATGGCCATACAGTTTTATCTGGTTGTAATAAAGAACGACGAGGGGGAGGAAACAAACGAGTGGAGGCCTGCCAACCAGACTTTACCGGGGAGCCCAGAATATTAATATGTACTCCGTACGAGCCTTGGGAGTTGGTCGATCTGCAGTTCTAGATGGATACTACGGAGTATGGATTCTTCTTGTTTCCCAGCCTGGAGATTAGGATTGACTGCGGACAGACTGCGGCAGAGACGGGAGAGTCGAGACAGGAGGGATTGATGCGTTGAAGACGACTCCATCTGTCCGGTGCTCTGCAATCCCCGTCGTTGCTGCGACGATCATCTGTCATTCCAGGCTAGAAGCAGTCTCGATAGCGATATCGCCATTTGCCGTCGGGACTTGAGGCCCACCGTCACCACGACAGCTCTCATCCTAAAGGGGAAAGAACAAGTCAAGTCAGATAAAGAACGAGAAAAAGCAAACAAATCACGGACTCGGATCTCCCGGAGGACAGGAATTATACCCAACACAAGTCCTTGCCAACAGTCAATTAAACTTCAGACCAGCCTGTCTGGGCCCAGTACTAGTGTCCGTGGTGATGTTCCGGGATTAAGACTCCTTTAGGCTCCCTCCAGCCATGAATTATAACTTATAACACGTGTAGCACTATAGACTCAGAGTCAGAGAGTCATGCAAACAAAGATATCAATGATCGTCGCAGGATCACGCTATCACAGCATCGGCGAAATATCACCTGTCGGGAATAAATCGCAGATGGCCTCATCGTGAAGAAGATCAAAAGAGTAGGCTAAAGACTAGTTACTGAAGAATCTTTAGCGACGTTGTGTAGTGTGTGGGTCAATATGGCAATAATGCTCCATCAACTCCAAAAGGGGTTACGCTAGTGACTGGCTGTATTGCAATTACACTGTTACTTAAAATTAAAGCTTAGGCTGAAAGACATCACTACTGGACGGAGTCTTCGTCTTGTCAAACTCTTTGGTCCAGTCTCCTTTGTAATTAAAATAGCTAGTTATTTCTGCAACTATGATATTCTTTTGAACATCACCATTAGTTTAATACAATCATTATTTTGATAGGATGCCTTGACACAATGCCTCGACCGCCAGCACAACCTTCCCCTGCGGAGCGCAAGTAGTCGTCTAAAGCACTAGATCCATATCGAGGTCGAGATCGAAGGAACGCATAGAGGTGCTTGGCCGGCCCTGGTCTTCAGAGCTCTCCGGCGACGTCAGGGCGGCGGTCCTCATGATCTTTGTAATGTAGCTAACGATCGACTGTGATTCGCCTTCTTTTCAGCGTAGTTGCATGGCGCAATACTATAGATAATTAGAATCGATCACATGTTGCTAATTCTGGGCTGCCACTTACCTCGCCGTTGCTGGCCAAACGATAGAAGGTGTATACCTCACTATCTGATAGGATACCGTAAACCGAACACTGCTTCTTGTGCGCATCTCGCCTGGCCGCCTGCACCATGGTTTCATAGTAGTTAGCTGACTGTTACTACCGTATCTTCAAATGGTAAATCTAAGACCTACCCAAGTAGGCCAGGAGCTGAGGCTCCCCATCGCCCTTCCCCAAGCGCTTCGCTTCCACTATCAGCAGGTTGGTGTTCAGCTCGGCGTAGCTCCCACCATACCAATACGAGTAGTCGAAGTATCCCGTGAGGAATCTCTTTTCCCCATGGTGGGTGACAACACGGCCCGCCACCGTCTCGCACTGAAGATCCAGCTTTTGTGCGTTTTTCGGCAGTGAGACTTCAATGGACTCCAGGGTCAAGCGTAGAACCAGATCCAAAAAATCTGGCGGGATTGCCGCTCGTTTCGGGGGGGATTGGTGCTCTTAGTATATAGTTTAATCATGAAATCTAGAGATTATGAGCTTTGTTTATCGATGAGAGGTCTTGTGGTTCCTACCGAGAAAAGGGTGTTTCTCGATATTCTCCGCTTGTTGGAGGGACCAGGAAAAGCCGCCCGCCTTCCCAGGGGTCAACCCAAACATCTCCCGGACTTCTTCCATGTTGAGGGAAGAAACTGCCAGAGTTTTGTGCCTCTGTTGGCTCTCTGCTGTGCCTTTGGCCTTAACCTCTTCCATGATTCTGTCCACCAAGTCCTGGTCAATAAACCCCGCACGTCGGAGACCTCCAAGGACACCTTTCAGAATATGCAAGCTGAAGGTCATCGTGAAGTGATTGGGTGGTTCCGAAAGCTGAGCTGCAGTATCACAGTGAGTGACTGGATGGAATCAGGGTTTGTAGGGGCTGAGGAGGACGATGCTGTGGATTCTGAGAATTTAGAAGGAACTTGAATTTCCTGGGAGAAGAAAAGTGCAGCTTATTAAATCTGAGCTTGATGGTTATTGACAGTTGAATGACCCATGGCTGCTATAGAGCTTGATAATAGTGTGAACGGATTTGATTCTTGGAAATTCTCAACTGAACAGAACAGACTAATCATCAAAGATAGGTACATGCCATGCATCTGCGAGAATCTTCCACTTCTCCGCAGAGTCAAGCCGGTAATCAATAGGCAATCTAGCGTTTTCCCAGCGACGCTGTAACAAGTAGCTGCAGCCACAGAAAATAACAACATCGCAGCCTGTCTTGAGATATGTCGAAGTTGCCATGGCACGTTCAGACACATTCTGCCGTTCTTGATGTTTCAACCAACCGAATCTTTCCCACAATATCAGGGTATCCTGGCCGGGAAGAACACGCTGTCTCACCAACTGCTCATGCAGATGGCCTAAACGTAAATAACTATCATCCATCTTGATCACAACCTCGGTATATTCCGCTGACTCTGCATCATTATAAATGCGATCGGTCTCGATGATCCCGATGCGATATGTGGGTGGCTGGTGAAGAAGCATCTGTCGCCAGCTTGCCTCTTGTCGAAGGTAGGCATTTTCTCGGAGAGGGTCAAGGGGCGGCAGTTTTCCCGTCCTGGACTGATATTTCCTGCGGAAGAATTCGTGCCAGAGTTTCTCGATCAGGGGGTTCATCTGTCGCTCCTGCGTCAGGAATTTCTTTCTGTCTCGCGTTCGCTTCATGAATAGCGCGGCCTGAAGATTGTTGGACGTCTTGATCAGCTCGTTCCAGTGTCGGCATACGCGTTGAGCAGAGGTTAACAAGCTACGGGTGTCTGTTTGAAGGAGGATCGCTTCGACCAGCTCCGGAATAGAGAATATCTCGTGCATATTGACAGGATCTTTGAGTCTGTGAAGGATCTCTGACACTACTGATCTTTATATGATGCCATAAGTTACTGCGTCACTACTGAGGAAGGAATTCAAGGTGATGTGTCAGAACTCTAACCGGAGTAGACATAGTGAACCAACCAACCCCTAGGGCGGAAGCAACTCCGTAGCTCCGTCCTGCCGCATCCACCGGTTCTTCCTTACTGGGTCCCTCCTGACCGTCAAGACCCATCTGAGCCGTTTCCATCTTGCAGACTAGTACTTGGCATACTTGCTGATGCCTCTCAAGTTCGCAGGAGGGTGGACTCGGTGGAGTTGCACGATGCCTTTCCAAGAGGGGTGGAGGGACACGAACCAGGAAATCGATAGCATCAACTCTCGGTTTCTTCTTCCCACTTTCGAGACCATTAATCTTTTCGCTCCAGATGGCTCACCAAGACTCTAAGCTCTTTCAACCTCTCACCATTGCCAATGGCAACATCACCCTCAAACATCGGGTCGTCCATGCCCCGATGACCCGCAACCGGGGTGTCCCCGAATCTCCCCTCAGCACCCCCGAGAATCCCAATCGCATCTGGTATCCTGGCGACCTGATTGTCGACTACTACCGTCAACGAGCCACCGACGGCGGGCTCATCATCTCAGAGGGCATTCCTCCGTCTTTAGAGGTTTTTCTGGCGTTCGTTCAGCTCGGTTCTCGGCTAACAAGCTACAGAGTAATGGAATGCCCGGCGTCCCGGGTCTTTTCACGACCTCCCAATCTGCCGGTTGGAAACGAGTCGTCGACGCCGTCCACGAGCAAGGAGGCTACATCTATGCCCAACTCTGGCATGCTGGCCGCGCCACCATCCCCCAGATGACCGGTTCCCCGGCCGTCTCCGCCTCCGCGACAGTCTGGGATGCCCCGACCGAATGCTACTCCCATCCTCCCGTCGGCTCGACCGAGCAAGTTCCCTACTCCGCGCACCCGCCGATCGAATTGACCGTCGAGCACATCCACCGCACGATCGATGATTACTGCAAGGCCGCAAAAGCGGCCATAGAGGCTGGGTTTGACGGGGTCGAGCTCCACGGCGGGAACGGATACCTCCCGGAGCAATTCCTGAGTTCGAATATCAACAAGCGCACGGATGACTATGGCGGCTCGCCCGAAAAGCGATGCACCTTCGTTCTCGAGCTCATGGAAAAGCTGGCCAAGACAGTCGGCGAGGAAAACCTCGCTATCCGACTCTCGCCTTTTGGCCTCTTCAATCAGGCACGTGGCGAAGAGCGCGTCGAAACCTGGACGCACCTCTCGAAGGAACTCAAGCGCACCCTTCCCAACCTCTCCTACGTGAGCTTCATTGAACCGGTACCTCCCCTCCTCCTTAACCCACGCTGTCTAGTACTAACGTGCTTAGCGCTACGAACAAATCTTCAGCTACACAGAAAAAGACACCTTCCTACGCAGCTGGGGTCTAGCCGAAGTCGACCTCACGCGCTACCGCGAAATCTTCACCAACACCCCTTTCTTCTCCGCCGGCGGCTGGGACCAGCAGAACGCCTGGGGCGTGCTCGAGACCGGTCGGTACGATGCGCTGCTGTACGGTCGATACTTCACCAGTAACCCGGATCTGGTGGAGCGGTTGAGGACAGATGTGCCGTTTACTCCGTACGACCGCAGCCGGTTTTATGGACCGTTTGAGGAGAATCGGGTTTCTTATGTGGATTATCCGCCTGCGACAGCGCATACTTCGATTACTATTTCGGTGGAGTAGCTGTCTGTACCCTCAAGCGTTGCGTGTAGTCCTGAGGATTGCTAGCAATATTCACGTAATCCTCTGATTATTTCCGTCGGTAGACATATGATGTTGTAGTAGAATCCTGTTGAAGCAGCACCCCAACGAAATAAATTAAAGACTCTAGACGAGCCAAGGAATTTCTCGTGAAGTCCATGAATCGACCCTCCATTAAAATGAAGCCATGGATGGACTGCGAAAAACCCGCGATTTCCGGGCCGGCCGCGGACTCCGTGGAGAGCACGGAGGCCGTATCTATACAACAAAGCAGTTTCAGTGCCATATAAATCAACCCATTGCAAACAATCAGTCTCTCTTTCTCTTCACGGTCCTATCAAACATCCAGAATGTCTTCCTTACACCCGGCCACCAGGTATCTATGCTCTCCTCCCCAATCTATCCATCCATAACTAAACAATAAGCCCCTCCCTCAGAAACCGCAGCTCCGACGGCGCAATCCAACCCCCCGAGAAAACATCACCCTCCCTTCAGAACCACACCCAAGATGCAAACTTCGACAAACTGCACTTCGAATTCGGCGGCGCCCCCGGCGTCACAGCCCTAATGCTCGGATTTCCGCTATTAATGTACTACATGTTCATCGGCGCAACCGTCTACGATGGGAAACTCCCTCTCCCAGACCCCAATCAAACCGTCCTCGACTTCATACACCATCTCGGAGAATTGGTCTACACCCACGCATACCCGCATAAACAAGCCTGGGTTATCTACTGGACATTCCTCACCTTCGAGGGCTTCGCATACCTCTACTTCCCTGGTGTGCATCGAGTCGGGAAACCCCTTCCACATCTCAACGGTCACCAACTGCCCTACTACTGCTCTGCTGTCTGGTCCTGGTTCGTGACTATCGCTCTCGCTCTAGCTCTCCATTTCGCAGGCCTCTTCCGCCTCGACACGCTCATTACTGAATTCGGACCCATCATGTCCGTCGCCATCGCCTCGGGGTATATCGTTTCATTCATCGCGTACTTCTCAGCCCTCGCTCGAGGCGCCCAGCATCGGATGACAGGGAGTCATATCTACGATTTCTTCATGGGCGCCGAGCTGAACCCGAGATTATTCAAGTGGATCGATATGAAGATGTTCTTTGAAGTGCGGATTCCCTGGTTTATTCTCTTCCTGTTGACGCTCGCGACGGCGCTCAAGCAGTTCGAGGAGTTGGGGTATGTTTCGGGCGAAGTTGGGTTTTTGTTACTGGCGCATTTTCTCTATACCAATGCTTGTGCGAAGGGCGAGGATTTGATTATTCCCACTTGGTATCTCTCCCTTTTCCCCTTTCCACTCTGCCCGTGTCGAGGATGAGAGTACTAATGAAGCTATGGATAGGGACATGTACTACGAAAAATGGGGCTTCATGCTCATATTCTGGAACCTCGCGGGAGTCCCAATGAGCTACTGCCACTGCACCCTATACCTAGCACACCACCCGCCCTCAACATACCAAAAGAACCCCGTGGTGCTCGCCATCTGGGCCGCGGTGTACGTGTTCGTGTATTGGATCTGGGACACATGCAACAGCCAGAAAAGCATTTTCCGGGCCGAGGAGCGCGGCGCAACGGTCGACCGGAAGTCGTTTCCGCAGTTGCCGTGGAGGAGTATTCGCCATCCGAAGACCATTCGCGTTGAGGGCGGTGGCTTGATTCTTTGTGATGGGTGGTGTATGCTCTTTCTCCCTCTCTCTTCCCCCCCTTCCTATCCTCTCTGTTTCATGATGCTAATGAATGGGAGTAGACGGGATCTGCCGCAAGATTCATTATACCTGTGACTGGTTCTTCGCTATCTCGTGGGGCCTGATCACTGGGTTTCAGTCGCCGTTCCCGTGGTTCTATTCGATCTTCTTCACTGTTATGATTATTCACCGAGCGCGGAGGGATATTGAGCGCTGTCGGGAGAGGTATGGGGAGGCTTGGATGGAGTATGAGCGTCGGGTTCCCTATTTGTTTATTCCTGTGAGTTTTCCATTGCCCTTATCATTAGATGAGGAGACTAACATGCGCAGTACATCATATAAGAGAAGGACTTATACAGGGATTTGACGAGCAGGTGGAAAAGTATCCTTGCATAAAGTATTTAGTATTTTAGTGTACTATATCAATTAGGATCAATCATGTAATTCGAGTTCAAAATATCCATAGCAGACCGATTGGTTCCAATAAAGTTGTTCAAGAACATCGAAATGTCCGCCTGGTCAACATGGGAATCAAACAGGTCCTCCGGCCATATTACGTCCGGCAGGACGATATTAGCAGGGCCTGTGCCAGGCAGGATGAGCGATCCGTCCTGGTGCTGCGCCAGCCCGGTCAATGTTTGTCTCGAGTCGACGACGACTTGAGCCGTTTTGGCAAAGGCTTCGCATAGTGTGTACAGATGCATGGATCCGCGCGAGACGCCCTTCATGAGTTCGAGGGATTTGACCGTCTCTTGTAGAAGGGCCAAGTCGGTAACGCTGGCGGTGGTGATGGCGTGGGTAAATACGATCACGAAGGGGGTGAAGGAGGGATATAATAGGATCCTACCAAGTTAGTAACCTCCAAGCCTAAGCATATACGCGGATAACGTACGAGTTAACATATTCCGCCTGCTTGTGGGCTTTGCGGTCGCGGAAATAGGGGATGCATTTAAGATGACTATGCAGAGCCAATGAAGCAGCCTCGTAACATTGAGAGGAAACGGCCATGGCATCGCGCGCCCGCGTCTGAGCGCGGTAGATGACAGTCAGGACAGAGTACGCAATGAAGTCGGCACACGCCGTCATCCCGTGGAGGGAATCCGCGTAGAGACCCTTGCTAACATCGATCTATGGCTGTTAGTTAGTCCTCACCTAAAGAATATATGGTGCGTACCTCTAGCAGCTTGTTTCGTACTGTCATCAGATCCATAGACAGTGTCTGGATCTTGCTGAGCCTCTCGTCCTCGGTTGCCCTCAAGGCACCGATGGAGTATAGTTGATCATAAACTTTTCCTTGAATGGCAGCGAATTCGACGGTGATGAGGTTTATGAGATCCCACGAGTATTGCTTAGTATCCAGTGATGCTGTATAGAGGGCCGTGTCGATGTCGTGATCCTGGAAGTGGGAGGTAACGCCGATATTCAAGGATATATTCTTGTCGATTGTATACAGCGACCAAAAGGCATGTCTCTTGGAGTCTGCCACCGGGAAGGGATCGGCCAGGGACGTAACGTTCCGATGCATGCCCATAGTTTGGCACATGTTGAACGCGAGTGACAGGTACGTCCAGCAGCGCTGACTATCGGATTCTTCCTGAGCTTTGATGACCTGATCCGTTAATCACTCTTCACAGGCTCTTTCCAGATGTAGACCTACTCCAATCAATAACGCTTGAACCTTCTCCAGAGTAGGATCCACCATCATCTGGTAACTGTTCAAACCCGCGGAGAAGTTCCGTTCACAGAAGGTTTCGCTCCAGGCAAGATCAAAGCGTGCGAGATCAGGGTCGCCTTCGTGCATATAATCCCGGATGACAAAGTACAGTAGCCCATGCAGCAGAGTCATCGACCCCACAGGAATCGGTTCCAGCGGGAAGTAGATCGACTGGCACAGCGTTTCGAGTTGCCGAGTATCCTTCCAGGACTGGCTGACCAAAAAGAACGGAGGCCGGGCTGCACATTTAGCCAACATTCTCGCTGCAAAGGATACACCTACCCTTAACCTTTTTCACCACCGCAACCACAATATCCGCAGGAAGCAACGGTTCGCGAGCCTGGGGTGCTGGCTCGGATGTGGTCTCTTGCGTCGGAGCGGGCGTATGGCTGTCAAGGCTATTCTTCAGCGACGATAGCGCAGACGAAACCTGGTCATTCAATTCTCCCCCGCGAGCAGCAACAGCAGCTGAAAGCGCCGCATCCCTCGCGACAAGTGTCTCATGGTGAAAAGAGGACTGTCCTTCGAACGGAGGTGCCGTCTGTCTCGCCGGGGTCGGGCCGGAAACAGCGATGGCTGGAGGATTCGGAGACGGTCTCGAGATTTGCAGGAGAGTCTGCTGGATAGTATTGAGTTGAACTTGTATCGCGTGGAACTTCTGCTCACTTCCAGGCGTTAGCTTTGGAATGATTCGACTTCAATCACCTTACTATTCATCATTCTGGACCGGGCGCGATCTCGGAGTCACTGGTCTCGCCTCTCCCGCACTGCACGAGACCCCTAACGCATTGCAGCTCGAGCATGGCACCAGCTTGTCGCATTTGATCTGTATCTCCGTCAATCGGTGTTGGATGGGTGTTCGATTGGTGATTGTACCTTTCGAAGTCGGCAATTGTCGCACTAAACAGTCAGTTCGTATCTCAGTTTCAAAGAGGTAGATAACATACCGCACGCACGCGGAAGGAGCTCCGGGTGCTGGAGGAGCTTCGTCCTGTCATTGAACAGGCTCGACGCACAGTCTACCTACTTCTTGTGTCAACGCGGGGAATTGTGGTGTGGCTCCATGTGATGTCCAGCATAGCTGAGTCACTATTCACATGACGTCATTTATGCCACTTATGCACTTTACGTATCTTTCAACAGGAGATCACTTGACGGACTACAAAGAGACGGTAAACTGCGAAATCAGTCCCAATTTGATATATTAACAACCAAAAGCAGGTTAACGAAATGACAAGCCTACAAGCCTGCTCAACTCAAATCCCTCGTGGTTACTGGCTGTCTTCCAAAAGAGCGAGAAGAGGTGCCAACTCCTCAGAGCGCTTCAATAGACCTTCAAGTCTACTCCGATCACCAATGCCACCAAAAAGCCCCGAAATATCTCCAGCTATGTCTGACAGACCCACAATAGCATCGCAGAGAGCATCCGTCCGCCAGTTAAACGTAAAGCTCGCCTCTGTCTGTTGGTCAAGTGATAATTGAACCAGAGACCGTCCTGTCCCTCGTCAGTATCACAGAAACAGAAGAAGAAAAAAGAAACTCACTCAACGGATTGAAGGTAGGCCAGCCAAATTTATCAGTCAAGCCACTAGTCGGACTCTTCGCAAAGGTTGCCCATGCATCTCGCATGTACGCCGCTGCTTCGGCTTCGAAGGCGCTGTCGTCAACGCCAGTGACTGCCGGCGCGGTTCCGAATAGTGGCAGCATGTCCGCGGTATGGTAATCAGATCCAACAGGGTGGATATAAGTGTTCGTATAATTTCCGCCATAATACCGGTACCGCCAAGAAGGCACGCCATGTTGCCTCCTGAAGCCTGCAGCATCCGCAGCAGGGCAAGTGAAGGCAATCCGGGTAAGGAGGTTGCCAAGGGGCCGGATCATATCCCACGGAATAGCGTCTAGCTCCTCCAGCGTAGTGATGTTCGAGTTCGCGATGGCGACGATGAAGAAGAACCCGGCTTCATATTCTGTATTGCCGGTCAGGAACGGGATTTTCGCAAAGTTTCCGGCTTCTGCTTCGGCGGCGATATCCTTCGGTAGGACCACGCCGTCGCCGTATGGTGTGAAGCCACCTAGAAGGGATGAACCTCGGTCTTCGATGGCTGCGAGGAGTTCGTCGTGGCTCTTAGTTCGCATGCAAGTAACGGTCTCTTCGCCGGCGTTTGCGCCACCGCATCCCATGCTCTGGGAGACATTGTACCAGGTGTTCCGAATCTCAGTAGCATTAGAGGATACTCCGACCCTCGCACTAGCAACTCCAGAGTGGGCAATCAAGGCGTGTGCGATTGGGTCATCGGGGTAGCTAAAGGCCAGTATGTCAGTGGACATGCCGCCGGCTGATTGTCCGAAAACTGTGATCCGACTTGGATCACCACCAAAGCGTTCGATGTTGTCTCTTGTCCATTCAAGGGCCAACCGCTGGTCCAACAAGCCTACATTCGCAGGCTGACCAGGGGCCCCAGAGAATCCGAAGATGTTCAGTCTATAGTTGAAGGAAACGACAACCACGTCGTTCTCATCCGCGAGAATGGAGCCGTCGTAGACGGGGCTATTGGCACTTCCGATGGAGAATCCTATACATTGAGCATGCTTTCAAGACTATAGTCGGAGGAGTTATCTTACCACCTCCATAGATCCAAAACAACACGGCCTTCTTATTCTCACCCGTCTCCGGCTTCGTCCAAACATTGATACTCAAGCAATCTTCGTCCAAGACGTTATTCTGCTGGGACAGGGCTACGGTGATCTTTTGACCAATCTCGCCCCCAAGGTATGAGTTGTTCATTGGGACCCGGTTGCACGGGCAGTCACTATACACGCATAAGATAATATCTATATCCCCCGCGAGGATACTCACGGGCTCTAAACGCTGTCAGTAACATGACTATCAGTTTGAAAAGAACCGCATACAAACTCAGTCGCATTGAAAATACCAGGGCTCCTATCCACAGGCTCTGGCGCAGCAAAGCGAAGCTCCCCCTTTGCAGGTTTGGCATATCGGATTCCAAGATATTCAGAAACCGCAGGCCGGAGCCTAGAGGCTTGACCCTTTACCAAGCCACTTGTGGTATTCACAGGGCCACCGGCCAGTGCATAAGCCCCGGGCCACGCGGTGGAGAGTAAGGAACAAGCGATGAGTGATTTCCAATACATCTTCCATTAATATTTGGAACTTGGCTTGATAATCCAGAGCTTGGTATAGCGTGGCAAGGCTTCCTTTATATCTCAATGCAACCGCGGTTCTTCTCAATTGCCAGGAGAAGGCTTGTCAACTCCCGTATCCATCCTTGAGGGTTTAATTGAATAATTAGCCAGTGCAGCACTAGTCAGGGGCGCATATTGCGTACGTTTCATAAACACAGGCCAGACATCTACCGAGTATGAGTCCTCAAGTTGCATGGTAGCAATTCCGTCAGCGACAGCCGTATCTAGAGTCAAGTTTCAGTTTAAGTGAACATCAACACCTCGGTAGAGGGTAGACGCCCAGCTTCCCTAACACTCATCAACGTATACAACAGACTTCAGGAGTGAAGTTTGGTTGTAGGTATAAAAATTCCCCGCTCTACCGAGGCACCGACAATCCATCGTCCCTGAAACAAACGCGGGGTTGAGAACCACTGCATCTCAAATACCGAAGACGGTACTTGCTCGGGCAGTTTCAGTGCTGTAATCCCGCAGGTCAGAATAGAATATGCTATATAGCATGGTACACCATACCTGAACCCCTCTTGCTCGGTTAGAAAGGGACCAACGGTCCAACCATGGGATACGATGGATGACGCCGTTGGAACCTTGGGGTTGAGTTTCGCGTTATTGAATCTTGAACTCCATTCTAGGCGCTAACTTGGCTCCAAACCCGATGATCTTCTTCATGATCTGAGCGCGATCACGGGGTATAATCTGCAGCATCCTCCAATACTTACCTAATAATACTACTTGGCGTGCTCCAACTATTTATTTCTCCCAGAAGAGTGGCTTTGTGATGGATCAGCTGAATAAACATGGTCGGCAGAATTACTATATTCCATCGGACAACTCTGATTTGACAAGTATAGAGTTTCGTTGTGCTTGCGGGCAGAATATCAAAGGGATCATGATATATATAGCGGACAAGATTCGGAGCTGCCGTTCTATTCTTGAATCCTGCATCGGCTACTCCGGTACTCGGAGTACAGTAGAAAGATGTCATAAAGAAAATGCTTACGACTGCTGTTTATCTGAGCTCTGAACTATTACCTCATGATAGTCAGCCTCGTAATCTGCACTTGGATCGAGTCATGGTGGTTACGCGTTGCGTGGTATGGGGAGGCGAAATTGTCGTCTTTGGTGGGCGGCGATCATCATGATGGCTATCCCAGTAGCCTAAAGGGCTGCGGATTTATGATAGGGAGTAGTATACGGAGTAATTTAAGTCCTGCGTAAAGCCACACGTTCTCAAATAAAACTCTGTATAGAGTAAGAATAGAAATAAGGACGTCATAAGAGGTGAGGAATCCATCCAACAGAGTGAGTCTGTCCAACCACCGACAAAGAAGCGAGGCGAAGAACGTTACTACCGGTAGTGCCCTCTGTTTATTGGAGGGAATCTGCATCGTACATATCATTGCTTTTTCTTATTGATTGTTTGGGTTCGAACGTCGAAGGCCGACTGATCTCCGTCCAGACAAAGTGAGTCCTCCAAGCTGCTTTGAGGAAAAGCAAAGCGAGTCGAAAGTGGAAGTCAGCGAACTCTCTTCAGCGCCACCATGCAGTTCTACACCTGATCATTCCCCGCATTCAGTCATCTACACCATACGGAGGACCGGCATCCTGACTCCTGAGTAGCAGAGGTGGCTGTGTCCACTGTCGAGAGCAGCGATTCATCACCGTCAGACAGGATTATTACCTCGACTGGCAAATTCAATAAAAAAATGAATCCGCCACAGACATCATCGATTAATATTTAATATCGTCAAAGCCCCTGTCCGGTACACACCCGAAACTCGACTACTGCTTGACGCTACTGCAGTCCAACCATTATCGACCAATATCTTTCCCTCTTTGTCGAGGAGTGAGCGCTCTCCAGTCTCCACCCTTTTCCAATCCTTCCTCTCTGAGTTTGGGATTTATACCCAGAGCTGTCCCTGACTCATTCTGCACTCTCTTGAGTCTGCTCTCTCGATATTCTGACCTAGTCCTCCACGATCACGCTCCCTTACACACTATCTACTACTACCCTACCCCAACCTTGGAAGCGCTGCAGATGACTACCCCAACCCGGCGCGGTTCATAACACCCCACGATCCCTCCATACAAGCAAAGACAATGCGCGACATGCCCTCCAAATTCGTCGAAATTCTCGACTTCAAAGATGCCCACCCACGCATCTCTGACGCAGACGTGCGCCTCGAAGACATCTTGGCCGACCATGAAGCCCTCGTCAGCCGACCGGTTTCCTCCACACACAACTCCTCTAAGGCCAGCCTCGACAGGAACCGAGCAGACCGTGCCTCCCCCACTTCACCATCTCAGCGCTGGAAACGACTGAGCCATATCCTCACCGCCAGACGACCGGTCTAGCACCGGTACGACTTGGGGAAGTTTATCTGTTCGCGACAAATCAACACACAACACCCCCCACGGTTGATGATGCCTCTGGGATCTAATCTCCCCGGGATCCCCTCGCATTCGGAGGAGACATGACACGTTCCTTATGACTGCGCAAAACCAGACTGCAACGAATCACGATGAATGATTATGAAGACAGCTAGGAGGCCTGCAAACCTTTGCCAGATGACAGTTCTGCTTACCGTTTCTTTGATACCCCCTGTCCAGAGTTGTATTGCATAGATTGTGTATCTCTCTTTATTGACGTACTGTATGTGTACAGAAACGCCCCGTGGATAGTTCAGAATTCAATCCTGTATGAGAACAACGCATTCTTTGACCAAGAACCATGGCCAGGGCTTATTTGTGCCCTATAGACATCTTCAACGTAGAGCATGCGGTGATGCCTAGGTTGTACGACGCAGTTGGGGTTTGGTGTGACCCCTCCGCAGCTGTACTGCAGCATGAACACTTCATCAAGGAACACTGCCAGTGGTCGCACAATACTGGCGCGGCATATGGAAGACAACCACCTGCTTCCGATTCATCGATTGAGATTATTTGCAGGCGAAAGCAGTCAAGAACCAGTTGTTTTGGATATAGCTCAGGGATAACATGTCCACGCTCATTGAACGTGCTGGGAACCTAGAAGATAGCGAGGACGAATGACTGCACCGAGCAGCCATTGAACCCCATGTTGCAGAAAAGCCACGGGGGATATTCAACTGTCCAGTCGTGCGTTCTGCTGGGGTTGTGGAGACCATAGCTGGAAATTTGTCGGAAGGAAACCGCCAGATCAAGGAAGGAACTCACAGATTGATCGGCAGGTCCCGCGGTTTCTCTCCGTCGCCAATTACCCTTCGAAGTTCATGCTAAAATTCTCCAGTTTGCCATCGATATCTTGAATAACAGCCAAAGCCACGTAATACTACTTCGTACTCATGCCTCAACTTGCGCTTGAAAGGCGAGGTCGGCCCGGTAGATAAGATATCGTCGGGATGTTCTCAATCACATGTTCATCTGGAGGTGGACACTACCAACTGGTCATTTGGGCGAAATTGAATCTATTGGGAAAATGACCGCTAAGCTAAAATGGTGTCTCGGCTACCAAATTAGTCTTAAACAGTCAGATATTCAAGCTGATGATGGCGCTCTTGATTTCTCAGTGAAATCCAGCTGTTGAACGTATATTTGGCGCCATAGTTGTAGTACTAAAACTGTCCTCCCATTCTTTGAGTAAAGAAAAACCAAGAGGATGGAAAGGTGTCTATAACTGAGCTTCTATGAAGCTTCCAAACTTCGAAACGCAGGGAAAAAAAGATGAAGGAAGCAGGCGGTGAACTATTCTACCCTTGCGGCTAAACCATTTTGGGAAATTCGATATCAACCCCCGCATCAGCCACAAAAACATTCAACATCAACGCGTCCAGCAACTGTCCACTCAGAACACCGAGATTACTCCGATCAATTGAGTCATTAGTCTATTGTTTCAACAAGGTTGACGATTCAAATCGCATACCAACCCTAGAATAATCCAACAGAGCGAAAATGACAACCCCAGGACCAAAAACAAGATCCACCTCTCCCACAGTCTTCGAACAGCAGCGCGAAGAACTCGTGAGGGAGTTGGCAGTGGTAAGTGACTCCTTCTGTTCTGTTCTGTCCAAGCGGATACTTCTAACACCGTCACCCAGGGAATGGAGCAAGTCCTTCAGAACATCAACCGCCTGAATCGGAATCTAGAAAGCATCATCGCAGTAAGTTGCCCCTGACCTACAATCATCCAACGTGACAAGGTAGCTGATTAGACCAGGTTGGCAACGAATTCGGCTCTGTTGAGGCGCTGTGGTCGCAGTTCGAGAACTTCATGGGCCGGCCGCGGGAGGAAGTTGAGGAGAATACTGCTCGACAGCGAGAGGGGCAGCATGACGAGGGTCAAAGTGAGATGCGTGAACAATAGTAATGACATGTTTTGATGTGGGATGATATGAATGACACTGGTACCTTGACGTTTCTCTACTACTTCTTTCTTGTAAATAGACCAATTCTTGCATTGAGCATTAAATAGCCTATATTAACCCGTGTAATGAGGATGGGGTTGTTTGAACAGTTGTATTGCTTGAGTTACATGGGTTCCGCGTGCGCCAAAAAAAAACACCTATCCCATGCATGCTAAGGAGTGGCCTTCAGACCGGTTCATGGCAGACATCGCAAATAAACAGGCCAATTCAAAATCGTGGAGGTCGGTCGCCGAGACATAACAATCAAAGGGGCAAGAGCACGGGAGTAGAAGCAAAAGGAAGGTTGTTGAGTTGGTCGTCAAAGTAGTATCACAACATAAAGGAAAATTAAAAATAAAAAAAATCGCCTTCCCCGACGTCTGGTAAGCATATGCAGACGCTGAGAACAAATAATAAAAAGCACGGAGGCAGTATGCCGGGTCATCTATCCAACTTGCGCTAACAACGGTCGAGAATGAGAAGGGCTGTAAAAGAGGAAAATCAAAGCAACCAGGCTTTGTATTGAGCATAAGAACAATCAAAAGCTGCCACCGATGAGCAGCATATAGAAGTCGAGGTAGAACAGATAACTGTTTCACAGAATCTTGCAACTGCGTTTCTTGATCTTCTTACCTCCACCACCAACGCCGCCACCGCCGCCACTATTGGATTTGACTCCCTTGCCAGAAGGTTGACGATTGTCCCAGCTTTGCTCCTCCTGGGACACCACAGTATCCACAGCTAACTGGAAGACAGAATCCACCCCTCGCATCTCTTTGCTGCTGCACTCTACGTAGGATGCGTTCATCCTCTGAGCCACCGTCTCACCTTGTTCCGGTGTGACAGGCGTCAAGCCTTGTGTCTTCAGAAGCTCGATACATGTTCGCTTATTGCGAAGGTCGGATTTCAACCCAACGAGGATGATCGGAGTTGTAGGGCAAAAGTGTAGAACCTCGGGGTACCACTATGTTGTTCCGTTAGAAGTATCCAGTTGTAGTAGGATTTGACTCACCTTATCAACGACGTTCTCAAGAGATGCAGGACAATCGATAGCAAAGCACACAAACAAAAGATCGGTTTCTGGGTAGGATAGGGGGCGTAGTCTGTCGTATTCCTCCTGGCCAGCAGTATCCCAGAGCGCCAACTCCACTGTCTTCCCAGACCGTCGGTGGGTTGTTTGAGTAATATAGTTTTCAAATACCGTGGGGACATATTTCTAAGCACGTTGTCAGATACAGAAAAACACAACGAGGCACCAGGCTCATACTAACCTCAGGAAAGTAACCTTGGGAGTAGCTAATCAAGAGACACGTCTTTCCGCATCCTCCATCACCCACCACGACAAACTTTTTCGAGTAGGCAGGGGGCTGAGTTATATTCGTCGCTTCCGATATCCTTCCACTTGACATACTGGTATCTGTACTAACTGTGCCGTTGCTGACTCTGACACTTTGACTGCGCATTCGGCTTTGTCGTGGGGTCATGGATGGCGGAGGAGTGACGAGGGAATGGCGACGCGAAGTCGCATAATATTGGTCGTCGTACATCGAACCTGACATGATGGCGGACCGGGGGATTTCGATGGAATGTGCGACTCAGCAAATGGATGTGTCAAATTGTCGGGACAGCACGATGGGAACTATTGTCCGAGGCTCCACAGACAGCACGTTCAAGCTGCAAAAGTCGGGCGGATGCGATGAGACTGGCGATTGAAGGAGAGAAATCTCTAGGGTCTGAAAAAAGGTGGAAGATCGAGAAAGGGGCTTTGAAAGAATTGGAAGAAGCAAAGGGATGCGAGTGTTTGACCACGATCTTGAGAGTAGAGTCCTCCTAATGGCGACATGGGGAGCAGTGAGGCTGATCGGTTGATGTTTACAGCGGGAGAGCTGCCATGGCAACCCCGCGGATCCAATCATGACGCAGCCTCCTTCTACTTCAGCTCCCCGCTGTGCGCCTATCTCCAACCTCATCCACTTATTTTTAGCAGGGCTTTCCAATTCTGTTCCTTGGTTGGTTCTCGCCCTGCTCGTGAAACGCGTGATGGATTCCTTTCCATCGGTCTCGCCCGTCTCAAAGCGCCATTCATGATCTCACCCTGTCCACTCTGATCGCGAAGATCAAGCCGATGGTCGTCCGTGCTTGAATTGGCTCCGATATCCCTCTTTCGATCTGGAGAACAACCAATCTCTTCTCTGAGAATCTCGGCAAGGGAGGAAACTCGATTCCTTTTCCTTGGTTTGCCCGGAAACCGGTGCTAAGACACCAGTGGAGATGTTTTCCAGGACATTGATATTTCTGCTTGCTGATCAACAAACCATATCGTCCTTGCATAATAGATCGAACATTGTAGAAGAATTATTCCTTTCTCGCTTCGGCGAAATTCGCTAGCGACGTCAAGCCGGGGATTGTGCCTTGTACGGAGTCGATCGTCGGTTAAAAATCATATATATATCAGTTACGCGGGGATGGCTTGTTTGATCAATTGCTCCCGGGGGTAATCTCTGCTAAGACGACTATCTTCTTCTATATCGTCCCAATTTCATATTCAAGCAACAATCTTGAAATCAACTCCACTAGTATACCTACAGTTCTCCGTACTCGTACAAAGGCCAGGCTGCAGTCAGTTTGGATATTTTTAGAAGAATCGCAATTAAATGACGTGGGGGATACGCTCTTAACGAGATGAGTAAGCGCACGTTAACTAACTTAATCGAGGAGCGCCAAGGAGTAACTTGAAGCCTGTTCGACGCTGCGGCATTCTTCATTTACAGATCTCTAGTCCGCGCCCTCTGGACGATTGCTGCTCCTTTTATCTTTGTTTTTGCCCGGCTCCCTTGAGGCTATATCGGCGACTCGGCATAGGACTTCATTCGGTGTTTCGCCCACCTCATACTTCGCAGGGGCATGCGCCAGACAACCCATGGGGAGAGTTACCATTGCGCGTCACATTGATCTAAATCGTCACCGTCATCATGGATAATGGGGTGGACGACCGGCCGGACGCTGGGTTAAGAAGCTTGAACCATTGTACGCATATCTCGTAGCCTCATCCCATGGCGAACTCGAGACTGACTTCATGGTGTCTGTTCTCCAGACCGATATCAACTCCCCCAATGGCGTTACTGGCCTCGACAGAAGCTTCTTCCCTTGATCCGATATGAGACACCCTACCTAGCCTGGTGCCAGGAGAAGACTCGCACCCCGGCATTGGACTCGTACTTCGCATTCACGGCCAACCTCGGAACCCACACCTTTTTCATGGTCTTCCTGCCGATCCTGTTCTGGAGCGGATATCCAAGCTTAGGTCGCGGGTAGGTAATCTTGAGACAGCATGCGAGAAACTAGCTGTGAACATTTTAATGTGTCTATCACACAAATCATTCTGTGGCTAATGACAGAGTCGCTGCTTAGGATGGTACATCTACTCGCTTCCGGCGTTTTCTTCAGTGGTTTCATCAAGGACCTACTCTGCCTCCCACGCCCGCTGTCCCCTCCACTACAACGAATCACAATGTCTGGTTCTGCGGCACTGGAATATGGTTTCCCATCAACTCACTCGACCAATGCTGTATCAGTCGCGGTCTATGCTCTATACTTGCTGAATTCTCCCGAGGCGACGCTAAGTCACGGTCTGAACCTTTTTCTTCAGAGCATAACATATCTGTATGTTACGTCAATTGTTCTGGGTCGTTTGTACTGTGGTATGCATGGATTTTTCGATGTCGTGATCGGATCCACGCTGGGAGTCTTGCTGGCTGTTCTGCATTACACCTGTGAATCGGCAATAGACCAGTACGTCCTCTCTGGTAGCGGCAAGCAGGTTACCTTCGTGGTCCTCACCATCCTGGCTCTTGTCCGCATTCACCCTGAACCCGCAGACGATTGTCCCTGCTTCGACGATAGTGTATCCTTCGCGGGGGTAATGATCGGGGCACAGGTGGCATACTGGAGTTTGGCGAGTGCGAACGCTGCGTGGGACAGTCCTCATCCTGCAACCCTTCCTCATTCTTGCTACGAGAGTATAGGCTGGGTAAAAATGGGCCTCCGCTTCGTTATCGGGGTCATCTTGCTCTTCGCATGGAGGGAAGCTATGAAACCCGCCCTATTGCGGGTTCTCCCTCCGGTGTTTCGAGGGTTGGAGAAGCTGGGATTGATCCTCCCTCGCCGTTTCTTCACCAATGCCTCGTGAGTTATCATTGAAAATCTGCAACTTCGACTAGCTAATTTGCTCAAAAGACAATACAAAACGGTCCCTGCGCAATTGAAGGATCATGATGTGCTTCCGAGCTTTTCTGATATCCCATCCATCGTTGCCAATATCCGCCATCCGAGGCGACGCGCAGTCTCCATTGGACCGCAATCCGAAGCCGACGCCTACGAGACTTTGGCATATCGTGAGAAGCGCAGGCGGGATAGTCTTTCTAGCCCGTATCGAGGATCCCCTGCAACTGAAGGCGCCAACGATGACGCCTCGACGTCCGCGACAGCCCTGCCCAAGCTCTCACGGAAGCCGTCCAGGTTGGATGAATACGAGCACATGATGGGAACGGGCACCACCGCTATTGACACCCGCTCGCAGTCTCCAGGCTTGGAGCCATTCCCTGAATTTGTCTCGGATGAGCGCGACGAGGAGGACTTGTTTGCTCAAATCAAGCCTCCCCGTGTGCGATACGACGTTGAAGTGATAACGAAGCTAGTTGTATATTCCGGTGAGTTGGATTTGTTCCGAAGTAAATATCATTCGGCAGGACGCTAACACAACTGCTGTAGGGATTGCCTGGATTGTTATTGACGGGGCAGGGGTCCTATTCGAGAGGTTAGGACTCGGGCCAAATTGAGAAGCGAGCAATTTAGAACAACATATTGGTTACCTACATTGTGTACATACTCTTGTTCTTGTTCACATTTTGTCCGATATAACTTGTAGTTGGCGGAAGAATAGTTTCCATGGCAGTGAATGTATAGACTTTGATGTGTTACTGCCAATACACGTGATTACCAGATGCGGACTAGCTCCCGCAGGTCGAGCTTTGCAGGTTCGATGCAGTGAATGTGATCCGCTCCTTCTTCTTTCATCCGCGTTGACTTTATGGCCTCGTCTTCCTTCCTGCACTCTCTCTTTTCCTCCCCACCAACACTTCACGTCAGGGCTGCTTTTTCATGGAGCATTCACCTAACACTGCGATTCCGATCATACCACAAGCTATGAAACCGGCCCATGGCTAGTAATAGTGACCTGCTTTTCTATTTCATTGTGATTGTGCTTCTGTTTGTTCTCAGTTTCCCACTTGTGTTTCCCTCCTCGCTGCTTTCTCGACACTTGAAGTTGTCGCAAATACCTATTCTACCTCGAATCTTCTTTCGTATCCTTGATCGAATTCAATACCGAGATAATCGCATCATGGAGAACCCCACATTCCAGAATTTGGAGGTGGAGGATGTGATCATGCTGGACGCCAGCCTTCTCTCTTCGAATGAGTCACCTCTAGGCTCTCAGAGAATGGCTTTCGATCCTATGGACATTAGTACCCCTCCTCAAGACCATATTCCTCAGAATCCGACTCTCCAAACCTCTCAGCCCGCTGCTGATCAAACCTCACTTCCATGGCTCGGTCCATCCATTCTTCAAACCTCACGGCGCGCACCGATGAAACTCCCCCTAAACGTCCTCCTCCGTCCTCAACGTCACTTCCGCTTCTCCCCCAATTCCAAACCCAAACCACCAATCAATGCGCCAGTGTACCACCACGGCGATGAACCCCGCAAGCCTAGTTGGTACAGAGCATACAAACCAACCGCCATGACAACCCATGTCGGCCTTTTAAACTACAGTTCGAACTACTCTTCTTCTATGGGACTGGGCAGCTTTCAGAAACCCGTTCAGATAGCAAGTGCGAAGACAAGTCGCGGTTCCTCCTTCAGCAGCCTCGATACCCAAAAGTCTACCGAGGACGGTAAAGCAAACAGCTTCGACTCAATAACTTCGGCATCAACCGTTCAATCGTCTCTTCCCCGCAAACGATCTGTTGATGATAGTGTGCAGAATGAGTGGTCGCAACTCGCGACAGCAGATGCCCCCAGTGAGCCATCTCCGAAATACCGCCGTGTCAGCGAAGACGGCTTCAGCGTCCCTAGTGGAAACTCCGAAACATCGAATGCGGAACAACCACCTACCCTTGCGCAACCCGAATCTTCCTTTCCTTCATCCTCTCAGTCCGCCTTGACGCCAATTACCGCTTCCACCCCGGTCCGGTCTCTGGACACCACGAACCCCGAAACTCCTGTTTCTAGTGGTCATGATATCCAAAGAAACAATCTGAGGGCTGACAACCATATACCGGGTTGTTGGCCGATAACACCTGGCTCCACGCCATATAAAACGCCATGCTCTCCCTATCCCAGGCCTGACGTGGACATGCAGACAGAGGAGGCAAGTATGTCAAATGCACTCCCTTTCTCGCAGTCCAACAATTCCCATGAATTGAACCCCTCAAATGTCGCCACCGGAGAAATCAACTCGAGCATAGATACTGTTCAAGATGGACAACCCTTACCATCCACTCAAACCACTTCCTGGTATGATTCTCTTCAGGGCATGGCGCAAACCGTCGCAAATGTCTGTAAAGGTGCGCTGGCCATGGCCGGCTCTTTCAGAGAGCGGGCGCTAGTGTTAATCAGGCACCGTCATTCTCAAGTACGCGGCTCTTCTCCAGTCGCGCGATATTCCCCGGTTCGGGTGAACCTGAGGACTCTGCCGTTGGAGCAGCGACAACGCGTGAAAGCCAACCAGTGGCGGAAAGACAGAGGACATCCAATCATAAAAGATTATCCATTTCCTAAGCTGTCGTTCGATAGCCCACAGGTGTCTCCCATTCCAGACAACATCGAACGGAGCGTGGAGCCGTTGATACCAGGCATCACTGCTACGCGCACCACCCTTCATAGAACCCAACCCAAAGGGACCATGAATCATCGGATCTCAAAGCCTAACCAGTCACGACATGGACGATCTACATCGGGTGTTCGAAAAGCATCAAGGCTCGATTCATTGAGTCCACAGCTCAAAAATCGCATGCTTTTACATCCCACAGGTAGAGTTCGGGACCGAGAACGTGGTCGCCGTGAACTTGCTCTACGCGAAGCGCTTCGTACCGGAAACTTCGATGCCTTCAATGATATTATCCACCCTTCAGCATCTGTTTCGACACAAGAAGCAAGTCAGGCTAAAGGGATTGAAGGGACAATTTCCCTCAAGCCGAAGCATAGAGTACGCTTCCAGGAGCCTTTAGTGACCGAATACATACTTGATACTCGATCCCCAGTAGTGACGGAGCTTGCGCCGCACCTTCGCCCCCCGCAGAAGATTGCCCACCCTGCAACTGTTGGTGAAGCCCTCGTGGAGCAAAAGAAGAACATCCCACCCGAGTCTATCACCCCGTTGGAATCGATCCCTGAAGTTGCTATCAATGAAGACCTCGAGCCCGAGAAGCCCTCAGGGGATCCGTGGCTTCAGCTGCCGGAATTTCCGCTAGGGAGACCTGTATCAGCAGTCAGTCTGTTCTACCCCACCCCGAGGCCACTTCCGCCGGGCCGTACGGAGTCTATTTACGCAGATGAATGGAGAAAAATTGAAAAAGCACAAAAAATTAACGAATCTCCTACGCGAATCCGCCCCGAGGGTGCAGCTGTACGACCTCTATCACCAAAATGGGAGACTCGCCTTGAGGAGCAAATGCGTCTTCCTGATCATAGGAATATTGCAACTACACTATCTGGTGATCCTTTGACGAAGAAGGACCTTGCAACCTGTTTTACCCCGCGGACTTGGCTGAACGATGAGGTGATTAACTCCTACCTTGTGCTTATCATTGATTACCTACGGCGCACTCATGGCAATGCTGGACGTCATGATAAGCCCCGGTTTCATGCCTTTAATTCTTTCTTTTTTTCGAATCTCCGGGACAAGGGCTATGAATCTGTCCGTCGCTGGGCCACTCGTGCCAAGATTGGCGGAGAGGCTCTGTTGAATGTTGACACGGTCTTTATCCCGGTTCATAATTGCCTCCATTGGACTTTGATTGTGGTCAAGCCATCCCAGCGGACTATTGAGCACTTTGACTCGATCGATCCGCTCTCACCTCGTCATGTCGGAATTGTCAAGAATTGGCTACGTGACGAACTCGATGACCTCTACGTCGACGACGAATGGACCGTCCTACCTTCGGATTCCCCTAAGCAGGACAACGGCACTGACTGCGGCGTGTTCCTGTTATCGACGGCAAAGGCAGTCGCGATCGGCATTGAACCACTATGTTACGGCGCGAGGGATATCCGCATGTTGCGCAGGAAGATCGTGGCTGAATTGATGCACGGGAGGTTAGAGGGGGAGTTTAACCCTGCGGATGCGAATGGAGAGGTTTTGCTTTAAACGCCCATCACTACCCCTACTCTTCTTCGGCATGACTTCAAGAATCAATTTCAGTAATCCGGGCCGCGGGCGCGGGTTTTGACGACTTGCTGAGCAACCCCCTGCGGCCCGGGTTATGACGAGGAACCCCATGATCTGGCCTTTGGCCTCGGCCACCTTCTTGGCCGCTGTCTTATGTACGAAGCTAAGGGAGCGGCAATGTAACATGCGAATCTACAAATCTACGAAACTAAACGGCAACCATGTTACATTGCCGCTCCCAGGGCTATTTTTTTTTTTTTTTTTTTTTCTTTTTTGCTTTCTACTTTGTTTGGGATGCATTTTGGAGTCAATGTTTTTTTCTAGCGAAATGGCGGCATAGCATGGCGTTTGTTTTTGTGTGGTTTTAGATACCCGTCAGTCGCAGCTTCAGGCTCCTGACACGAGCATGTTTCTTGTGCTTCATTTCGATTTTCAGCCCCTGGCCTGCAGAGGCGCCAAACTTTCACGACACACGCGGCATTTCTGCTCCCTCCACTGGGAAATTCCATGAGATTTCTCGCTGAACTTTCCTTCATCTGTTTATCCTGTTTTTTATGTTCAGCGAGAAATATCCCGGTGGAGAATCTGCGACCTCGCAGGCTAGGGGCTGTCATGTAACTACATTCATGTACCTAGTACTTACCTGTTGATAAACCAATTCAGCAAAGAGATCATACTTCAAGTTTCGAGGACTAAAGGGATTCATTGGTAGATAATGACGGAGAGTATCAATACTGCTGCATCTTATCCAAGTAGCATGGTCTGTTGCACCTCGCATCCCTCCCCGCCTCGTCGCCCCCAAACTGCCTTTTATGCTTGAGAACCCCTTCCCCACCCTTCGACGGTCGATGTCGATGCCTCGGGGGGAGCTCGATTGGCGGACCACCAGCGGTCGAGGTGTTGTAGGCAATCTCGATCCATTCAATCCCCATATATACACTTTCGTTGATTGCCAGATCCCCGGTCCATAAGCCGCCATCGCTCCACAGATTTAGGGCAAGAAGGCTCGGTCGATCCGGTACACTGATGGAGACATTCGCTTGTAGCTGGCTATCGGCGTACCAACGGGTGACATTGGGTGACCAGTCCATGCGATGTGTCACCCACGAGGACCAGGGCGCCGGGACGGTCGTCACCACCTTACTGGCGCCGGGGATTATAATATCATTGACAGCGTCGTAGTCAGGCTGGTTCGCGTAGTGGATGGTATTCGGGGGATTTGAGGTGAGGAATTCGAGATCGGACTCGCAGGTTGCCGAACGGTAGGTAAAGATTCCGGCGCAGGCGCCTCTAGGTACAGTGTTATTATCCGGCCTCATGTCCCCAGGAGCCCGCGCAATAGCATCTCTAGACATGAGACGCATCCGCACCCGAATTGAGCAGTGGTAGAAGTTCCCTTGTTGACTTTCGATCTCCGCGGTGGAGGAGTACCCAGGGAGACGGGTTGTACGGAGAACAAGCTGGCTTGTACCGGTCCACTGCGGGTGCCTGGCAAAGAAGGTGTTCTGGTCCGAGTTCACCATGGGTGTGATGTTGTCTTTGGTTTTCTCGCGGCGCCAGGACTGCGCTTGCCATTCGGTGTTGAAGGGGGATTCGGAGAGGGGGATGGTTTCTGTTTCCCAAAGGCTCTCGTCGGGTGGGCCGTAGGCGCCATGATTGGGGCTGTGAGGAAGGGGAACGTTGCGGAAGTCCCATAATTTGTAGTTGGTGAAGTAGCCAGGGTCAGAACCTGAGGTGAGATAGCAGTCGCAAGGATGGTGGCTTGGGATTCTGGGGGCGATATTGGCTGTTTCGGGGGATGGGAGAGCGACGGCGTTGGTGGGTGCGATGAAGGAAAGGCCAGGGAGAAGTGAGAGAATAAACTTCTTCATTGGTAAGATATAGGAAGATGATAACTGATAGGTTCTGCAAAAGGAGCAACTGAGAGAATGGTAAGCAATCCATCCAAGGGTTGAGCTGTGAGGAATAGACCCCTTTATAGAGGAAATATCTCGACACGGAAGGTACCACCCAGGTTTTTGCTTGCTCTACTATATATTTCATGATAGTAGTAGAATAGTATCCTTACTGTTGTGTTATGCTGTAGACCAACAGGCCCAGTGTGTATGGGGAAAAGTCGCCCTCGCATTCACTTTTGCACAACCGAGTGTTTGTGCCAGCATCTGCCACCCAACCTGCGTCGGTGGGTATATAATAATACCCATATTGGCTGATTGTAGTAATCAAATCCGGTGAGAAATTCTTCTAGTTTCAAGTTCCATATCAAATCAGTCTGGTCTGGTACCAAAGCATATATAGATTTTTAATAGTTGTAGGATTCGCGGGGTAGCTCTTCCGCAACACGCTATATATAGGGCTAGTTATTGCAAGCCTACAGCATACAATGACAATTTCAGGTACAATGCTCCGAAAAAAAGCCAGAGTAAATGCGTAGTGTACATCTTATCAAATATATATTGTAAAGGACACCCACCCACTGAAATAATCTGTGTCGTTGAAGTGGGTTTTACGCTGATGTCGTTGGAAGGCGTCTCTTGAACACTGAACACTGAACAGTCATACTTGAACCGGAGGAAGTCTTCCTTTTCTTCATCATTTTCAACTTGGTATATTCGGTTTTAGTTCCTTGTGAGTTCATCTACTTTTCTTTCTGTATTTCATTGAATTCACTTGTTGTATGTTGCCAATCTTCCTGCAACTGTGTGCTTACTCTTACTAACTCCCTTACAGAAGATACGACATGTCTTCCTCCCGTCGCCAAATATACTTCAACCAAGCAGCAGCAGAAGAGACATGTAGTTTCCCCCAAGTCGAGGGCCTCACTCAGTTCCACCAGTCACTCACTGGCTATGCACCCACCCCCCTAACCCCGCTGCCAGATCTCGCGGCCGAACTGGGCGTTCGCGCTGTTCTAGTCAAGGATGAAAGTAACCGCTTGGGGCTCCCCTCATTCAAAGTCCTAGGTGCATCATGGGGTTGCTATCGAGCGATCGCGGCATACCTTGGCCTCCCTTCAACCGTGAGCTTGGAGGAAATGTCAACCCGGGCTAAAGAACGATCAGTCAGACTATTCGCAGCAACAAAAGGGAACCATGGCAGAGCTGTAGCGTTTATGGCGCGCACCCTAGATGTCGACTCCCAGATCTTTGTCTCAGAGTCCATGGATCTGCCGACTCAGAATAGGATTACGCAGGAAGGTGCAAGGGTGACGACCATCAATGGAGATTATGATCAGGCCGTCTTGGAGGCACTGAAAGTTAGTGGAGAGACGGACGGGGGGTTGTTGATTCAGGACACTGCTTTAGACGGATACGAGGAGGTTCCAGCTTGGATTGTGGAGGGGTATTCAACAATGATGGCCGAGATCGCGCACCAGTTGACCGAAATGAGTCTTCATGCGACGGTTATGGTAACCCCTGTGGGAGTGGGTAGTCTCGCCAATACTGTTGCAACCTACTGCAAGTCCCGCGAGAGCTCCATTTCTGTGGTCGCGGTCGAACCAGATACTGCTGCGTGTCTGCAAGATAGCTTGCTGGCCGGGAAGTTGACCCCAATCGAGACCTCGTCGACTATCATGGACGGCATGAACTGCGGGACCGTTTCGACCACGGCGTGGCCAAACTTGCAGCGTTTTGTGGATTCCAGTATCACTGTGTCATGCCACGAAAGCCACCTTGCAGTCGAATATCTAACTTCTCATTCAATCTCCGCTGGACCCTGTGGAGCAGCATCGCTAGCGGCACTACGGCGTCTAGCGACGGTAAACAGCCCCAAATCACCACTCAATAAGGACTCTGTCGTAGTGCTTCTGAGTACGGAAGGGCCTCGCGACTATCCAATCCCGCTGGACGTTTCTGTCAATGACACCGTGGAGCTGACTAGCACACTAACGAAAATCAATTCATCCAACCTCACACTTTCTGTTGCACACGGCGTAGGGGAAACTCAGATTTGTGACTATCTGGCGGCGTGGTTTGCTCATCGTGGACTTGAGTATCATCGAATCGAGCCCATTCCCGGACGGCCCTCTATTGTCGGTGTTCTGCGAGGAACTGGAGGCGGCAGCTCACTGATGTTCAACGGCCACGTCGACACAGTCAGTTTAGCAAGCTACGACAAAGATCCCCTCTCCGGCACGGTAGATACAAGAAATGACCAGCAGGTAGTACTTGGGAGAGGTAGTCTGGATATGAAAGGAGGCCTCGCAAGTGCTCTAGTAGCCGTATCAACCGCTAAAGCCAGCTGCTCCCCTCTGCGCGGTGATGTGATAGTGGCTGCTGTTGCAGATGAAGAAGACGCTTCCCAGGGCACGCGGGACTTGTTGGCTGCCGGATGGAGGGCGGACGCTGCTGTTATCCCTGAGCCAACGACGGGGGTGATCGCGCACGCGCATAAAGGGTTCGTGTGGGTTGAGGTGGATGTACTGGGAGTGGCTGCGCATGGCTCCAACCATGTTGAAGGAGTGGATGCCATTCTCCATGCTGGCTGGTTCCTACGAGCTCTGGAGCAGTACCAACAGCGACTACCTGTCGATGATGTGCTTGGCCCAGCAACATTGCATTGTGGATTGATACAGGGAGGAGAAGAGGCGTCCTCGTATCCAGCAAAATGTACGGTGACGGTTGAATTCCGGACAATTCCTGGTCAAACAGATGAGTCAATCGTGGGAGATATCCGTATCATGTTGGAAGATATCCAGAGACAAAACTCGAAGTTCAGATTCACTGAACCACAGGCCACATTGTCTCGACCGGCTCATAAGATTGACTCTAGCCATCCTCTCATCGGGAAGGTGGCTGACTGTGCATCTGCAGTTACGGGGGCTCGGCCCCTGGTTCAGAGTGTGTCATTCTGGTGTGATGCTGCGCTGTTGAGCGAGGCCGGGATTCCATCAGTGGTGTTTGGCCCTTCTGGACACGGACTGCACGGGAAAGAGGAATGGGTGGAAGTCAAGAGTTTGCAGCATCTGCAGGGAACATTCACCAAGCTGATTCAGGAATTCTGTGTTTGATACCTAGCTTAGATTGATTAGTCAAATGAAACAGTCTGATGTTGCACATAATAATTGAGATGCTGTGAAGTATTGTGGTATAAGAGTCCATGTTGCCGCCTGAACCTTCAGGCAAATATGATGAGTCATCCAGATTCAGGCCTGGTAACGTAAATCCCGGGCGGTAGGTGCGTCCCGGGCGGAAGGTAGTTTTCTCATCCACCTCAACGCGTTTATCAACCTCAACTTCCAACAACCATCATGCCACCAAAAGCGTGTAGAACGACTCGAGATTTAGTTGAGCAAGAGGGCAGGATTGAATGCGCGATTCAAGATATTAAAAATAGGAAATTTCAAAAAATTGCGCCCGCAGCGCGTGCATACAAAATTCATCTGAATATACTTCGAGGAAGACTTCACGGCCGTCAATCTCAAGCAGAACTCCGCAACCACCAGCATAGGCTATCCCTATATCAAGAAGAGGTCTTAATAGGATGGATAGTATTACTTGATATTCGTGGAGCAGCCCCCAGGCCCTTGCGCGTACGTGAGATAGCACAACTTATCATGGATAAATCCTTAACCCTGTCTCAACCAATTGGAAAGAACTGGGTAACAGAGTTTACCAAGAGGTGCCCTGAAGTTAAAACCAGGTTCACTCGAAAGATCAATTGTCAGAGAGTGCTCTGTGAAGATCCTGAGATAATTCACCTATTTTTTAATGAGATACAGAGGGTCAAAGCTAAGTACAGCATATCAGATAAAGATATCTATAACTTTGATGAAACTGGCTTCGCTATGGGCCTAATTGCAATAACAAAAGTAGTATCTCGAGCGGAAATACCAGGCAAACCATGGCTTATACAGCCAGGGAATCAGGAGTGGGTTACCATCATTGAATATGTCAATTTAACTGGGTAGTCAATTCTATTAACCATTATCTTCAAGGGAAAGCGCTATATAGAGGGATGGTTTAAGGAATTCTCTATTCCACGTGCCTGGAGGATTGAAGTTAGTAATAATAGATGGACTACAGATATACTTGGGCTTCGCTGGCTTTAAAAATACTTTATTCCAGCTATACAAAGGCAGCAAAGAGAGGGGTATGTACTTCTTGTTCTGGATAGCCATGGAAGCCACCTAGCCCCTGCCTTTAATGCTATGTGCAAGGATAATAATATTATTCCTATCTGCATGCCTTCTTATTCATCTCACCTCTTGCAACCCCTGGATGTAGGCTGTTTTGGCCCCTTGAAGAGGGTATATAGATCCCTGATCAAGCAGAAAGCATGCCTGGGATTCAACACCATTGACAAGCTTGATTTCTTGAAGGCCTATCCAGAAGCCTATAAGAAAGTCTTCACGATAGAGAACATCCAAAGCAGATTCAGGGCAACTGGGTTACTTCCTTTTTCACCTGCTGCAGTACTGGATAGACTGCAGTTAAGACTATCAACTCCAATACCCTCCCCAAGCAGAGGCAATACTTCAATCCCTTTCTCTCAACTCTATACACCTCACATGGTCCACCAGGTATATCAAAAAGCTTTATCAGTCAAGAAGCTTTTAAAAGAGGGCTCTAGGAGTCCCTCAACCCCCTCAAAGCAGGCACTGGATGAATTTGTAAAGGGCTGTGAGGTGGCTATCTACAATACTGGGTTGCTGGCACAGGAAAACAATAATCTCTGCTTATTCGTGGCAGATAGCCTCTTAAAAAAGAATTATTCTAGGTGTCTAATGACTTCTACAGATGGTCTCTCATTTGAAGAAGCCAGGGATCTTATTTTATTGAGAAATAATAAATTACAAGCTGGTGAGGGGGGGTTAAGCTCCAGTGCCCTTCCAACTTTGGAGAGACCTAGGCGCGCCCTACCAAGGTGTACAAATTGCGGAGTACAAGGTCATAAAAGAACAAGTTGTTGTGTTCCTAATCATCTTTAATTAAATGAATTTGAATAAGAATTGATGGAGTTATTAGAATCGAAAGTTTGTATAGCAGTGGGGCGGATGAGAAAACTACCTTCCGCCCGGGACGCACCTACCGCCCGGGATTTACGTTAATGACTGAATTAATTTCGCCACTCGACGATCTCTCTGCTGGAAATTGACAGACATAGACTCATCGGTATCTACTTGACGACACTACTGATATGGAAGATCAGCCGCTGTCGGGTCATCCTTATATTAATCCGCTGCAGGGTCTCGACCTGGATGATGACCGTGGGGTAAATGCAGCCCCAGCCAGCTCTTGGCCCGTTGAGGAGGATATATTTTTCGACTGGGACGCTTTATATGGCCCTCAGGGCACTAATATAGGAATTCCCCAAGGGGACCGGATATCGTGGTCGACATTTGACTCTCTGGATTTCAATGAACTGTTTCCAACCCCGCTCTTGGGAGGTGAGCCAGCGCTCGATGAACCACATATCCCATTCCCGAGTCAGTCAACCAACAGTATACTGCCGTCGGGCTTCAACAATGTTGCTGAGTGGCTAGATGGGGCGTATCATCCCGCAATGCCCTGCGATCACTGCCGCAGACATCGTTTGCAATGTCTCATCCTACGGCGCACAACTGACAATCCAAACCCGGTCCCCGCTTGCTCCAGCTGTGTTGGCTTGTTCCGTCCGTGTAGCTTCGGCCGGGGAGAGAAACGTCAGGCGTCTAGGTTCGAAACGCTCTCTCCGGTGTTAGGCCATCTCCACGGTGTCATTGAAGAGGAGAGCGAAGGTGTATGTGCTGGACCCACTGAATTCTGGCTGAGAGTTTTCTAACAGTCAGAAGCAGGCATGTAATGACACGAAAGACAGTACCGATCCAAAAGAAACAAAGCAGTTTGTTAGGAAAGGCGCTCGAGTGCTACGCGATTGGTTCTATCGTAATGAAGACTATCCATATCCATGCGAACAGGAGAAGGCTCGCCTCGCCCAGGAGACGGGATTCTCAAGACAACGAATATCTACTTGGTTTGCTAATGCCCGTCGGCGCCGTAAGCAGCAACGGCAAGTTGGCTCATCCACTCGAATATTTCGAGCTGGATCCCCGATGCCAACGAGTGATGCGGAATTGATGACCCCAATGGAGCGCTGGCAGGCATCCCCGCCGGATGATGAACCGGTCCCCGAGGCCGCAATTCGAGAGGCCATAGCTTCTGCATCTGTTGGCCCGGGTCTACCTGCTCATCGGAGCCAGGTAGACTCCCCTTCCACAGATTTCTCGTCTGCCCTCGAGGACTCTTCTCTCGCATCCTCTCTCTCCAGCTTAGGTGCTCCGACGGAAGCATCCGATAGCAGTTCATCCGCGTGGAGCTATCACTCAGGAGAGGGGCCTTTGCGTTCGCGACCATATCACAGCCGGCCATCAGTAGGACGGCGGGGAGGGAGGAAGCGCGTTGCAGAAGACGGCCGCTACCAGTGTACCTTTTGCATGCAAACATTCAAGAAAAAACACGACTGGTCGAGACATGAGAAGAGCGTTCATCTTTCGCTGGATGTCTGGATTTGCACGCCTAATCTCAGCGAGCTAGAACCCGCACATACACGTTCCCTGGCATGCAGATGCTGTGACCATCAGTCCCTTGATCAGGAACATTGGGAGAGTCATGACTTTCGGGAATGTGCGACCAAACCACTATCAGAACGGTCTTTCAGTCGCAAAGACTATCTATGGCAGCATTTGCGTAAGTTCCATGGATGCACCCAGTACCCGGTGCCAGACCTCAACGCCTGGCGCTCCCTCCAGAACGAAATCCATAGCCGTTGTGGTTTCTGTGCATCGCTTCTACCTAGCTGGTCCGCACGCGCAGACCATTTGGCGACCCATTTTAAGGAAGGCTGTCGCATGTCACAATGGGTGGGCGACTGGGGATTTGACTCATCGGTCCAAGCTAGTCTTCGCAATGCGGTCCTGCCGATTCAGCGTGGTCTGATGAGTATAGCATCAACATGAACATCAAACCATATTACTATAGTACTACTTACTACCTATTGACATGATGTTTGGCGGCTGGTATTACAGAAACACCCGCAAGGCACATGCAGAGTTATGAGCCGGACTCACGCATGATGACGCTCAGGCGGAGCTTCTGATATTTATGTGGACCAGTAATCTGCGAGCTCGTCGTCTCACTTCTGGTGGCGATAAGGCCATGAGTGTGTTTTTATTGGTTTAAACAGAGTCACCTGGATGCGGATTTTGCACTAAGCTTCTTCAGGATACTCAGGAGTCACTCTAAGCCTTTCCGGGATGTTCGGTTACTTTGGGTTGCCGTGTGAGCGTATTGTCACAGCCTGTATTCTCTAGTGGAATTTTAGCCCATTTCGATGCCAGATCTATCTTCCAGAATTATCCTCTCAACACGATCATTGAAGGGACAAGTCTGGCACTGATAATAGGAGAATACTCAATTCACCGACTCAGCCACTGGCGATCACTCCAGACATGGTATGAGCAAAGATGAGTCGAGGTTTGAAGGTGGGCAGTTTGTTGTGCCAAGTTGTCATCATCCGCGCTAGTGAGCAAAGGAGGGGGCGCACTTTTCTTGGCGTTGTCTGGTCTCCCTTCAATCCCACAACCCTTTCAACCCTTTCGTTTGCTCCGTCCAACCCGTCCCAGACTCCCAATCTGCCTCACCATCACCAGCACTGTCACAACAACTCTTATCCTCCACCCCGTCAAACCATTGAATTTTGCATATCTAACACCGTCAAAATGGACCTCGGGTGTTCTTGTTAAGAGTCTAATGACTACAGCTATTCTAAACGCCAAACCAGCCCAGTATTCCTTCTTGACCGTGCACGAAACCTCTTCTTGAGCGTGGCCTCACGCCACTACCTACATGTCCAACATGACTGCCACCCTTGAACGCAGTCTGTCTCGCACCTCCAGCCTATCCATGCCTCTCTCACCCATGATCTCCCTCCGCCATGAGGCATCCACTCCTATCTCCGAATCCTCCCTTGCCCACCTCCACGACCGCCTGTCCGTCATCGATTCTCGCCTCCTGGAGCTACGATCGACCATTCTGACCAAGGACGGGTATGTCGATAGACGCAACCGAGAGGATGAGCATCTCCGTCGGGAATTCGAAGCAAACCGCTCCATTAGTAACAGAATCGACCTGAACGTCGTGGCTTTGAGGACGGATGTCGACCAGTTGAAATCGGGAATCTTGCAGTTGAAATCGAACTTGGGCCAAGCCAGCAATGAAACTGTCTTCCTTCGCAGTGATGTCGACCGGCTTTCCAAGAATGTCGACCAGATCCAGACCGACCTTGAACATCTACAGACGGACGTTTGTGGGTGTCGAGTGGAAGTCAGCAAGTTACATTCCAGTATCAGCCAACTTCGCACCGATCTCATCACGTTGCAACACGAGACCTCACGACATCTGACCTCAGTTTTCGAACGGTTCTCATTGATTGAGGCGCGTATGAAGCATTCTGAACGTGTCCGATTCAACTCCCTTGCTCATACCACTCATGCTCCTATCACTCCTGTCCCTGTTGTTGATGAACTGGATGGCTCATTGCGTTGGCCGGAATATTTCCCTCGAACTGTGTGGAGATTCTGGTGTTTGAAGAAACGCAGCCGAGGTCAGTTAGACAAGTAAATCCTCCTCCCCTACACATCTAACTTGAGATCTAGTGAACCGTCTTGTACAACTCGCCGATTTCTACCAGCTTGGTGATTATGGATACTGGGGTCGCATGCATCAGACTGACGGCATGTTTGCCGCCAGTGATAGTGATTCAAGCGACTCCAGCGACTGTCCATCCAACTTGACGCGCGCTGAAGCTGTTCGTCTGTTCCCCGAGGCGGCGCACCAAGCACTGGCCGCCACCCTCGGCCTGGTATACTATAAGATCCGTAACGAGGTTGGCGAGAATTCCCACTCTCCAGTTGTCCAACGACCTCCGAAGAGGCAACAGGAGGAGGCTTCTGTCACGTCAAGCTCCAAGCAGAAGCCCGTCAAAATGGCCCGTCGGCCTAATAATCTCTCACCTACCGCTCTGCACAGGCTTATCACCGGGCCGTCCCTGGAATCAAAGTCCTTGGCATCGGAAGAATCCGACAAACTTGGTTGGAACGCACAGTCCGAAGTTTCGGACGACACAATGAGCAAGCTGCGAGGCATTGTTTCTGAGGAGGTTGGCACGCTCCTCCGAGCGTTGGAGCGTGGCCGCCTGAAGATGAAGCCTAGCAGATCTGAGCGTATGGAAATGAGCCCAACGGGATCTCATACCTCGCACAATGATAAAGCCCCCCCTGTCAGAGAGCCAGAGCCGAGCTTTCTCAGCACGGTACCGACCGAGATCATATCCCTTTCTTCAAGGAAGGTCGTGGAGAGACAGGATGAACCTACCATTCCTGATACCGCCTCTGATACTACTAGCGTGTCGACTTGAACTTTTTAGTGATTTGACCGCTCATCGCACTGCAGCTGTGATGATTATCTATTTCTGCATCCACTTTTGACCACGGTCGATTGTGAACGCATCCTCGGTGATTCGATGATGTGTCCTGATACGCGAATTATCGCTTGTGACTGATACCGCGCCATATTTCGGACGTCGAAACGGTTAATCCCGTTGATATCCTCTCTGCGCGCTGGGAACTGCGTGCCTTCTCGAATTCCTACACGCATTCCATGATCACATAGGATCATCTTGATGGTAACCTGCGAGATGTGTTGATCTGCAGCGGCTCTAGGATCATGGATTGCTTGAGATTATTAAAGTCTCGCGAATCAACCATCCGGAGTCCGTGGAAAGCACACCGCTGTTGCTTGAAGAGCATTAACTGCTCCTCATTGCATTACTGGTACTCGCTTGTTTTGCGCCATCCTCATCGAAGGTTGCAGACATCCCGTACTTGATTCATGAAACACCGAACTATGAACATTACATACATTCAACATTCAACTGTGTTGGACTCAGAACTGTGACCTGGTTTGTCCGGTTTCAGTTATACCCTTTCTCAGACAAGCATCGACAAGGCGTCTTGGGTTGAGATTATTAGATGATACCCTTTGACATTTACAATTGCATTGGCTTAGGAGTTTGGTTTAGCATTTTGGCGGTTTCCTCGGATTTTGGGATTTTGATTTTTGCCTCCATCTCGGTGTATATCGGCGTACTTTGATTTTAGCAACGAATGATTAGTGTTATTGACTGCACACAGCATTGCCTGTCGAGCGATCGAACATCTGCGTTTGCACTCCGGACGGTGTCTAGTCGACGGACGCAACGTCGCCTCCTTCGGAGTACAACCAAATGAACCGCGCTCTGATTTCGTATGCAAACATGGTAGCCTCGCACTCGACTAACGCTCACTTGTCCATTGCCGCCTGACTTGTTATAGATAAGGTAATGCCCAGCATCTCCCATTGCGAATGTATGTCATGAAAGTATTATACAGGTATCCCAACATTAAATGATTTGCGACGTCCCTGCCGGCGCGGTCCCCAATAGATCCTTCTGCAAAACCTCCAATACTTTCTCTTCGTCCACGTCTGGAATTTCGACGGTGCTGAAGGGCGGCCCCGTGTCCGTATTTGAAGCTTCCTCAACCTCCGGCTCCGTATCCTGGTGCGTGCGTAGGTAGTCCTTTTCTAGTATGAATTTATATTCCTCCTCTGACCCCTGCTCGTCAAGCGGATCCCGGAGCACGTAAATTGTAGGGAATTCAAGCACGACGCGGCCGCGTAGTGCATTGGTTAACGTCGTAGCCGCCGCGACGGGACTCAGAACTGGGAGTTTCGCCGTTGTTCGCGGACGATGGAGATAGAAGTAAACGTTGCGGTGGGGGGTGGTGTCCTTCTCGCTTGGTGGACAATCTTGCTGAGCGGTTGATTGACCGTTCGAAGGTTCTGACACGGTTGACTGCGGCTCGGTCTCTGATAAACCAGCCTCGAGTGTTGTTTCCAGTGCTTGCCCGTTCTCCTGGATAGACATCTGATAGCGCGCCCTCTTCAACTCCTTCTCCTCCCTCGACAGGGGAAAAGCCCGATCATAAGCTTCAGCGATCGTGCTCGTCTCCACAGAATTCATCCGCTTCTTCCCATCCTCGTCAACCCACTCAACCGTCCATTGTAAGCATTTCTGTCTATCGAACACAACGTCAGTATTTCCGACCAAGTGAAAGACAAAGAGTAACGGTGTCCTCACTTCTGATGCCACTTCGACCCATTCAACTTCGCCCGACTCATCCCCCTCGGCGCCTGAACAACCCTCACCCCAGCACCCTTCGCCCTCTTCAAAAACCCCATCTCCCCTTTCACAAAACCCCCCTCATTACCACCTGATACCAACCCCTGCCCCATCCCTGCCCCCCTCTTCCTCTTCCCCCCACCATCATTAACCACAACATCTTCATGCTCCAACCCCACAGCCGCCGCATCCCTCACCCGATTCACCCTAACATCAGTCTGTACGCCGCGATTCTCAGCCTCGCGATCCGCCCGTTCCAATCGACGCTCAATACCCGTGATGAAATTGAAGTCGCGGTCGAAGGCCGACTCGGTCGCTAGATCGCTGCGGCGGAGGTAGGCTGCTGGGTCGCGGATGCCGGTGCACTGGGACCAGAGTTTGTGGCGGCGCGTGCAGGGGAGGGAACAGGTGCGGGTTGAGCAGCGGGGGCAGCGGTATTTGGGGGGTTGGATGTGGCTGTTTGGGAGGTTAGTGGTTGTTCGTTTGGTTTGGTTGGGGGATGGGCATACCAGATTGTGCAGAGGTTTGTGAGGAGGGATTCTTCTTCGGACATTGTAGTGTGGGATGTATGGATAGGTATGAAGAGAAATAAGTATAGGACATGCGGTGAGTTAGAGAATGTCGATTGTCAAGAGTGGCTGCTGCTGTTGTGGAGTTGATGGAAAAAGTTGAAGTCTGGATCCTTATCGATAGGGGTTTCTGCCTTGCTGCCTTGTCTTGATCCCTGCCTCAGGCGTCAATGTTGTCATCGTTTCCCCCGATTCTCCAACCACTCGCTCTTCGTCGTTCTCCGTGATATCCTGCAATGATTATAAATCAAAGACGACATCCTCCGAGATCACTATTGTAAATGATGTGATTATTCATATGATTGCTAACCCGTGTTACTCAGGTATAAAGGCAACCCCGCAGCTCAGAAATCATGTCAACCATCCATCGCCTTCATATATCCAACCCCAGCTCTATATCAACAAAATGGCTGCTAAACCCTTTGCTATCATTGCAGGTGTCGGACCAGGCACAGTACATATCCCCCATCACATATCACATTCCTAGAAACAAGCTAACAAAATCCAGGGCGCAAGCGTCGCCCGCAAATTCGCCCAAGCATACTCCGTCGTAGTTCTCGCCCGCAACCCGGAAAACTACGACCCACTCGTCAGCGAGATCAACTCCTCCGGCGGCCAAGCCCTAGGACTCAGCGCAGATCTCTCAGATTCCACCAGCGTGAAGTCTGCCTTTGACAAGATCTCGCAGCAGTATAAAGGCTCGCCGCTTGCAGCCGCTGTGTTCAACTCCGGCGGCGGATTTGTAAGGAAGCCGTTTCTCGAACTTACTGAGGAGGAGTTCGGGAACGGGTTCAAGAGTCAGGGGTATGTATCTTTTCTTTTGTTATGTGAATCAATACTGATGCTGTGTGTAGGATTGGAGCGTTCAACTTCGCGCAACACACACTCCCTCTCCTTCAACAGGCGACGGGCTTGGAACACCCCCCGACCCTGATCTTCACCGGTGCTACAGCAAGTGTCAGGGGCTCCGCGAACTTCTCCGCCTTCGCAACAGGGAAGTTCGCCCTACGAGCCCTGGCACAGTCTTTAGCACGTGAATTCGGACCAAAGGGTATTCACATCTCTCACGTTATCATCGACGGGGTCATTGATATCCCACGGACGAAGAACTGGGCGAACGAGCACGAGGATGGGAAGTTGGATCCTGGTGCTGTAAGTTACCAGCTCTATTGTATCTTGCTTGTTATACTGGGACGAATGCTAATGGGAATGTGTAGATCGCGGATTCGTATTGGCATTTGCATACGCAGCCGCGCACGACGTTTGGGTTTGAGCTGGATCTTCGCCCATATGTTGAGAAGTGGTAGATTTGCTCTAGTTATTCTTGCTAGTGACTTGTTACCTCGTGAATCAGCAGCGCCAGACCTAGATTATTCAATCAGGCACAAGGGAACTGTCGATAATCTATTGTTACAGACTGATATGAATAAGTAATGACTATTATTTTGAACTCAGTAGATATTTGCAGTAGATATACCATCCACGCTATACCAAAGCAATGCCACGAACTGAGACCTTATAGACTACTCAATGCTTCAGAAAAGGGGAAACATCACATTCGCTGTAGTGACAGAGAGTCTAAGTTTCTATCAAGGAAAGACAATTAAATCGCCCATGAAGCCCCAAATCAGCCAAATACACCAAGAAAAAAAGTATCCAAAAGCCACCACACCATAACAACCCTAATCCTCTCCCCCCTCTCTCTCACACAAACAATATAAAAAACCAAACCCGCATCCCAAATAAATAAACAAGGAAATTACACCCTAAAAATCCCCGGCAAAAACTCCACGCCAATCTCCCCCGCTGGTCCCCGAGGGTTAAAAACCCCCTGCACCTTCCTCGTAATCCCCCCCCAATTCGCCACCGTCGCGGGCTTCACATCAACAACAACCGCCGGCGTCGTGCGCTCCTTCGTCAAGCCAACATTAACAAGCGCAGCCATACGGCAATTCCCCCCGAGCTCACTCATGATACATTTCAATACTTCCAATTTCTTTTTCTCGAATGCCCGCGCGATCTCGTCCGAGGGGTTGATCGGGAAGAGAGAGGCGTCGAAACACTGATTCACCCAAGTGATTTCGATATGGATATCGTTTATCCCGCTCTTCAGAAACAGAGCCTTGATATCGCTTAGAGCAGAATCGATCATCTTACAGTTGGAGGGGTAGGCAAGGGTTGAAGGAACAAAGGGTAGTGTTGTAAATCAAAGCACTTATGCAGAAAGGCGGTATTGTACTACTTCACATTTGAACGACTGTTATATAGCGCTGATTAAGTAAATTAATATGTATGATTGCCTTGCAAAAAGAATAAAAACATTTAAGCTGCTGCCTCCAACTTCTCCTGCATAAATTGAACACCCAGCGCATTCGCTTCGTCGGCAACAGGCATACCTGGGAGGGCAGTGAACCCATGAGGAGCCCCAGAATAGAGCTTGACGATAGCCTCGCCCCCAGCAATGCTCCATTTAGTATGCATTAGGATGGTGTCATCGACCAAAGGATCCGCCGTCCCGCAGACAAAGAGCGCCGGGGGCAGGCCGTTAGGAGATGCTGCTGCCAGTGCAGGCAGATCTTCGTATAACGGGGAGATTGAAGGATTCCTGCGTTCCTCAGCACTCAACCCAGGTAGATACGCGTTGCTAAAATTTTCCAATGTAGAACCCCTCAGCATGAGTGTATTGGTAGCTGTTTTGATGGCGGGCAAACTTAATGATAGGTCCAATAGTCCATACTGCGGAACTAGACCTAAAAGTATGTGGGAGGGACGTGAACCCAGAAGACGGAGCGCAGTGATGATAGCAAGGCATGCCCCGGCTGATTCCCCTCCCATGAATTTGAGTGTACCATACTCGGTGGCATGATCGATCAGGTACTCGGCTGCATCGATACAATCATGGGGAGCAGCCGGATAAGGGTCTTCAGGAGCATGGCGGTAGCCCACGGAGATGGCAGTCAATTGAGCGCCGTTGGCGACCATTTGCAGTCGCTGGTCAGAGCTGAAGAAGTTCATTAGTCAAATACACTTCTGGGGATGGAATATATGGTCGCTCACCTCTTTGCGTTTCCCAGAACAAAGCCACCGCCATGAAAATGAAGGAACACTCCCTTGCTTGATTGTCCGTTGTCGGGGTTATAGATGCGAATGGGAATCTCGCGAGAAGAGTCTCGAGAAGGGAGTGTGGCGTCTATAGCGTTCGGAAGATGGACAGGTGCTGGAAGTGCTAACTGGCCTGATGCATGCATCTCACGGTATTTGGCAGCGCCAACCTCATACCACTGAGGGGCATTAGCTGTGGCCTGCTTGAGGACAGAGTTGATTTGCTTGGTTGCTTCGGTGACATTCTCAGGACGGAACCTCGAGCTGTCTATCGTCAAGTCGCTCTCAATAGGCATGTTGAATAGATATTGAACGAGATCGGTCAAAAGTAATGGATCTCGAAAACATTCGGAAAAGGTCCATCTACTTATTGCCAACGCCGTTAGCAACCAACATGCTGCGGCTGGGCTGCAGCCTGGTTCCCGGTCCACTTCAGCCTAGTTTTCGATCCAGAAATCGACGGATTGACCAACCAGTCGCGAATGGGATGTTGTTGTGGATCGCGATATACTTGTCGAGTGACTCAAAATTGAGAAACAAACATGCCGAGAATCCTAGCTTCTCTTAGCCAGAGACTATCACTCGTGTATTGGTCAAGGACAGGTATAAGCTCCACCAAACAAATTCGGTGTCGAACTGAATCAAACACGGTCAAACACGGTCAAACACGGTCAAACACAGTCAAACACAGTCAAACATTCAGCTGCGGAGGGGATCTTCTTGATCTCCGCACACCTCAAAGCCAATGGTGGACACCCCATTTAGGTATCCACGTAGTCGTACGAACTCGAGGTACGGAGGATTTAGCGCGCTGAACTGTCTACTCTAATGTAGTATACAATCCTGAAATAGATTCGCGTATATTAGCCGCGCTAAGCTGCTTTGGAACAAAACTACGTGGGTGTCGAACGTATAATAGTGTCACAGAGTCATAGAGGTGTTGAGAAGATTTCCCTATCTCATCAAGACTCATCTTCATTCTAAGATCTACTTTCGTGCATATCTTGCTGTTCCTAAGCGTCTGGTACTCTAACAACAGAGATGAGGGAGGAGGATCTACACAGAATGACTAAGCACCCCGCAACTTCCAAGTTTTAAGTTTCAAGTTCCAAGCTTCAAGTCTGATCCTCAACACCAACACATTCCTCGATTCATCCCGTCCACTTCCCCAATAGATACCACAATGGCGCTCGACGATGCCTGGCCTCAATCCCCTGACTCCTTTCGTCTAGACCCTAAACTAAACGCCGACGACTCAATTTACATCAAGCCCGACCTAATCAAGCGCCCCGACCTCATCACCCTCTACGTCGGCTACTGGGGGCCACGCAACTGGCATCGCCAACTCAGCAGAAGTCTCTCTGAGGTCCTCGAGGCTTCCCGCATCGTAGTCAAGCGTCCCGCAACCCAATCAGAGTTGGACTTTTACGTTGAAACTATCAGCCGAACACAATACCTATATACGTCTGGTACACCCGTGGGCCTTGCGGCTGGAATTCTGCATGCGACAGTATTGAGTCGACACAGGAAGGCATTTAATATATACGCGCCGCAGACAGAGGGTATGTCCCCAGCAAAGCGACTTTTCCAGGGCGTGAAGACCATGTACAAGATGGACCCGAGTTTCGCCAGGGCAGCCACAGTATCCTTTTTCGCTAAAATTATCTTCTGGTGGGGGGGTGTGTCGGTGCTTTCGGGGCTGGCTTCGGGAATGTTGGCCCTTCAAAGACGTGAGACGGATCCGCGAATGCAGCAGTACAGAGCGGAGTTGTCGGAACAGGATCCAGATGAGGTCCGGAAGCGGCATATACAGGCGGTGAACGACAAGGTTCGGGCGCGTAATATTCTGCTGAAGCAACGACGTGGGGAGTCTGTCCCTCAAGGGGAGACTTCCGAGCAGACCGGGTACGGAGGGTCATCCTCAAGTACTGGCTCTTGGACTCAATCTGCGGATACGTCGGCCTCACCGACAGCTGGAAATAGGGCATACGACCCCAGCGCGCCTCCCGACAACCAGAGCAAGGGGGGAAGTTTCCTCGATGATGATGCCAGCCCCACGGCACCAGAATACCGAGGAACTGGAAGCCAGGAAAATCCTGCCACGCAAGGAAGCGTATGGGACCAGATTCGACGGGGCAACCAACCTCAGAGTTCATCTCAGTCCTATCCCGCACCCGGGAAAGGATCAAGGGATAGTTCTAGTTCCTCCGACGCGACCAGTGATAGCCAAGCGGAGCGAGATCAGGCACAAACGGAGTTCGATCGGATGCTCGAGGCGGAACGGAACCGGTCAAGTGATTCGGAGGCTAGTCCGAAGCGGACAGGGTGGTGGAAGTAGGAGATGGGCAAACGCGCGTTCTGTCGAAGGAAGGAGCCGCTTATCAATGATGGGCATACTGTAATTTTACTGACAAGCAACTTTCAAGTTGTCCCAGCGATATGCGCTATTTTAATCTGTTACCTGACTAATTGTCTCATTTGGCAATACCATATTCGAGACTCGTTCTGTTCATTCTGTCATTTTCGATATTAATTTTCGATTATGATTTCCTCATTACATCTCATCTCTAGTGTCATCCACAAAATCCAAAACAATAAGGAAAGAATAGAAACAAATGTTGACTTTTTAGTGCCCTCGCGGGCAATCTTTAGATACGCTAATCTGGAACCAAACAAACAATAATAGATAGAGAAATAAAATGCTTGTACCACTGGGTAGGTAATATGTGGGACTCGCGATGCCCGTCTGTACTTGGCTTCATACTGTGGGTTGAGAAGAGGGTATAAGAAATAGAAATAGAAAGTCATGCTAGGTTGAGAGGTAACTTGAACACATAAGAGAAAAGCAGAGCCATAATGCTAAAAACTAGCCAAGGAAAAAAAAGAGTTCGAATCGCAAAATGGGTTGATAAGAAAGGAAAAAGAAAAGTCGTCAATCATGATACTGAAAATTCAAAAGATAAACAAGAAGAGGCAACTATATACGACCATCTGTCACAGGCACACCTTCATGTGACACACGGTGATCAGGGGGAGAACCCCAAGCATCAGATCCGCGACTACTTCTTCGAGTAAGGTTGCGGATCTTCGAGCTGAAGGATTCGTTGACGCTGCGGTTTCGCCGATGCTCGAGGGACATGCGGCGGCCGAGGGTTGGTCTTGACTCTGTACTCAGCGCCGGGCCGGCTGTCATTGCGCGAGGGAGGTGTCGCCCAAGGTTCTCGTTTTCGATGGCAATATCTATGGTCCCGGAGGACTCACGTTGAGAAATTGTAGACGCTGGTATTGGCGGAGGTGGAGGTGGCGTGTTGTTGAGATGCTGCAGCTCTGGGAGAATAGGAGGCATTGCTTTTTCCATTGCCGCCTCAATGCTCACGGTTACAGGTGAAGAACCGTGGTTGTATCCTGCGGTAGTTGACAGCTCGCGCGAGCTTTCTCGGCGGTGTTGCATAGCTCGGTTTCTGTCTGATGAGCGGCTCCGTGGGAGATTCGGGTTGAATCTAGGATGCATTGGCATGTCGACCCGTCGACTGGGGGGCTGCATTTCCGGTACTGGGACGGACATTGAGCGCGGGATCTGCGCGGCTTCACCTTGATACCGTGCATCGCTCAGGAGGAGTGGCGTACGGTCTGTCTGAGGAGGAGCAGATGGAGGGGGCGGTGGTGGGGGGGGCATCAGTTCGGTTTCTGAGGGCGCACTGTATTTTGGGTGGCGCATTGCTCTAGGCGTCGCTGGGAGCCCTAGGGGTACGCCTGCTCGGGACGAGTTCGAATCGGAGCTACTTGGGTAATCTGGCGAGGTCTTGCTGGGTGGTATGATGCTCCGGCCAGGCGTGCGGGGGGTGAAGGATTGAACTGAGAATTGTGGACTACCCAAGGCGCCTCGAGTAAACTGGATCTCTCCAGGAAAGGGAATATTTGGCGCGGATGGATTACGCGCCAGGGAAAGTCGCCGTGCTTCGAGCTCAGCAGCAGCAAGCTCTTTTCTCTTCAGCTCAGCAATTGCTGCAGGGGAAATGATGGGAACAGGCATTTCCTGGGCTGCATTGTTGGGTCTTATTTCGATATCCTGCGGCTGTCCATATGTGGATGAATCTAAAAGAAAAGCATCATCGACAACGAACGCCTTCAGTTCGTGTTCCGGGGTCGCTTTTGAATCAGACTCCTGACGGCTTCGAGACCCAGGTCGAGTTCGTCGTCCGTCAGCAGAGGCGTCGCGTCTCGAAGCGGACGGACGACGGCTGCGACTGCGTTGCCGAGTTCTTCTTTCTCTATCACCCGCCACAAATTTCAGGGCATCCTCCGGGTTAGTCATGGGCACAGGAGATGGTGGTGATATGTTGCGCAATCCTTGTCTGTCGGTGCTGCGTCCGCGACTGGAAGGGTCGTTTGTATCGCCAACACGGCTAGCTGTGTGTCGACTGGACGAGCGATTTTGACGCCTTTCAGATGAATTTCTAGATCGTGGCTTCCGTACTCGACTAGTACTGCGGGCTTTTGATGCGTGCTTAACGCTGTACTGCGCCAATTCCTCTGGGGACATTGGCACGGGAGACGACGGGGACCGCTTGGCCGGCTGAACGTAGCGCTTCTCGTTTCGTCCACGGGTATCGTTGGATGCATTTCTACTTTTTGTTTTTCTCGGATTCAAGGTAGTCGAGTCGTCAGTGTTTCGTCTTCCGCGGCGGTGGCTTGGGTTCTTCCGTGAATGGTAGCTCGCCTCATCCAGGCTATTGATATACTGATCGATACTGCGCCCACTGACGCTGGGGCTCTTCGTCGTGCTGAAGCTGTTCGCAGTAGAAGGCGGGCTCCTGAAGTTAGCCGCCATGGAATCAGATTGACTTTGTTCGTCATGGGAAGATTCCCCTGCCAGCAAGTGAAGCTGCAGCCCGTCTGGCTTCCGGTCCCTGGTGCTGAGTCGGCTATCGGAGCGTTCTCTCAAAGCTTCAAAGATACCGGGAGTTGGGGAAGGAAGGCCTTTGATGGTCGCAAATTTATCAGCAGCCGCCTGAACGGCGGTTTGCGGGCTTGGTTTAAATGCCTCATCGGGGTCATAGCGTGCGGACGGCAGCAAACCAAGGTCATCCTCCGTCTCCTGAGGCTGACTTTGACTGGTATCATCATTTTCTGACGTGGAACCATAGTCGACCAGTTTCTTCGGTTCTTTGAAGATAAACGTGGGAGGGTGGACATCCACAGGCGTTTCACCAATAGACGGTAAACGCTGCTTTGGGTAACCCGGCGTCCCTGACCGAGAATGTGAATTCATAGCGTTGTTCAGACTTTGAATGTTGTTAAGTTTGTATGACCCATACCCCCCGGGTGACATGGCGGAACCTCCAGCCACCGACTCGGCGATGGGAGTGATTCCCGGAGCATTGGTAGGAGTCCTGTCGTCGGACTTTAGACCAGGGAAGCGGAACCGCTGGTTTGGTTGCGCGTCAAAGCTGGTAATCAATTTGAGCGACGGGGCCCTGAGGGATTGTCGATTGGCTGCCGTCGGCTGGGAACTGGGGCGCAGAAGATTAGCGGGATTTTGATAGGGATCTGGTGATGCGACTGGCGACCTTCCAGGGATCAGGTCTCCATAGTTCGCTTGATGGACAGCTGGGGATGCCCAAGGGTCAGAAGGCTCCACTCCCGTACACATGAAGCAGCGAATGGCTAGCTGTTGTTGCGAGTGAGCTACCACATGTTCTCCCCATCGTCGAACAAGGTACGATTGCCGTTGCCATTCGGTTGGCATCACTAGACAGGTCATGAGAATGGCTTCCATGTAGTAGTTTTGCGAGACGTAGACTTCAATCGCCTCGTCCCTATCCCCGAGGCCAATCAAGACCGTGGCCGCGCTATGCACATCGCCGATTTCGAGCATTTTCTGAACCAGCGCTTGCCCGACTTTATTTGCTTGAGACTGGCCGCTCATTTGGCTCAAAGCCAATAACATCCAGTCCGTGATTGAAGTTGGCCCGGTGCTAATCATTGACACCATATGATCCGTGTCCGATTCTTCAATCCACTGCGCTAAGAGGATGGCGGCCGCGCTGCCTGGGGGATGGCGGTAAACTAGAAATGGTTAGTTGTAGCTTCATTGCTGCGAGAGTATAGAAACGTACGTTCATCCTTGATCAAACCTTCAATGTCGCCGTCCCAGCCAAAGACCATGCTCAGCATCTGTCGCCGTAAATCGTCGGGTGTCATACGTGCCTCGTCGAGTGGTTGGTGCGTCCTGTAAGGCACGTCATTGAGGCGCGCGCGAGTGAACGGGAACAAGTCAGCATTTTTGTCGGCTGGGCTGAACTGAACTTCGTTTCTCAATCGTGAGCCGGGCCGAGAACTCTTAACCGACGACATCGAGACCGAGGAGGCGTATGCGTACGATGGCTGGGGAGTTTCTCTACCACCGCCGGCCGAAGTTAATGAGAAAGAAGTCGTAGTATGTGCTGACCTACTCGGGGGAGAGAATGGGACTGGTTTGTACTTGTCCGAGGAGGCTTTGGAGCTGGTGGAGGCCGCACGACCGCGAGATGACTCAGGACTGCTGAGCTCCGCACGCTGTTGTTTGACAGCCTCAATTCCGCTCGCATCAAATGGTGCACGCCTCGAACCGAACATGGATTTCGGTTCTCGCATCTCTGGGGGGTCTTGTAAGGTGCGTGGGGACTTGGTCCGGGCTCTCATCTGATCCAGTGCCGCGGTCATGGAATTGGCGGGAGGGTGCTGCACATTTGCGACCATTGCTGGGTTGTCCAGGTCGTATTGTTGGACTGTAAACTGAGGACCAAGCGTGAAAAGAGTCGCCGTAGGTCCGTAATTGGCCATCCCGAGCGGATTGTCGACGGTTGGAATTGGTTCGTACGTGATGTGCTTCGTCTTGACATCCCAGGCCCATGTTTCACTACACAATATTGGGAGTCAGCCACCAGTCGTAAGGTCCAGATACAAAGCGACTTACCCATCTAGGTATTGCACAATCTTTCCACTTTTCGACCAACCCATCCACTTTGGCTCTGAGGAGGAGGAAGCGTCGGATCGTTTCAGGACTCGAATCACGCGTGGAGCCTCCTTCCCGGGAGGTTTTGCGACACTCCAGACTCTGAGATCACCGTTGGCGGACATGGTAGCTAGCATGTCGGACTTTTGCTTTGACGATGATGCATGCCACGCTAACGACACGATCGGCGAGGGCCCTCGGGAAGTGGTCATCGTATGCAAAATGGTAAACGTTGGCAGAAGCGTGGCAATCAATATCGATCCATTTTGGTACCTAAGTAATAACTAAGCATGTTATTCACCTCATAAACAAATTGCTCTAGACGCACCCAATTGCGTAAGTTCGACAGTCAGTGGCTGGTGCCAATGCTGTGATCGGGTCGAAGATGGTACGGCAGGAAACATTGTCTGAAGTGGAGGGTTCAAAAAGGATCACGTCACCCTTTTCATTTCCTGTAGCAAGAATGAGTACTGCAACTCTAGCTGAAAGCATTGGACTTACCAAAAGCGACATTCCCGTTTCGCATCCAGGAAGCAGTCTTCAACTGCTCAAAGGAAGCAAAACGGGCAATGACGTTGCCAGTGAAGAGATCCCAGATGATGGCAGTTCGGGTGGTATCATAGCTGACCACCAGTCTCCCTGCTCCGCGTTCACTGACATTATCCACCGAAATAAAGATAATATCCTCCTTGTGGTTCTCGAATCGCCGTTCTAGGGCTAATGTGTCATGGTGCAGGCACAAGACGGCGGAACCTTGAGCATAGAGAAACAACGATGCGGTTGATGCACACGCTTCAAACTGCGAGGCAGCGACCTGGGCTTGGACCGGCATGGAGGAGGTTACGGACTGATTCTTCGAAAGTCGAGTATCCGGAATGGGATTTCTATTCCATGCCACTTCAACCATTCTTCAGCCCGATCCGGCACCGAGACGCTCTGGATTCACACACCCGTCCCCTAATATGGATCAAATTATCCGGTAGGTTGGTAGAAGGCGGATTAGAGGTGCTGAAGGGTGCGTCTCAGGAGGTAATGCCGACGTAACGGAGTTGAAAGTGTCAGAAGCATCCCCGCTCAGGAAATACGCACATCGGCGGAAGGTTTCTCGGTATGGACCCGAGGAAGGCTCTCGAGCGGTAACTGACACGACGGGATGTACAATGCCGAGTCTGACAACGGAGATTGTCTGAGGAAGAAGTTTAGTCAGTACGCAAATAGCGGTATGCGGAGAGGAGAGGAGAGAGTAAATACTACTATACAGGGCAATGAGCGGCAAAGATTGTGGAAATTAGAAGTCGAAATGGAAGTTGGAATGCAAATGAAAGAAATGAGATATCGAAATATGCAGGCTAAAGACAAGGCAAGATGCAGGAGACAGAGTCCAAGCTGGGATGGCGGAGGGTGGTGGGGAGGGGGGAATAGAACGTGATACAGATCGGCGGAGGAAAGTGATACAGAATAGTACAGACCTCGATGAGACGCAAGCAGACCAGGAGAGTAATCGGTTTATGAAGAGATATCAAGTGTCGCTTAAGGAGAGAGTCCGGAGAAAATGCCCACAAATTAGGATTCTCAAGTAGTTTGTCGCAGAGGTCAGAAAGGCGATGAAGGCAGCGGCAAGAGTCGATCAAAATCTCCAGCCATCAAGCAATGGGAGCTCATGCCAAGGGTCTGATAGCGCTTCTGACGGGACAGGGATCTTGACGAGAGACGGTCTGTCAAGGCGACCAGTGCGTTCGAGCAGTTAATTAGCGGACGAGGGCAGCCAGAGACCCATCGTGAGGCCTCGGACACGGATAGTACGAGGCGTAGTCATAGTCAGGATACACCAACGAGCACGCTGGAAGCAGAAATTCATTCGAGAGAGAGGAGTCGTTGGGTGTTTGCTGTCCAATTGTCGCACCAGCAGGGCAAATTACCGAAAGGGGAGATTGAAGCTCTGGAAGGGGAGCAATCAATCGTAAGACTGAGAACAAGTTGAAGACGGAGATTCGGGAGAAATCGTCCTCACTGCAGAATCCTGGGATTTCTCTTTCCTGATTGGCTTCATCTCTTTCTTCATCTGCAGCTCCCATCACCTGATGCTCCAATCACCGCTGCAAATGCATATCTTGGCACTGTCACGGGACCCAGCACGGCGCGTAATTCCGCAGCAGCCAATCAGTGACCATCACAGTTCATCACCCGCAGTCAAATCACATCGCAAACTCACCTTGTCAACTCAGCAACGATGCACAAGAAAAGGCAAATACAGGAGATAAGAGTCATGGATGGGGTTGCCCCTTATTTAACATGCGTTGAGCACAGCAAGGGTTTCAAATTCCGAACAATGAATACTCATGACGACTCGGTACCTCCTAGGCTGCAGTCTGCAACACGTGATGTGATCAGAATGTGCCGTGCCAGTGTCCACTGCGGGGATATCCGAAGACTTCAAGCTTGGAGCTTGGACGGTGATGGCTTTGATGTGATAAGAGCATTGAGCTCCACCACGCACAAAGAGATCCGAACCATCTCAGGCTTTTCAGCGCTAACCTGAGCAATATCATCGTCATCGCCCACTACTTTATGCAGCTACGGAGACAATCGAGCGCCAAAGATAGCCGCTGACCGACCCGTTCATCTGTCAGATTCCCAACCTGTTCGTGATAATCCAGAGCTGGACTACAGAGGATCTTCGAAGCACATAACTTTCACCTCTAGCTCGAATCCTTCACGCTTCTCATCACCATGCATGACGCAATCACGAACGGCCCTGCTTGACTTTTTGGACAGCTTGAACGAAAGGCTGATGCTAATTTTAGCCACCAAATCGAGGCTGAAGCGGGCATTAATTTTACATCTTGAGGAACTACTCTCAGTCATCGACCTGTTATGGCGAGGAGAGGCAGATTTATTCCATGTCCGGACCAGTCCTGGGCCAGCTGTGCAGTTCTAGCTGATCGGGGCTTATCAGCAGCTCTTCGAAGAGTGTACAAAGTCCAACTGGCGGTGAAATTGTGCAGCCAGAAGCCAAACTCCAGACACTAATCTAAGACTCAACGGTTCTAATTGCCAAGCAGGTCATAGCATCCAGAGTTCATCTTTTGAAAGACACCACTTGGGCTCCTAGTCCGTTAAAATCGTCATCGTTTAAGCGCCCAGGCGAGTCTACCGATGCATATCACTACCACAAGGCTCCTCTTACAATGTGCGGCAACTCCTTAAACCAAATCTTGGTAATTTCACCGAGTTCGCCTTGATTCACTACAACGATTCCCCGCAGCTTGCTATGCAGTGCTATTGATGTTGAGCCCAAGTATGTTTTAGCTTCCGCTTTGGCATCCAGGGTTTGGACTTAGTATACACCCAGTTCTCAGTATTTCTATCCCTCGCTAGCGGTCATCCCACTTCTGGTCACTACAATCGAGGGGTTCTCTTGTCAAGCCGCGTGGTTCTAAGACCGACTCAAGCTCATAAATATCCCTTTCCTTGTTCTGACTGTACCTTCTTGTGCGACTACTTGGGTCTGTCCAATACTCAAACAAGCATTATGTCAAGCAACCGCGGCGTTCAGTTAGACAAGGCAATCCGACTGTTCAATCAAATGGACATCAAAGCCTATCTTGGGGTTACGCCATTAATACCACAGCACTGCAGAACTCATCCAATCCTACCGCATATCTATCCTGGACCTTAAATTATGTTAGAGGCAAGGTATTGCCCCATACGTATTTTGAAGGAAAGGCCGCTTGAATCAGCTTCTTTGATTCGCATTACGGACCGTCTATCTATGAAACAAAGATTGGCAGTAACGACCCTTTGCATTAATATAGTGCAGACCTACGCCAGGAGGGTTTGTCGGGCTGCGATTATAAATCAGCGCTCAATCAAAACGCATTACCGCGAAACCTGCATTTCTTGCTACTGGGTAAGGTAGGATATATTTCTCCCAGCCGAAACTCTACCATATGACATATCCTCTACATTTGCAACGTGGACTTGCAGGCTGCATCACCCCATGGGGTATGCACCCAATCCCCCCTCCAGAAAAGACAAGGCTGACAAGAACAAATGAAAGCAATCAATTTCCAAGCTGGGCACGGAATGCGGAAGCCGCCCAGGCTCGACCGCCCTTCAAAGCAATTGTCTGAGACTGAGGTAACCCTTCCTCGTATTCGCTGCAGATCTCATCAAACCGGCCCCATGGCCCAGACAACCTCACATCAAGCATTCTCTCCTCAACCTTTCGTTTTCACGGTTTGGATTGCCGTATTTTGAATGATAGTTGGATAGCTAGTCTGATATCTCTCATACATTCTGATCGTAACTCTGGCGTTATGGCCTTCATCCTCGCGTCCCCAAGTCGCAACCATCATGCAACAAGTTAGCGAAAGTGCACCATCCAGTGGAAAGAGCGTTGTCCCGTCCGCCAAGGAGCGAAAATTTTCAGCCGCCAGAGCAAAGGAGATCCCTTGAAACGGAGGCTATGAGGTTAGACTGCTGAGGGGTCAGTCCTTCAAATACCACCCTGCCCCTACTTCTCAACTCATCCATCTCGGCACCCGGAAACAACACTCGAAATTGCAAAACACGAAACTCGAAGCAGCAAAATGAAGTCCTCAACCCTCTTCACCCTTCTCCCCCTCCTCTCCACAACCTACGCATGGACCTTCACATGGGTAAACGCCGACGGCGAAGAATCAACAGAGCGTGGACGCGGCCCGTCAGAATGCATACCCGTGAACCATGAACAAGGCGAAGTCTTTGTGGCGGATGGTCAAGGCGAACCGAATATCAACATGCTGCTTTTCACGAACGACGAGTGCAGCGGCGAACCAGCGGGACAGGCGACCGAGGAATTCTCCAAGGAGGCATCTGTTGATCTTCTGGGTTTCCAGGTTGTATCTCTAGGTGGGAGTGGGGCTGAGAATGGGACGAATTCGACTGCTACAGGGACTGAGACTGGGACGGCTACTGCTACGGAGACTGAGACAGAAGTTGAAGCCCAAACCGAAACCGAACAGCTGTCGTCGTCCTTGACTGACTTGTCAACTTCTACCGAGACCGACTCCGATAGCGCTACGCCGACTCCTACCGCAACAGAGACCGATAACGCTACAACTACACCTACACCTACAGAACCGAGCACCACAGATGATGAAGCCGAGCCTACTCCCACCGACGCAGCCTCGAATCTTGTCCTTTCTCGAAATGGACTCGCAGGTATTGCTCTAGGTCTCATTGCAGGAGGGTGGGCCGTCGACTATCTTTTCTAAACACAACACTATGGAACTGTAGGGGACGGTTACTAGGGGGTATGGTATGGCTTTGAGTGAAAGTCTACGAGAGATTGTACCCAGCGATTTATCATAATATTGGTTAATAGTCTGTCTACTAGGAGTATACCAGTCGTAGACAGTCAACTTTCTATTCTGGATATACCACACTATGAACTCGTATACAGGATTTCTCCAGCTAGTTGCGAGACTGATGATAATATTTATGCTGTTATAAAAACTCCTGACATAGGTTCTCGTATCGTTTCACTACATCAACATGTAAGCTGGGATTGAAATAGTCTCAGCTACTCAAGATAACCCTGTTGTTCAAAGCTAACTGGGGAGTAGTTTGTAACTGCCAGTTTGCGTCCGAGCCCATGAATGCGGTCCACATCGCAGGGATCTGGACTCGAGGATCCTGAGTCAAGTCCGTGCCAGCTTCGAGGACGATGATAGATGTATCTGGGTCTTCAGAAGAGTCGCGAGGCAAGGACTAGTCCGGCAGTGGCGCCGCCGATGATAACCTAGTCTGCTTCCAAGGGAATTTCCAACATTGTGATAAGATATTCAATCGAAATAATTTTGCATAAAGACATAAATCAAACCATGGAAGTGGCCGGGTTAAATAGACAAATCTACACATGGCAGATATTGCATAGACTGCCATCCTCCAGCTTGAGAAATGTGACCCCGCAACCTCGAACAGCGCTTGGCTGAGGGCCAAAAGTTTGCGAGCTGTCCAGTGAAAATTTTTGATTATTATCTCCCCTGCTGTACCTGCCAAGCTCATTCGGTGCGTCGAGTAAAGGTCAGTAAGCACTAAATCCCCTGGCATCAGCTGAGTAACCCTCAGAGAGCGCCATCTGCTACCGCAATAGATAGAGCACCAACGCTATAAATACACCCCAGACCTCTAAAGTACATCCTTAATTGTTGATCGAGCGTTCTCAGCAGCAAGGGTCGAGTCCCATATCCCCTCACGATGAGGCCACGACTCCAAGATAGCCAGCCCTCGCTCAGCCAGCACCAGATCGCAACATTTCTCAACGATAAAGTACAAGGGGGTGATGATTGCAGTTTCCATGAGAAGAGTCGGGCGTGGACCAGCCTCGCGTGCCTTCTCAAGGATCCTCTTTGCGATCCGCTCTGCTGCGTCGACGACTTCAACAAAACGCCCGTTGAATACTTCGCGGATCACCGCCGCCGACTTGATCAAGCATGTGTCGATCATGATGGAGACAAAAATATGATGCATCCGGAGTATTTCGACCGAACCTCGATTTCTCTCGTCCATGGTTCCAGCTTGGAGACATTTCTCCTCGAGTCGATCAAGCGCCTGCGCGAAATTGACCAGCTGGATCTGCTGCTTCTTCTGCTCCTTCGACAAAAGAGTGTGATTAGCAGCGATTTGAACTGCGCTTAATGTATCGCAAAAGCCATGGAACGTGCAAAATTGGAGAAAGATCCGATCTCGCATGAACCACGCATCCTGTACACTCTCAAAGTCCATGCTCACTGGCCACCGACCATGCTCCTCAGCCAACAGGGCTAAACTCAACGGCGCATGCGTCTTGGACAGTCCAAAGTTCGTACACTGGAGATCAAGATGCACCATCGCAGCAGCAAGAGACTGCTCAACCTCGTGATCAAAAGCTGGAAAGGTCTGGTACAGGTCATGAAAATCGAGTTTCTCCGCCCCCATGATCTGCAGCCCACTGTGGAGATGAGCGATTGCCTGGTCCCAATTCTCTCGGATCAGTTCAAACGCGATAAACATCAAGCAACAGAGCAAGACCATGCTTCTCACGGTCGGATCATTGGACCTCATCCGCGTCGTCAACTGCTCAATCGACCGTGTATACTGATACAGCGCAAACCGGTGTGTCCGATTCTTCATATCATCCGACCAGACAGCCCTCCCAGCCGTCTCCGATACCTCCTGCAGCGCACTAACCGCAACGACAGCATGACAGAGCGCCGGCTCAGCCTGGCACATCTGCACCACGAGGCGATTCCACATCCGATGATCAAGCCACCCATTCATCATGGGGATCGTGAACGAGTGGAAATGGTTAAAGAACCGCCGTTCCTCTGACGTCTTGTCTGGGAGAAGGAGCTTGAATCGATAGTCATTCAGTGTAGTGTTCCCGGCAGGATTCCGCTTCTGGGGAAGTCGTTCTAGGTCGTATCCCTCGCATTTGAACCCGGAGGAAGTGCATCTCCGACATGAGCCTGGGCTTTCGTCGCATTTGACGTGTCGGGCTCTGGACGAGTTAGTCATTCCTTAAGTCCTCTGTACTTTTCGTACCCGGTGCCATAAGCCGCGTAGGATACGAACCGACATGTGCGACAGCCTGTCTTTGACTTGGAAAAGCGGGTGCGACGGGGCTTTTGAGGGTCTACAGAGTGCTCCATTTCACAAATTGTTGATTCAAGTGTAGATGTAGAACGAGTTTATGCAAGGTATCTCTATGTATGTAGTTAGGGGTCTGTGAAAGAGAAAGGCGATGCTTCAGATTCGAGTCATTTGACACTAAAGTTCAGCCCCCTTCGGCTCTTGTCGGACCGATTCAGCCTTGCCGATCACCACCGAACAACAACAAGAACTATAGAACAAAAGAAAAAACAGGCGCTAGCTGCTGACGGGGCTGAGGGTTCTATTATAAGCAAATATCTAATACTGCGTCAACACGAGATTACAAATAGCTGCTCAAGGCCTGTAGACCCTTTCCAAGCTTGATATCATAAATTAGTTACCATAGAAAGTTACCGGATTTGCATCGCGGATTGATTTTGTTGCAGTGGTCGTGGTTAGTGGTCGGGTCGACTGCGGTGACGGCGATCGTGTTTACTCCAAGCTCCTGCATTTTGCAGCCTTTCACGCCGGACGACTAGTGTCTGGGCGGGCAGGGGAATTTATGTGTTGGCAGGACATTGAGTTTGATGCTCGATGATATGGCCCCTAAGCTCGTGAGCTACGCGCTTTAGATTTTTTTCTTTAGATCACTCTGAAGTGGTGTCCTGATCTAACAGTGGGAATCTCTCTGAGGTAATATGTGCTATAGTCTCATTTTGGTAGAACTTTATATATATCCATATGACTAGAATCTACACCCTGGGTATTATTGCTATTCTTGCCCTCTGGGTTTAGATTGGTCGCATGGGTAGGATCCAAGCCCCCGAGCAAAACACGGGCCTGTAGGCTTGGATATAGTAGAATAGAATCCTGCGCCTAATAAACAGGCACCTTGAACGCTGGAAACTCATAAATCCAACTCTCCACACTCTCCTCATCAGTCACACAATCAAACTCATCACTCCCGTCCCTCCAAAGCGGCCTCTCAGGCCACTGACACAACATCTGCGTCTCGCCCTCATAATCCCCAGAGGAAACCGTCGCATTCAATCTCGACGGCGTCACTCCACCCTCCACCCACTTAATCATAGTCGCCATGTTGTCCTCAGGATATGGGCCCGGCTGCAGCGTGTTCGTTCCGCAGTGTGCAGCTCCGGGGATAAGGTAGAACTGGTACCATTCCGCGAGCGAGGCGAGGGATTCCTTGTATGAAACGTCCGGGTACATGATCTTGCGGACGCTTTGCCAGTAGTGCAGGGAGCTTGCAGTGGGGACGGAAGGGTCTGATTCGCCGTGGTAGTGGAGGAGTTTCCCGCCGGTGGATTGGAAGGCCGATAGATCAGGGAACGTGGTTTGGAGGCTATCCAGGTAGCGGACCATTCCAGTTTCCATCCAGGAGATTAACGTGTCGTAAGTGACGTTGTCGAGGGAGGAGAGGTTATCGAGATCCAGGAGCTGGACGAACTTGGTGATGTATTCGCCGCCTGTGGAGGGGATGTTGAGGCCCCAAGAGTCCGTGTCGGAGTTGTAGGTAGGTTCTCCGTCGGAGAGTTCAGCGGCGATTTGCCAGGAGAGGTAGGCGCGTTCGTTGTTGGAGTTGTGGGGGCCGTTGTAGATTGCCTCTGCGACGGCGATGCCTTCGGCTGTGATGGAGCCGTTTTGAGCGGGCTGGTAGGAGGTGGTGCTTCCCTCGGCTGTTTGTCGTTTGCTGAAGCCGAAGCCGAGGGAGGTGGAGTTTTGCTCAGCGCAGTAGTAAGGTTCGCCGATGAGAGATTTTAGGTCGAAGGTTAGTTTGCAGAGGTCTGTTCTGGAGACGACGCCGTCGGTGCGGCCGTCAAGGGGGTCGCAGGCGGCGATGGTGGCGTTGACGATCTTGGAGAGCTCGCAGGGGGGAGGGTAGTAGTCGAGGGTCTGTTCGACGAGTCCTGGGAAGACGTGGAGGACTTGTTGCTGGCCGAAGCGGAAGGCTGGAGCACCGGTGATAACTCCGTCGTATTCCTCACCCCAGCGTTGGACCTGGCTCATGCCTTCGCGGCCGCCGTCGGAACAGCCCTCGTAGTAGGTGTAGACCTTTGCGTCGGTGGCCTTGCTGTAAAAGCCGCGGGTGAGGACCTTTCCGAGCTGGGTCATCTCTCCGAGTGCCTGGTATCCGAACATGTGGGTAGCGTCCCAGTTGATGGATCCGTTGCCGTAGAGGACGACTTCATCGTAGCTGTAATTGAACGCATCATACCCGGCACTGGTGGCGCCTCCAACAGCGCCATACTCCAGACCACCGGTTGCATCAGAGGAGAGCGAGAAGCCACCACCACCAGCGACATAGAACCGGTTCTTGAAGTCAGATGGACTGGGGAAGGCGTACTTGACAACGACGTTGTCGCCTTTGCCGGTGTGGGTGTAGGTCACCGCCACGTTGCAGTAGTTGCTGGAGCTAGCATTGTAGACGCTGGCAGTAACGGCGGAGGGGATAAGATCGATCCCGAGCAGGGTTCCATTAGAAGGCAAAACCGACTTGACGTGGGAAACCGTACAGACATCAGCAAGAGATGCGGCGCTGGCTGTGGCAGCCAGCGCAAAAAGAGCGTTACGCGATAGGCGCATAGTAAAGAATATTCAAACGAGTGTTGTCAGCCAAGATGTTCAACGAAAGTGATAAAACTACATGATCAGCGGGTGGCAGGTGTATTTAAGCTACTCGTCCCTGCAGAGCTGAATTAGGGCTGGGTGGGTCACGGTGACGCTTCCTGATCAAGGCTGTCCAGCAGTCGTCACGCATTGCGTGGCAGGGCGAGAACGTGGCTGAGATTACGCTTGAACCAAGTAAAATAGTTAGGCAGTGCTAGATGTTTGAGAAGTGGGCATACCCCTAGGCAACGGGGTTCTGCAGAATCTGCTCCGATCGTCGCACCGGCGCCACTTCGGAGACAAGCCTCCCGAGTCAAGTTTATGGTCGGAGATTGATAAGAGCCAGTATGTGGATGTGATAAAGTACAGACACTTATCTACCTTAAGGGCGCAGATTGACGAAGAGGGGATGATATAGTTTCTGAAGGGTCCTGGTTCAGTACATACTCTTCAAGGAACAAACTTAAACCCGTGCGATTCGCACCTACTGCGATGGTGAGAGTAGAGAGGAGGCTCTCATTAAGGTAATAGTCCGAAGAGCCCGGGATCTGCATTGGCTAACGTAAACTTCTGCAGAATAGTGGATTGTGGGATTGTGGCAGATTGTGGGAGTTGTGGATTACTACCCGATTTTGTCCTCCGAACCAGGCCTTCTCTCTTCAACCCAGTTTCGAGTATAATGATCCTACGCGCGTTCCATATGTGATACCCTGCAAAGGTAGGAGCTATGTCGCGGATTGAGGTTGTCGAACAGGGACATGCTGGCACTCTCTCTGGACAATGACAAGTGCTGCTCTAGAAGGTCATAGTCACCAAACGGATGGTCTCCCTAGTCGGCATAATTTATGAAATCAATTTTTGTCTTCCCGCCCAGAAGAAACAGCCGGAGTTCCAGGCCAACTCTACGAGGGGGGTCGTAAGCTGCTACTCACGTTTAGATGATCACGGTTTTAGATCCACACTGAGCTGTTGAATAGAGATAAGGACCCATATACTCACTACTTCGGGCTTCCTATTCAATAGATATCACCAACAGCCCCAAGCCAGGTGCCTATTATCCTAAAAATAACGGACATTGATTTTTCATATATATCAATATAGATTTATTACGTAAATCTCTATTAGAGGCTTGCCGACTCACATGAGTGACTGGTAGCGTTCAAACCATTCTTACTCTCTTCACTAACAAATGAATACCTTGACTGCTTGTCTGTACTCCAATATCTAGACCTTGTTGTCCTCCGCCCATCCTAGTAACCCTCGCCTCACAACTCCAACAAACCTTTCCAAACATGATACCTCATTTTACAATCTTCCTATTTCCCACACACGCGCCTCGCCACGATGTAGATATAATCCGCATGAATAACCTGGCGTAGTCACCAATAGACTGCCCCTCGCGCCGAATGTTGCACGGGCAAACAAAACAACGCACATGGACAGTGTTCGCTAGGTGTTCGAGTCGAGTGAAAGAGGGGATTCTACCAGGGCTTACAGAGAGCAGGCTGCGCTGCTCATTTACAGAGTCACTTAGGTATTGTATCCGGTTCGCGTGCGTCGGTCATGTCGGCCATATCGGTCTCATCGATCAACATCGAGCGTAAATAGCTAGTCTCCTCAGCCGATGACAATCCCAAGTCTACTATAAAAAGGTCTTGGATACTGTTCTCAAGTCCCTTTCAGAACTCATCCCTCTACTCCTCCATCAAAATCCACAATCCAATCCAATCCAATCCAATCCAAAACAACCAAAATGAAAATCCTCGTCTGCGGCGCCGGAATCTCAGGAACAGCCCTGGCCTTCTGGCTCTCCAAACAAACCCACCAACACACCATAACAGTCCTTGAACGCTTCCCAACCCTCCGCACCTCCGGCCTGCAAATCGACCTCCGCGGCCCGGGAATCCAAGTCCTGCGCCGGATGGGTCTGGAACGCGCATTCCGCGAAAAAGCCGTCGCCGAGCAGGGTCTGCAGGTTGTGGATAAGAGGGGGAGACGGTGGGGGTATTTCCCGGCGAATCGGTCCGGGAAGGGGTTGCAGAGTTTCACGACGGAGTTTGAGATTATGAGGGGGGATTTGTGTGGATTGCTTTTTGAGGCTTGTGGAGGGCAGACTGTGAATCAGATTGTGAGTCAGAGTGAGAAGAGTGGGAAGAGTGAAAGGGGGGTGAGGTTTGTTTTTGGGGTTTATGTTGTGAGAGTGACGCAGGTGGAGGGGGGTGTCGAGGTGGTGTTTTCGGATGGGAAGAGGGGGCTGTTTGATCTTGTTGTTGGGGCTGATGGGTTGGGGTCTAGGATGAGGAGGATGATGTTTGGGGTTGAGGGTGAGGGTGAGGATGCGAATCCGGGGTATCATTCTCTTGGAGCATATGCGGGTTACTGCACGATTCGACAGGATATGCGAGCCGGCGAGGGGTATGATGCCACCGCGTTTATCACTACAGGGGCTAGAGGAATCATGACCAGACGCCATGAACCAGAAAGGTATCAAGCATACGTCTTCTGCGAATCTTCGGCCTCTAAGCGACTAGGAAACGCGAGCAAGGGCGATATCGAGGAGGAAAAAATTGCGTTGGCTGAGGTCTTTCGCGGTGCAGGATGGGAGTCGGACTCAATTCTCCAGGGCCTTGTTCAGTCCGATGACTTTTACTGTGAGCGCATAGGAGTCATCAAGTTAGACAATTGGTCCCAGGGCCGCATTGCATTGCTTGGAGATGCGGCTTATGGACCATCTGCGATGACGGGGATGGGAACTTCCTGCGCCATGGCCGGGGCGTATATTCTCGCTGGTGAAATTGGGAAAGGCTCATCCGAAGGAGACATCACGACTGCGTTGAAGAATTATGAACAGAAGATGAGGCCTTTCATCGACCAGGTCCAGAAGGGACTGACTGACGATGACAACTACATGGGTAGGTTTCCCACTTCATCTTTCGGGATTACCTTGGTGTATTGCCTTGTCTGGGTGGCCTCGATCATGAGACTGGATATCCTGGCTCGATGGGTTTTGCGTGAAGATACCAAGGACTGGGAGCTTCCGGAATACCCTGATATGGATGGATCTAGCTGAATTACCGCTTGTTGATATTGTATAATTAGGATTGAAATATTTCAGCTCGTTGTCAAAGCCAGGTCTGACCCGCCCACTGCGAAGAGAGGTCGGTAAAATCGAAATCGAAGATCCCATCATTTAGAGAATCAAAGTCAGAGTCCAAGTTGACTTCAAAGCCCGCCATGCCGTTGGCCCAGAAGTCAAGATCAGGGCCTGAGGCAGGATTGGTAGTATTAGATGCCATCTCTTTGAGCATATCGTGGCATATACCCAAGCTCTCGTGCATGGCTTTGGAAATAGCTTCCTTAACCGGCAAGCCGTCGAGACGAGCCTCAGCCTGCGCCATCATCATACTTGGACATACATAAATCTTCACATTCGTATCACCATTCCAGACCCTGTCTTTTGTGTATTGCACAATGCGGCGGGCATCTTGTAGTAATGGCTCTTGGCGAGCACGGTTTCTTTTCTTAGCAAAAGCTGAAGTGTCTGCTTCAGGGTCTGGACTCAGTTCGAGAAAAACAAGTAATACCCCTCGTGTGATAATGTCGCGAAACATGCCACCCCCTGTACAAAGAACGCGGCCGTACAGGTCATCCTCTAAAAGTGCGACCAAATCTAAAGCGGCCTCGAGGCAGACTTGTCGGGAGTGGCTATAAAGTGGGTTTGCTCTGGCTTTCAAGGCATACCGATAATGAAGACACAAGGGGAAACGGCGGAGGAGGTGGCTGCAGAAGCTGTATGCAAAGCTCTTCACGGAGGTGGCCTGTTCGATCGCAATGGCAACGTCACGACATGTCGAGGCTAGTGCGTTTCCAAGTTCTAATACCCGATCGTACGATGCTTCTTCCTGCATGCTGTTGATGACTCTAGTGGCGCGCAATCTGAGAGAGAGAGATCTTGCCAGTAGAGACTGCAATGAAACTTCACGCTTCGAAGATGACTCTTCATCTAGGGCTTGGTCGGTCATATCGGACGGTGGTTTGGTATTGTAGTCCCCATCCATAATCATGGGCGACATACCGGAGTCCAATGCTGCCTGCACGTTCATCTCCAGAATGGTATACCACAGCCTTCTTCGCAGCTCCTTCTGGAGCAGACTCATATCCCCAATGAAGTCAGGGTCTTGATGCAGCCCCATCTGCATAGCCATTCTCATCAATGAGCCTGCCGAGATCCAAACTAGATCCGCTCCCACCTGGTTGACCTGACGGGAAAGGAGCAGTAGACAATGGATTTGAATTCCCTTTAACGTTATTCGATCCTTTTCCAACGGGCCAGAGAGCCATGTCTGTGCCATGTGGATCCAGAGACGAGCTTTTGCCGCCATCTCCCTGCGAACATTGACATCAGCATGTAATGGGCCAGCGACGGCCATGACAAGGAGAAGCTGCAGCAGGAAAGAGCTCTCTCCAGTCTGAGTGGAATTCATGTAGCCTTCGTACTCTATCCTAAACGAATGCTGATACAGAATCCTGTAGCAAGACTCAAATGTGGAGAAATACAACTCCACGAGTTCATCCATGACTTTCCGATCTGGAAAGAACCGATGGATATCCGCAGGGAGACACCGTCGACTTGGACGTTGTTTCTTCACACTACGGGCTAACCGTTTGCATTCGGCAACTGTTTCTACAACCTCGTCTGGGCCGTCGTCCGCGCTCCGGAAAAGTGTCTCGTACCACTCGCCAATCGGCTGCAGGGCAGCGAGTCCTTCCACCTGGAACAATCAGCAGAGATCAGAAGTATTGTAGGCGAACACACCATGGAGAACGTATTCATCCAATGTCCATGTCCGAAAACTCGGGTCTTCGATATAGTACCCTGAATCCGGCCTGAAGTAGCTGGAGCATGAAAGCCATTGATGGAATGTGGCTCTTGAGGTGCGCTCTGCGGTCTGTCCCCATGCTTCTCGCTGCTGATACTCGATGTCTCACAGCGAATTGGAGCTACTCGGCGATTTTCCACGTATACACACGATGAGGCCAGTCCTAGAGCTCCGCACTGACCACAACATGGTGTTACCCGGTCGCATCGGACTTTGCGGCGACGGCACTCGGCGCAAGAGTACGCTGGCCGTCGGCGTTTCCGGACAGATTGGGCGGAGTTGGTCATTGTTGGTGGCATTGTGTGAGGTTTTTCGATATTCGAAAGTAGGTAGTAAGTAAGAAGGGAGATGAAAAGATGACCGTAAGGCCGTCGGCCGTAACGGACGTGACTGGGCTCCGCATGCCGATATGGCCGAAATTCCCGAACTACTCACTGCAGCCTTTGTTGCCTTAGAAGACTACGACAGCGAGAAATATTCAACAGAAATTGTCACTTCGAAGCCATCATATTAATAAAAACACTGTGCGCTTGTTAATTATGAGTCCAGCAGCCACGGATCCTCAAGTAGCTCCCCTGCTGTCTTCCGCTCCTCGGGCAACCACCGTAGCATAGATCTCATAAACCTTAGGAACTCCTCTTGTTCCCGCCCGGTTAGACATTTCTCCAGTATCTGAAAGGATACAGTCGGTATGACTGTGTCATAACTGGCAATCCAAGCGCCTAAGGTCTGTCGGCTCGGCCTCGAAAGATCAATGAAACCAGACTCACCACTTGAATCAAAGAAGCACTGCTCTGTCGTTTCACTGCGCTTCATAACCTCACTTGGTGGCGCTCCAAGTAAAGCAACCATTAGCGCAAGGTACTTAAAGGGGTCATGGTGCCCTTTCGAGTCGAATATATCCCCAAACAGGTGTTCTCCTTCAAAGAGGTCCCATATCTAACGCCGCATCAGCTGTACATCCTCATTGAGTTAAGAGAATAACACCGTGTACTCACAAGACATCCCAAGTTCCAAATGTCAACCGGACTCCTCCACGGCATCTCGAAGATAATTTCCGGCGCGCGGTATATATGCGGCTGGTCGATTTCCTTTCGGGAACTAGGAGAGTCGAGTTCCTCGTTGGAAAGGCCCGCGAGCATGCTCCTATCTTCGAGACCTTAAGATCTGATGCTGTCAGTGAGTTGTATGGTTAATGCGAATATGCAGTGATGCCGGTATGAATGATCCCAGCCTCACAATGCAAAAAGTCCAACGCCAATAAAAGACATTTCACCGTCATCTTCAGCAGAGGCAAACCAAACGGCTTCGTGTTCAATCCCATCATCTCATGAACCGTCATATGCATAGGCTGTAGCACAAAACCTTGATGTCTGCCCACCGGACCCTGAAGATCAAACGAATCATACAGCTCGCGAATCAGAGATTGTCCAGGATGTGTCGTCTCAATGTTAGCAAGATGCTCGTAAATCTTGACCTCACGATCAGCCGCGGTGGGAAAGTCTGGTAGCGACGTGGACAATATCAAGACTGCATACTCATGACCCCTGAAGGGGGAGTTTTGTAGATACCGACATAGCCAGCTAGTCGAGTACGCGCTGTATCCTAGTTTCCCTGTGATTTTGTATCTGGTTTTGTATGTCTCCGATGTTGACAGGGTAGTAATGTTCGTGTTAATCATGGGGAAGAGTCTCTTCTTCAATGGGCGTTTCTTTGGGGAGGGTTCTATGTAAAGGGGTGGAGAATCTTCCTGGAATTGTATTGCCAATAAATGCTTCTGAGAGGCTCTAAGCGTAGCAGAGTAGCTCTTGCAGGAGAGAATAACCATGGTGATTTGTTGATGAGAGCTTGGGGAGTGTTCGACGCGTCTACGCGATTCCGGCATCTGGTTTACACGGGAAATATCAGTTCTGTAATAGCTGTATACATAAGTTTGTAAGCTGTACACACTCAGTAGGGTGACAGTATGTCTTGATATCGTTTATGTACTGTTTATATTGATAATTGAATTTGTGCAAGCCATTCTAGGTTACAGGGTTGAATGGCATCGACAAGAATAGTAGGATATTTTCTTCATATATACATTATATACATCTCCGTTCATCATTCGTTAGTATATACATCCTTTTGCCAGTCAATCGAAATGATCTGAATCACCCGATGCTTGCAGTAGCCCAGGCCAGACTTCGGCCTACGGATAATCCTCGGTAATCCTGCGGCGGCAGAACAATGCAGTGGCTGTTTCCCATATAGGCAACGTGAGCCGGTCCGCGATACAATCTAAGCATCCATCTCCAGCAATCACAAGATTGACTGGCTCATGCTCACGAGCTAGTCTTGTTCAGAGAAGTAGTCACAAATTCACAATAGCTCAGAGTTAAGGATTTCACCAATCCTCCGAAATCGGGAAAGCCCGAAATGACCTTGTAAATTAAGGTTATTTCCGGTCATGACTCCATAAGTCAGTTGACCATCAACTCATTAATCTGGAGCGCTGGCGGCATAGCGCGACGGGGGTGGCTTGACGCCTTTTTCAGGTTTTCCCTCTCGGCGATGCAAAGCAATCGAAGTCGCTTCCGTTAATGCGAAGTTATTATTGCAGAGTTAGCGACGGTAAATTAGCTGAGGCCGCTTTTCTTTTCCTGCTGGTTGAGAGTTGAGAATCGAAGGATGGAGTCAGGGTTGTGGAGGTTGTGCCGCACGGGCGAGACTAACGCAAGCAACCCCTCTTTGATTTAAAGTGGGTTTACTTTGGCCTGATCTCACACTCCAGCTTCTGTCCCCGCCTCTGAATTCTCAAGGGAGATAAATGCATGGCGGTGATTGTAATTGTTGTATCCGTGGTCCTGGTGGAAATGCGAGTGATAGTCCGTCATCATATCCGGGTCTAGATCCATGGAATGCAGAGCAGGAGGGCGGATAGTGAAACCGCCCTGGGGGTCGACAGGGAGCCAGTTAGCAGTGAAACGGGTGGTTCCGTCGGGCATCTCCAGCGGGGTGAGACTGCTTTTCCTTTCAGAGTGGGCCTTGCTTTGGGCGCTGGCAACTGTAGTGGCCACATGATCGTGGGATTGGAATTGGTGGACCGGCGGCGAGAAATAGCCGTTAGTGTTGTTTCCGCTGCCTTCTGGGAGTCGATAAACTTGCGCGAAGTCGGCGGCCGGGGGATCGTGCTCGTCGTCGCTTGTGTTGGAGTGATGGCTTGGACTTGCGCTGGGTGAGCTGATGCAGGGGTCGGCGACAGGGGAGGAAATATGGTGGGCCGGGGGAGACTGGGGGTTTGGGGGAGGGATGTTCATGTAGAGAGCGCGTTCGGTCGCCAGTTGCGAGGCAGTTCGGAGGAGGTCATCGAGTGAATACGGTGGTGCACCGTTCGTGGCTTGCAGATTGTCAAATCTGTTTTCCCAAAATCAACTCAGTCAGCGGCCGTTTCCTTTCCTTGCGATTGCTCTTTACCTGCCGCCATACCTTGCTAAGAGTTTACCCGATCGGCTGGGAAATGTGTCTGTCGGAAAAGAAGGCAAGTGCTCATACGACATCTTGCCTGCCGCTGGAGAGGCGAATTCATAGCCTGCGGCGGTTTCTGCCACCGGTTGCCACTGAGCTTGGTCAAGGCCGTGCATTCCAAAGTGACTTCTATACCACAGCTCCTCGTCCCCGACACCAGGCTCAAGACTGAACCCCGGCCCTGGATTCATCGGGTCGAACGCCCAGGCAGACACATCGTAAGGCATGCTTGTCTCGGACATCTTGATTCTCCCAATATCTTAGTCTCAGGTGTTTGTTCAAGGGAGAGATTCCGGTGGTCAAGCAATCAGCATAGCACTCGATAGTAGCACCGCGATCGGTAACTTCGGGTAACGAAGCTCATGAAGATAGTTGTGAGGGAGAAACGCGAAAGCGGGCCCCCCGGGGATTTAAACCAGAGAAATTAAGCTCATCAGGTCAAAAGGAGGCCCAGAACGGCCAAATGGAGAAAACATGGTCAGGATACACTGGAGCTACAAAAGGAAAAGGCATCCTTCGGCAAATTGAGAGCTCGCTTTAATTCGATGCCCGCATTTTCTCTCCACTCAAGGTCCAGTCCATCTCGTCTCCCATGTTAATGAAGGAGGCCCACAGAGGCGACAGTATGATCGTCACTTCCTTGGACCATGTGGTCACTGGTGCCGCTGGTGTGTCGCAGATTCAGGTCCAGAGATCCTGCCGACGAGAATTAACCGAGATGTTCCCCAGATTTCAACTTGCGGAGTTGGACAGATCCAATCAAAGATAGTCCGGTTGATATATCGTCGGTAAATTCAGAATTAACCGATTATCGAAGGTTCTCGGCTCGGACTGCGCTCTGTCTGGGGAAAGGCTTCCTTGCCGACTGGGGAAAATGTCCGGAGATTCTGGGTCCTGCTTCTTAGACTTTGAGAATCCGAGAAAATGCGGAGGCGAATCATGAGAGCATGAACAGTCCAAGATTTCCCACAGTTTGCAGAAACAGCAAGAGCGTCATTACATCGTACAAGATCATACACCATCTCATCCAAAAGTTCATATAGTATATACATTAGAAATTCGTCCAAGTTTCCAAAGGCGTTGGTGAATTCTGATCGAATTTCATTTAAGCATCGGATAGAATGCTTCGAACCGGTTTCAATTCCGGGCAGGATCAACCACAGATGTGCTCTGTACTCCGTAGGTACCTGACGATAATCGTCGAATTAAGATTAGTGCACCCCGCATATAGAAGCAGGGTAGGAACGGTAGTCACCCTCTCGGCAGCTGGATAATCGGCGGATTGAGCTAGTTCAAAGAGCCAACCCAGTCCCCTTCCTCGTCCACCGGTAAAGCGCTAGGACGGCCTTGCGCCGGTGGCGAATCTCAATGTGATTGACTGGCCTCCCCCGCGCCTGCGCCACGGCACTGCGCATGACCTGTCGGAAATTTCTCTGATACTCTGTGTTCAAGGTCACCACGCACGACTCGGTGGCTCGGATCATCACCTCGCATGCATTGAGGATGCCATCCCCGGCTTCCTTCTGCAGGCGTTCCACGATCAGCAGGAGAAGAAAACTCCCCTGGAGTAACTGAATGCCGAAAAAGTAAGGCATGAAACTAATGTCGGGATCGTACCGAAGGATCTGGTCAACTGAGTCGGCCGCGTCCAGCGCGTGCGAGATTGTCGAAGCGAATGCGGGGGATGATGTCCAGAAATCCTTGTCTTCTATCAGGGACACGGGGTCCCACTTCCCTACCAGCAGGATGTGCAGCACATGGACAAGGTATGACGCGTACGAGATGACTGTTTGCGTGTGCCATGCATAGGCTTGCGAAAGCGATGGTTCGGTTGGTAAATGGTCAGGTTTCGCGTGCGCATAAGTGGAAGAAAGGGGCGCCTCTGGGTCGGATGTAGTAGCGGCGAAGGTGGTGAGACTAGCTTTGTAGATCTCGAGCTGACGGAGAACCTCGCTGACATGGATATTCCACGCGTCCTTGCCATGCAGTCGCATGCCAAGCATCGGATGGTTCATCGCCTGGTTCAGGTCGATTAGTTCCCCAGTGATGGTCATGAGGGGAAGAAAGAAGCCAAAGACAGAGTGGTCGTGGCAGATGAAGTTGGGGAAAAGGCGACGTTTGTTCTTATCGCCAGAATGTAGACACTGAGGTCCATCGGGCTTCGGGCTGTTACTGTGGATGTTCCCTGACTGCCATGATGCCTCATCGAGTGGTAGGAGGAGGTCCTCGCTTTCAGCATCAAGCAGGGCCAGAGGCCGGTTATAGCATAGCGCAAGATGGCGGTCCATGATGTACAAGAGCCACCACGTGCGGCGTCGTTCCTCCCGATGCTCTTCGCTGATGGTGTTCTGTTCCTGACGAACACAAACGCAGTTGAGATTAGATCGGGTCGGGTTGGAATAGTCAAACACAGGGCCCGGGTCTGCGCCATCCCAGCCTGGTAGAGAGTACCCAAAGGCAGGACTTGATCCTTCAGGTTGACTCTCCCCGTTTGGCATCACCTCAATCTCTTGATTGAGCTTGAGCTCTCTGCCGAGCGTAAAGGCCGCATGCCACCTAAAACTTGTCAGCAACTGTTGCGTGCACTAAAGTCGCGACACTGACCATCGCATACTAGCAGCCTTTTGCTCACTAGAAGAGATAATAGAAGCTACATGAATGTAGGTAATCACATCGTCCAGCGAGCCAGCTGGCCCCACAAGTCCCCGGTCATCGCCTCCTCCTTCAAATGGATGGTGTACCGTGGTCGGAGGTAATTCTTGACCAATACCTGCAAACGCCGGGTCATTCGTTGCTGCCGCTGCCGCCGCTGCTACTGCGGCTGCGGCTCCTCCCTGGTCCTTGAACGAAACATGAATCAACGGCCGTAGCAAACGGATTGTCAGAGCGCAGAGAAACTGGCAAATCCTCTTCCTTTGAGGAGGAGAGATAGGCAGGGAGAAGGCCCTGTCGTCCAAGGCAGCCACCCAGAGCATACTTGCAAGAAGGGCAGGGCTGCTGTGTCGGGGTGTGTCCCTGTTGAGGAAAGAAGCTTTCCGTAAGACATAGCAATGGATATGATGGCACACCGGGTGCATGTGTGTGGAGAACGCGCTGGTAAAATACAAGTCAAGTAGGTCGAAAACCAGCTTCCGGGGCAATGCCGCCTCGACAAATGGCATCAATGGCTGTAGCACGGGATACTTTAAGGGCGCCAATGAAGCTGACGGAGCGGTTCCGTTTCCCGTTGCTTTAGAAGCTTGCGAAGTAGGAGCGCTATAGGCGGCCAGGTCAACTCCATTCCATACATCAAACATCCGAGCGAATGGTCCCTCCCCGAGGCCAGGACCACTCAAGACGTCGTATGAAGCCGGTGACACATGTGTTCCGGCGAGCCACTCCTCCGTCATGTCCCCCCCCAGTTCCGATCTCCGCACAGGGGGTGGCGGATCGGCTTGTGACCGTCGCTCGTCGATACTAGGGGCGGAGACGGTCGGCGCATTTGTCGTGGGCGACCGATGGTGGAAAGTCGAGCTTGGAGAGGCATGTTGTACCGGAGGCTCGACCTCGGCCACGGCTGGAAGAGACAGGCGGCCATTCGGGGGCTTTGAGGAGCTGGGTTTCTCAGATCCTTCTCCGTTCGAGTTATGGTGGTTCATCTCCGCGATCTTTGCCCGTGCGATTCGACCTCGCTTCCGACGCTCGCGAGTAAATTCACAATTAACATCGCTCCGGAGACAGCGCGAACAAGGGAATTGGCGGTCGCATCGCACGCGACGGGAGTGACAAGAATCGCAAGCTATGCGGTTTCGTCTCCAACGGCGCTTTGTAGAGGTATCGAGGGGCGGATCGCCGGTGGTACTTTCAGCCCTGGGTTGGGCAGTCCCCTGGTGGGAAGAGGCCATTTCAGGACGGCATTGGCAGGATAGGGGTAATGGAATAGAAGAGCGACTCAATCGGCAGTTTCAAGTAAAAGAACTAGGTAAAGATGGAAAAATCTAGAAGGAAGAAGGAAGAGCAGGGAAAAGCAACGAGGTAGGCGGGGGTTAGACCAGTGACCACTTGAGATTGACCCGGGGCAATTCTCGGGGCTCCGCAGTACTTTACGTACACTTAGTTTTGCTTATTGCCACGTTTGAGCACGAAGACTCCCCCACACTCCCCGAACATATACGAAGATGAGAACTTTAACTCATTATATTTATAGTTACAAGCTACCCTGTCTATAATCTATATCCTCAGTACTCGGTTCGAATCTCAGAATTAACCTCCCTCAACACGTCCACCACTTCCTTCCAGATCTTCTCCCTAACACCCACCATCGCCGAATCCGTAACAATACTTCCAGGACTACCACCCCCAATCTGTTAGCTATACTCTCTCCCAAAGCAAAAGGAAGAGGACCACTCACTCCGCAACAGCTTGATTCTCCATCCACAATCCGTGCGTTTCAACCCCTGCCGTCGCCGCATGCAACAGCGTCTTACTCCCTTCCTCCACCGTCCTCGCAATGGCCGCCTGCACAACCTTCAGCAACAACGGCGCCTTCTCCCTCGTCAGGAGATCCGACTTGCAGAACCCCGGCGTTAGGGAGTTTACAATGACGAGCGGATCCCCGCGCTCATCCCGGGGTGCTAAGCGGGCAATCTCCATGGTAATGAAGATATCCAGCAATTTCGTGACGGCGTAGCGCTCCGTTGCACCACCAAGACCCTGGGAGGCTTTCCACCGCTCGTGGTCGTTGAGGGCTGAGAGAATACTACCAGCTGATCGTTCAGAGAATTTGACGCCTCTATGGATGTCGCTTGCGACAATGGTGAGATGCGGTCTTGTCGAAGCAGAACTTGAAGAGGGAAATCGCTCCGCTGATCGAAGCAGCACCGGTAATAACTCCAAACTCAGCAACGCAGTCGATAGCACATTGGCCTGAAGTGATCTCTCCCATCCATCGCCTGTAATAGCCCATTCCATGGATGCAAAGCCCGCGTTCATAATGGCGATATCCAACCGTCCTCCATCGTCAACATATTTGCTCACTTTCCCTGCGAACGCCTGAACGCTAGCGAATGATTCCAGATCAATCGGCCACACTAGGACTTTATTCGAGCACCCGGTACTCGATTCAATATCGATTTTCGCCTGTTCACCTTTTGTCAGGGTGCGCACGCCCAAAATGACCGCTCCAGCACCGAGAGATAGGGCGTGACGGGCGGCTTCCCGACCAAGCCCGGTGTTTGCGCCGGTGATTAGGATAGTTTTGCCATGTATTGCTGACGCGGGAGGGAGTTTGAGTTTTGTGAAGAGGAGGCCGTAGAGTGCGCTCATGATGAAGATAGTGATTTAGATATTCAATCATCCATGCACATGTTGGGAGGGTTATATACCTACAAGGTGAAGGGTGGAATATTCTCCCGACCGGGGCAATTTCTGGCCGAAGTATAGAAAGCTTCTCTTATCCCCGCTAATCCCGTCATACGCTGTACTTGTTACGGATGAACAATCTACCCGAGTGATGCACTCCCTTCTATTCTATATGCCTTATAACTATTCAAGTTCTCTATCATTCACCTCTCATTGATAAACTGCTACCGATCAAAGCAGGTTTTTCCCTTGCCCCGGTCTTGCGTCTGAATTGTCCAGACTCCTAGAAACATGGATGCGCGAAGCACAAACAATCATGCAGCGCTAGTTCTCACTCCTGCAAACCTCCTGTTGAGCCGGTCGCCAGAGATGCGGTATTGGGGTCAAACTAAATGATGATAGAGAGACAGATGAAACGGGCGAATAGAGGCAAGCTCCATGAGGTACGTTGGTTCGATGAGATGAGGTCTAATTCAACTAACTAGCTGGCTATCTAGGGGCTTTATATAGGCGATCTGGGTGATTAGATCTCCTTCCCAATTTGGAAGGAGAGGCTGGTCGAGTTGGATCCAAGGAATGAAAGGATGAGCGAAGGAGTACTATCGAACGATTGTAGGCCTTGGTACCAGTAGATATTGGCTCTCAATATCCAGAAAGTCGGTGTATCGGGACTGGGAAGTGTAGCGGTGTATTACGGAGTATCGATATTCCAGTAGGGCTGACACCTCCAACTGTTTCTCACGGTAAGAGAACAGGTGCTGGAGACAACAGGATCCGGCACGGAGATCACTTATCCCCAAGTTGAACCTGAGATAGCCGGCGCCGTCATCAGGAATCTAGATGACGACCCCGAGGATAAAGGTGGAATGAGGTATGAAGTCCAATGCTAGTATTGGAATGGTATTATTCAGTTTAAGGATCTCGACGGGGTTCACCAACTGTATTGATTTAAGCCTAGGATCAATACTGGATATCCATAACTCGGAAAGTTTGCTTCTCGGGACCATGCCCTGTACCTAGAGACTAGTCATTCGAGTAGATTGCTCCTATACTAGTCATATCCATATCAAATTGACGTGCGGGTAATCCTCGCTTGCGCTCGGAGGGGTCGCCTTTGGCTAAATACCTATTCTGTACATAGTCTAACGCACAATTCTTGATAACTATACATAGATCACAACTTAACCACCCCCCTGTGCAGCTCTTTTATACTCCGTTAACGCATTCTCCCTCCCCTCGGCATGATTCACAATCGGCTCCGGATACCCAGCTTTCCCCGCCACCTCCCCTGCCCCTCTCTCATACGGCGCATGAACCGCCTTCCCCTCAACCCCCCGCAACTCCGGCACCCAGTGTCTAATATACTCCCCATCAGGATCAAACCTCTCACTCTGACGTAGCGGGTTAAAGATCCGGAAATAAGGCTGCGGATCAACACCTGTACTCGATCCAAACCCCCACCCGCCATGGTTGGATGCAAAGTCGCCGTCGATTAGATGTTCCATGAAGTAGCGCTCGCCGCGGCGCCAGTCGATTAAGAGGTCTTTGGATAGGAAGGAGGAGACGACCATGCGGGCGCGGTTGTGCATCCAGGCGCAGTGGTTGAGTTGGCGCATTGCGGCGTCGACGACCGGGTAGCCGGTTTGGCCGACGCACCAGGCGGAGAAGTGGGTGGTGTTGTAGGACCATTCGAGGTTTGTGAATTCGGGTTTGAAGCATTTGTTCATGCTAGTTTCTTAGTTTGTTGGGTTTATTTGAGTCGGGGGAGGGCATGGGAGGAACATACCAGATAAACGGCCAGTTGACGAGAACGTGTTTGTAGAAATCTCGCCAGGCAACTTCACTGATCCAGGAGATGTATCCTGGTTCGCCGCCGCCTATTTTATTCTTGTTTGCTTTGCGCGCCTGGACAACGGCTGTTCGTGCACTCAGCGCCCCAGAAGCGAAATATGGGCTGAGAACGGAGGTGTTTTCTCCTGAAAGGAAGTTTCTCTGCTCATCGTATGCCGTCCCTTTTTCTTCGAGAAAGACCTCTAACCTCCGTAGGCCCTCATGTTCACCGGCAGGATACATCTGACGCATACGAGCCGCCTTCTCCTCAGTAAGAGTCTTATTTTCTGGCGGCCCCGGCACCTGACACTCAAACAGCTCACCGAAAACCCGACGCGCATCGCCCGGATTCGAGCCCGGATCTTCAGAAAGCTCTAGATACTCCGGGTTCTCACCGAGAAACACAAGCCATGCCCGAAACCATGGACTGTAAACGGCATATTGCTTGCCCTGTTGAGAAGACAGCGAACCCGGCGGAACAACGCAGGTATCATTCGGCGTCTCGAATCTTATCTCGTTGTCAGCGCAGAGGCGCATGAGTTTCGTTTCACGTCGGAGCTCATCGACTTCGTATTCTAAATTTGCGAAGAGATGGTTTGCGCCCCATTGTTGGCATAGCTCGATGATGCGTTTGGGGATTCCCTTTCGCGACTCTTGAGTCTCCATATACAGCGGGACATCCAGTTCCCCGAGGTCTCGCTTCAGCTGTCCTAGTGTTCGTAACGTCAGATCCACGCGCGCAGGGCTAGCTAGGTGCGCTGTGAGATCCTCAGGAGAGAGGATATAAAGACCGATCAGAGGAATTTTATTCTCTCGCGCAACTTGATACGCCATGTGCAGGGCGCGATTGTCGTGTAGCCGCAGATCGGATTTGAACCAGTGCACGACAGCAAGATTAGCCTTTATCGCATTGCGCTGATCGGTTGTCTCGATGTAGGCTTTTCGGAGCGATTCGATTGGCCGTTCGAGGATTCCATTAGTGTAGGCCTGGCATCGTTCGTTGCTCATCTCCGGGGGGTAGAAGTCGCGTAACACAATGCCAAAGTCCTCGGTTTGTTGGGCATTGGGGTGGTACTTTGCATTATTGCTTGTTTCTGGTTCGGGGTCGGGTTCGAACTTCCGTTTCTGAGGCATGATTGAAATTGTCAGTTGGTTGTGAGGTGTGAACTCTGGGAGATTCGTGGAATATGTACCTTGAATGCGATCGATCGATCGGGTTTGGTCTGACGTCAGGTAGATAAACCAGGGCTTCAATTACTTCAAATTTCCTCCTTCAAATTCTCTTGAAGAAATACTGTATGATTTCCCGTGGAGACCACAGTTCCCCGTGCTCGTGCAGGGTTCTAACATTTCACAGACCGAGCACGGAGACACTTCGTCAGATCTACTCCAGGATAGTCCAATGCAGCAAAGATGGGCCAACCCCAGTTTCAGCTCCGCAAGACCAGCATTTCCGGGAAGTTGACTGGCTGGCCAAGGGCTTCATTGCAGTCTATGTGGAGATTCAATAGTCTCGCCGGTGGAAATCGCCGATCTCTGGGGTCCAAAGCTGCAATCTACAAAGTACCTTGAAGTAAGGGATAAATAGAACTCATCTTCCCCGTCTCCATCCACACCTCAGAATCAACAATGTTCATCGCCGATGTCCTCTGCAACAGTCCTACCCGGCGTCGGCGATGACCCGGTCGTGCCTTTTGTGCTTTCTGCATTCGCAGCCCTTGTCTACTACAACGCCCTGGAACTCCTAGTCCTCTGCATCTCCACCTTCAAACGCCGCGGCAGCCTATACTTCTGGTGTCTCCTCGTCGCCTCCTCCAGCCTCGTCCCAAACACCACCGGCTACGTCCTCCTCTTCTTCCGGCTCGACATCTCCCGCTATGTCGCCGCCACCCTGATCAGCGTCGGCTGGTGCTGCACTGTAACCGGCCACTCCCTCGTCCTCTGGTCGCGTCTCCATTTCATCCTCCAGAATCCCCGACTCCTAAACGGCCTCCTAGTCCTCATCTGCGTCGACGCTGTCCTCCTGCATGTCCCCACAATCGCCCTCCTCTTCGGCACCGTATCGCCGAACCCGGATCGCTATGCAAACGCATACAACATCATGGAGCGAATCCAGCTCGTCGGCTTCTGTATCCAGGAATCAATTCTATCCGGCATCTACGTCTGGGAAACAATCAAAATGCTCCGTCTTCGACCTGAACGCCGACATCACCGCATCCTCGCACAGCTCCTCGTCATCAACATCATCATCCTGATCATCGACGTCGTCGTCGTCATCATCGAGTACGCAGACTTCTACGCCGTACAGGTCATGTTCAAGCCTGTCGCGTATAGCATCAAGCTGAAGCTCGAGTACGCGGTGCTCGGACGCTTAGTCCAGATTGCGCGGGGGGGATCCTCGTCCGTGGACCCGGGATTCAGTACGGGGTTTAGTACGATGCCGTTGTCGACGTGTGATAGTCGCTCGTGACCTTGTTGTTTGTTATAAGTTTATGAGCGGGATGCGCTTGGTGCGCTTGATGCGGCGCAGACACAGCCCAAAAGGCCGAGCTGACTATGGTTACATAGCTAGGAAGCAAACCCTGACCTGACTTGGGTCGGGGAAACAATACAGAGGAAGGACGCTCTAGGCAGGCACTCAATACAAGACCTCTGTCCGCGCACTGCGCAGAGCCCTGAAGGCTGATGGCATTTACGGATACAGTCACTTCGAGGTGGCAGCCCCTATATCTGTCACGACTCACCTCACCAAGTCACCAGTCTACAAGGCGAGGATGGGCGCTGTGGAGCGGTTTATTGACGGGGAACTGGGAGCCGCGGGTCCGTAGCCTTGGTTAGGCTGTGTCTGTGGGTCAGGCCGTCAGTAGATCGGATCCAGATTCCAGAGATTCGGAAATACTGACGAATCCCGAGTCGACAGTTTATGACTTTATACGGGGCCAATGGAATTAGCAATCGGCATTTGAACAATCGACATTCTTTGTACGCAGTAACAATCTCATTGATGGTTGTATCCGATTCCGAACAGACCAATTGATCGACATTGAGATAGACCAAGTACTTTAACCATGCTTCAATGCCAAGATTACTGCTGCCAGTCGATGTTCTAATTCCTATTTTAGCTAGCTAGTTGATCCCTATATGTATTATTACGAAAATCCCTTGGTATCTTGAGAGGATATGAGGCTATACGCTAACCCATGTACCATCTCCAACACATCCCTCCCTAGCTCACCCTCCCATAGTCATATTGTCATACTACCCAGGTAGCTCCTAGGCTCGAACCCTAATGCTTCTTCCTAAGCAACAATCCTCTCAGCAACCCCACTATCCTCATGCCCCTGCTCAACCTCGGCCAACTGCACCCCAGACCCACTCGTCTGATACTTCCGTAACCTCCGAACCGAAACCCGACGCGAGTGAGAAAAGTCCGCTGTTCATCGTCATCCACGGCGGTGGGGTTTGAATAGGCAATGCGGAATTGGAGCCAAGGACCTGTATCGGTGCAACACAGGCATTTGGGTGTGTCTTGGTCAGTCTTGAGCATTGGCTATCTCCTGAGTTCAAGTTTCCAGTTGCTTATGAGGGTTGCTGGGATGCGCTGCTTTGGGTAGTCTACGAGCAAGCCCTTATTAATTATATGGTCAATCTAACAACCTCTCCCGACTCAATGGCTTCGGGACCAATCTTCCCATCATTGACCAGAAGTTGTTTAAGGTCGGTCGCGCAACCGGCCTCGCACAAGGAGTATATGACAATCTGGACTCCTGCCTTATCACCACCAGCATGGTCAACGGGAAGCAGGTCCAAGTCCCAGCTTGGGAGCATGTAGTTCTGCGGTCCGGCCATGTGGTTGTTCAAGAAGGAGGCTTTGGTTCCCTTGTTTTTGGTGCCAACGGTCTTATTCTCGGGATGATCTTCGGAGGTGCTGGCAGCCATGATATTGGCTACTTCACATCAACCCAGGACCTCCTCGCCGACATCAAATACATCACCGGAGTGAGCGAGATCCGCTTGCGCGTCATCACCAGTTAAACCCGTCACTCGAGCGTTTTCCGTCCCGCCTTCACTTCTTGTCTTTCCCGCCTAAAGGTTTGTTGGGGCTGGCAATTTCTGCTTTGTGTGACTCTTTGGCTATCGAGGACTGAACTGGGAACATGGAGTGGGGAGCACGTCATACGCACGTGATCGCGGCGGTACGCCTCAGGCACCTATTTTAACCTTTACATACAATAGTAACCTATGTTTGGTGGTTTACGTCCATCAATATTTCCATAGGTAGTTGTCATTGATTTGATTCAATATGATCGTGAATCATTTATCAGCCCCGGTTTTTAAAGCTGCCTCGTTGGTTGGACGCCCAAGCAAAAGAAGTACTATAACTTAGGGCACAATGAGCTTTCCACAGCTACTACGGGGTAATTCTACTGCCAATTCATGAAGTGACTGATCATATTTAGAAGGGATATAATCTGAAGACCTTTTCATATCTCTTCATACCTGAATTAATTAACTACTATAGATTAGTAAAGAAGATGTAAGCTGCAAGACACCATCAGGATTGGATAACCCTGTAGTAAGCATGGATAAATAATTATTGGATTGACTCCCGCTGTCAGCGTCAACCCCTTCTTCATCCCTTCTCTCCTCATCTCTCGCTCAACCACCACACAACCACCCCAATCCCTTGGAACAACATAGAACAAACACAATGACATCCCAATTCCCCCCTCCACCCGTCGACACCATCGACTGGAGCAATGTCGGCTTCAAAGTCCGCGAAGGTACACCCAAACAACCCATTACCCCTCCACCAACCCTCACCACCCAACTCTAATAATTACCCTACTAACTCCCATGAAATCAATTAAATCACAGTAAACGGCCATGTCACCTCCACCTTCACAAAAGCAACAAACACCTGGTCCACCCCCGAATTCACCCGATCCCCCTACATCCCCATCCACGGCATGGCCCCAGGCCTCAACTACGGCCAACAAGCCTACGAAGGCCTAAAAGCCTTCCGCCACAAAGACAACACGAAAATCACAATCTTCCGCCCAGACCGCAACGCTGCACGCTTGCAGCGCTCCGCATCTTTCATCTCCATCCCGGCCGTCCCCGAACCCCTCTTCTTAAAAGCCGTCGAGCTCGCTGTCGCCGCGAACGCGGAGTTCGTGCCCCCGCATGAAACCGGCGCCGCGATGTATATCCGGCCCCTTATCTTTGGGTCTTCGGCGCAGTTGGGGCTTTCGCCGCCGGAGGAATATACCTTTGTTGTATTTGTTATGCCGACGGGGGTGTATCATGGGGTGAATGCGGTTGATGCGTTGATTTTAGAGGATTTCGACCGTTCCGCGCCTGAGGGGACAGGGAGCGCAAAGGTCGGCGGTAACTACGCGCCTGTGCTGAGGCATAGTGCGAAGGCTCACGCTGAGGGGTTCGGGATTACATTACATCTGGATAGTCGGACGCGGTCTGAGATTGACGAGTTCTCGACCTCTGCGATGATCGCAGTGAAGAAGGATAAGGAGAGTGGGAAGATTACGCTTGTGCAGCCGGATAGTCCGAATGTGATTGACTCTGTGACGGCGGCGTCGGTGTGTGAGATTGGGAAACGGTGGTTTGGGTATGGGGTTGAGAAGAGACGGATTCCGTATGAGGAATTGGGGGAGTTCGAGGAGATTATGGCGGCTGGGACGGCGGCGGCGTTGGTTCCTGTTCGGAGTATTACGAGGCGGTCGAATGGGGATAAGTTCTCTTATGAGTGTGGTGGGGAGGATGCCGGGGGTGGGGAGGTTTGCGTGAAGCTGTTGCAGACGCTGAAGGGGATTCAGTTGGGGAAGGTTGAGGAGAGTCTAGGGTGGAATCTTGTTGTTCGGCCGCCGCCTGATGGGTGGGTTGAGGGTGCTGGGAAGGGGGAGGATAATACTGGGATTGAGGTGCCTTGATTTTGTATTCTTTCACTTAGGATTGATTGATTGCATTAGGTAGATTAAAAGTGCTTCGTGATCCAGTCATACGACGCTACTTAGGCCTAAAATACATACATAGGTACATGAATGGATGAAAGGGATCCATTGGATGCCTCCAGAAGAAAAGAACCAGACCTAGAACTACACAGCAATGACAACAAATATCACTGACCAACACGTCCGGGCCTCGCAGGCCTGAGTCTCTGAACCTGCCCACTAGACATGATATCCCCCGCATCGCAAACACTAACGGGACTCTGACTGTGCTTCCGGATGGGTTTATTCTCCTTCTCACTATCGCTCTCGTCACTGCTACTGCTGTCGCTTTCACTCTCGCTCTCCGTGTCCTCCGAGTCACTGCCCGGTGGAGAAAAGATGCCCTTCCGCGGCGGCACATTCGGGGCACGCTTCAGAGCGGTTTTTGCAGCCGCTTGGCTTGCCACTTCGCCTTTGATCCCTTTGAGAGAGAGACGGGTTGTTTGGGAGGCCCTTGCGGGCCAGCTCCAGGCCTGGGTCTGAGTTTGGGATGTGGACGGAGCAGAGGATTTGGCAGTGCGTTGGGCGGAGGAAGGAGATGTGCTCTTGAGTTTCTGAGGTGAGGTGGCTTTCGGTGCTGGGGTGGCTTTGGCGGGCTTTTTCTCCGAGTCAGAGTCAGAGTCAGATTCAGATTCAGAGGTAGACTCTTCTTCGGACGATTCTGACTCCGGTGAGGACGAGACTTCGACCGGCTTTTTGGGTGTGGACTTGTGAGGGGCCAGCTTCTTGGTGCTGTTGACTCGAGCCTGTACTTTCATTGCGGGCAATTCTGGGTCTGAGGCGGTGGAGTTCTGGGATTGGAGCGACGTAGGTTTCGATGCCTTTTGTGGTTTTGATTTGGATGCTGGTACCTTAGGAGTAGACTTGGGACCGGTGCCGTTTGCAGTGGGAGGCTTAACACTGGTCGGTACTTCCCTGCCGTTGACCGCGTTCCATCCGCTAATGTGAGTTACTGGTGAGATATTATTGTTGATAGCGGGCGTTGTGGTAGCAGGCGCCGCAATGTCTTTGCTCCCAGACTTCCGAGACTTCCGAGACCCTTTCACTTTTTTCTCCATACCCTGAGACGCCTTGCTCATGGATGATTCAAGTTCTTTGATTTCCGCTTGTTGTTGCTCAAGCTTGATACGCTGTGTCTCAAGTCGACTGTTGTTCGTGTTCCTGCGAATCCACTTCAAAAGAGTAAGCACGCCTTCGAGTTTTGTGATGTATTCCGGGTCTGCTTTGTGCTTTTTTGCAGTTTCGATCTTCTCTTCGACCTCGGCTCTTTCCTTATTCTCCCGTTCGAGTTTCACCCTCGCTTCCTGCTCCAGTCGACGTACGTCCTCAGGAGAGTATCCAGGAGGATATTGCACTGTTGCCCTGCTGGATCTTCTTTTCTCAGAGCTAGCTGGTTGAGAAGCTGGCGTGGATATAGGGGAATCCACAACATCCGTTAGAGTTGATTTAGAGGCCGGCTGCGACTTTGTGGTAAGAGCGTCATTACTCTCTGCGAATGAAACGGAGCGGCGTTCAGAGTTTCTCTCAACAGACGAGTTCCGCAATGCCGAGTGTAGATTCTTCAACCTATCGGCAGGGGTATGTATACTGTTCGGCGTCGAGATATTCTGCGCTAGTGATCCGCGTCGTACGGTAGGTGCGCTGCGAGATGGTACCAGTGGTGTGCTTTGGATTGCTTCACTAGACTTGGTGGAGTCTTGCGACGGGTTGGGTATCACTAGCGCCTTCTTAGGTGGACTCCTTGTAATACCCAGCCCGAGACCCGGTCTAGGAGACTCTAACGGTAGCTCCGTGAAACTGAGACGACGAGCGACCCCTGAAAAAGACGATGCTCTTTCCAGTCGTCTGCCTGATGGGCTGTATTTCGGGGTGTTAGGAGAGGCTTCACTGTTCCGCCTTTCACCATTCACGATAGCTGGTGGCGTAGACTTATCCAACCGCCGCTCCTTGTTTGGCGACAGCTGTTCCGTGCTATTCTTTCTCTTCCGCGATTGCATCGCATTGGAATCTTCTGCGGGTATCTCAGTAGCCTTCGCTGTCTCCTTGGCTGACGGTGATTGCGCTAGCTTTTGAGACGTCCACCGAGACTGCTGCTGCTTTTTAAGTGTAACTTCATCGCCCATTGCAATATCCCCGTCGTTGTCCTGCTTGTATTCGCCCTTACCAACCTCCGAGCCACTTTCATCACTCCCTTCAGATTCGTCTTCGGATTCGTCTTCACTTCGTGTTTCAGCATCCAAAGAAATCTGTTTGATCTCGGGCCCCTTCGGTGAGGGTATCTTTTGCAGAGATACCGGGTGGGTGGCATTTTCAAGTGTCAATCGAAGCCCAGGGGAGTCAGACACCGCCGCATCACCCGTTCCAGATCGAAAGCCCTGGCTATGAGCGGAGTCACGCCGGGCAGCGGTGAGCTTCCCTTTCGGGGTGGGTGCGCGCGAGGACGGTGGGGAATCACCAAGCTCTTGGCTTTCCAGGCGCTCCTGAGCAACCGAACCATGGCCGTGATCCTGAGAGGGTCCCTGAATGGACTGGGGCCGCTGGGACGGCGAGAGGGGAATTTCTTCGTCCTTCTCAACAGAGGAGACGGGAATATCTCTCCGGTGTTTCCGGCCAGGGGTATAATCGGACCACGAATCCATGGGAGGCGTGGAGCCATCTCGTCGAGTTTCCTCCGCAATCGGCCCTAGCTTGTTCAGGGCGAACTCGGCCTCCTGTTTCTCTTTCTTCAGACGCTGCATCTCGTATCTTTCCGCTGCAGCGTCCCAGTCCTGGGTAACCGAGGGAAATCGAACCGGAGATTGTTGGCCTCTGGTGGATTTCTGGATAACGCGAACAGCCCTCCGTTGGTCATGGCCGTCGGAACGGGCCTTTCCAATATCCACAAAGACATGGGCAACGGTCATATCGGTATCGAGATCGTCGGCTTCGTGATCATCGTCCACAAGTTTCTTGATTTCCAGAGTTCTATAGCAACACCAGTTAGCGCATCCACGAGACCTTGTAGCATTTCATCTTCATAATAGAAGATCCCGCGAAATCGGTGTACTCACTCCGCACCAGGCCTCAACTTCCTCCATTTCTCCCGTATCATGCCCGCCAAACCACCCAATGTTACATCTTCCGGGTTCTCCAATACAATCAAGAAGCTCGCCGGCTTCCCGGTCGTGGTGTCAGAGGAATTGCGACTGGAGTCATCGCGTTCACGGTCACCGAGCAGCGAGCGGAAGGAAAACGAGTTGGAGGTCTGGATCTGGTCGCGGGGGTAGACTTTGACGGTGAGGCGTAGGAAAACCATGTTCGGGAACAGAGGGTTGCGATCTAGTGATTTAAAGAATTCAGGGAGTGGAGGGCATAATCAATTCGTGGGTGAAAAGGTTGAGGCGACGAGGAGAGGAAGATGTGTTGCTGTTGCTCGTTTGCAAGTGACGGAAAAGTTGACTGGTCGACTCAGAAGCCGTGAGATTACTACTACCAGCAGTATTCCGTAGTATTAGTATAGAATAACACAAGCAAACCCAGATGATGAAGGAGGCTGGGTTGCCGACTGACAGTGGCAGCTGTGATTGAAGGTAAAGAGACATCGCGGTTTCCAAAAAGTTGAGATTCTTCACTCGCGTTTTCACCGCCACAGCACAGAACAGCTTAACTACTACAACATTCTGAAATTATCCGCTACCTATCTAAAGGCAATTATGGTATCATATCTGAAATCAATCTATAGCCAGAACTCCCAGGCGCCTCCTAATGGCCCCATTTTCAATCAAACGGACCCCAAGAAGCGAAAGAATCAGTCCCCATAAAGCATCCAGGCAACAACAGACATCCAACAGCTCACAAACAGCAGTGTCAGTATCGAAGCGCCTGCACGATCCCCCGCAGTTACAGGCCGCACATGATGCGGTATCGCATCCTCGACAGCACCGGCATTCGGGTTGCTCTTGCTGGTGCCCCCGGTCTCAGGCGTTAATGGCTGCGCTTCTTTTCTGAAAGCAATCATGGCCGAAGAAATGACACTGAGGGCGCTCATATCAGACTCCATCGATGCCGTGCCATCCCAGGTATCTTGGTGCCATCGACGTCCACACTCGGTGCCACTGTCACCACCCGAACACTGTCGCGCGGCCGCCAGGGCTGATTGTTGAATCTTGGGGATCACCTCGCCGGCCGTATGGGGTACTATGGTGGCCATAAAGGTCAGCCAAGACGAGAGGAATCCTTTGAATGTGTCTTGATTCCGATCGCACGTCATTGTCTGCTCGCATGAAATCTCCGACATGGTCTGCCCGCCGAATTTGGCAGGGAAGAATATCCCCCAGGTTGTTCTCAACAAACCGTCAATGCCGGTTTTCCATTTCTCGCCGCCGTTAGTCTATTATATTTAGCTCATGCTCTGGCACTACGAAAGCTTGGGAAAGCTTACCAAGTCGTACATGTACGCAGCCCCGCTGAGATACGTCCCATAATTATACGTCCACTGGGTGTCGCCATGGTCCTGACAATCTGTCGCCATACTTGTAGTATCCGCAATAGTCCAGTCCGACTGCTTGAGAAGAGGCGACGTCGAACTCCAATCCCATATCTTCTCCGCCCACTGAATATATGTCTCATTCTTGGTATACCGCCCCAACCGCGCGGCCAACTGAAACAACCCACCATTCGAGATGGCATTCTTCGTCGTATATCCCGCCTGGTACGGCCAGATCTGCCAGCGCAGTCCCCCATTACACCTCGTCGTCTCCCAGCGCGGAACCTGTGTATTGAAGACCCCTTGGGCGAGAGATAACCAAGATGGCTGATCATCTTGCTCCGGGAAATTCAGCTCCGCACCAGCCATGGCGGCCAGACCCCAAAAGACCTGGTCATCGTTCCCGAGATAGGTGCTGTCATTAGAGGGAAAGAAATCGTTCTTTCCCTTCTGCCAGAGCATGCCCTCCGCCGTCACTTCGTTGTAGGATGTATCCCCCGTCCAATACCAGTACTGAATTAACGTCATGAACATCGCACCGCCCTCCCACCATGTGCCAGGGAGCTTTCCGGGTATCTGGCCGGTCTCGTTGCCGTGGTATTCGCTCATCATGTTGAAAGCGACTGTTCTAGCGGCGTTTCTTATTGATCCTATTACAGGAATGATCAGTCGAGCCTCCAGCACTGTTCAACATGCAGACTTACCTTGGTCTCCAATATCGAGCTCCAGAGCGCTAACCGTTCCCTGCCCGGAAAGGCAAACGGCCAGAAACGCCCACGCCCATTCCCGAAACATCATGTTGAATGAAGGTAACGTATGTATCAAGATGGAAGAAGAAAAATGATAAAGGGATGGTTGGAAGGGATAAACTTCAGCAAGGGCGAAAGAAGAGAGAATGTTACCCACAAATCGGGTGTCACAGGTACGACAATATATCGGAGCTTTGTTTGTTTTCTCAACAAGATCGTAACAAATGCTCAGATGAGATGACTAGTAGAGACTATCAAGAAGGAGGGAATGTGAATGAGCGGGTGGCTAGACTATGACTCCCCGGGAATTTATTCCAGGTCTCTGAAAACTTAAATGGAAACTAAATATAAGTATCCATGAGGTCATGGTCATTCTATACTGCTGGCAACCAAGCTTTCACCTAGGCATGCTGTTCGGGTACCAGATCCACGATCAGAATGGGGACTCGGGTATATTGCAACTTGGCGAGCCTGTTCTGCGGACTATGTTCGGGATATACATACAGGTGTATCTAATTCATTAGAGCCTCTTCTTCAAGTTCATCTCCGTTTTCAAGCGTATAGCCGCAGCCAGCACAGCCGCTGTAAGAGCCAGCGACCCAGCGTAAAAGATGGCAGGTCTAAAGGCTTCAATCCCGTCCTTCTCACCACCAGATGCATCGAGGATATATCCCGCAATCGGCGCGCCCTTTTGCATCCCGTTAGCCAATTCAACAGACCATTCCCGTGAATGAAAAAGAGTAGAGAAGAGTGGGAATGTACCAAGAGATACCCCCCCGCCCAGCCCGTAACTATCATACCCATAGCCACACTCACCCTCGCAGACCCAAACACATTCCCTACAACCGTCGGAATAGTTGAGAAGAACCCCCCATTCGACACCCCATTGATAATCACAAACGCAACAAGCGGGCCTATGGAGTTCGAAACGGGCCAGAGCACCAGCATGCTCACGGCGCTAAGGAGGAGAGAGACAAAGAGCGTGTTCAGGGGTCCCAGGGAGTCGCTGCAGAAACCGCACATTAGCCGGCCGAGGGCGGAGGAGAAGTTGAAGGCTGCCACTACACCGGCGCCGACGCTGGAGGGCATGTTTAGGGAGCTGGTGTAGAGGGGTAGGAAGAAGGGGGGGACGAGGAGGGGGAAGGTGGCGATTGCGCCAGCGAGGAAGAGCAGGGTGAAGCGGGGGTCGCGGAAGAGGTTCCTAGACCGTTATTGACTGGTTACTACTATTCGGTTCGAGAAGGTGATGTATAGAGGAGGGGTGTACCATTCAATAATAGCAGCTTTGGGAATCGGTGTACGCTCTTTGATGAAGTACGCTGCTGGGAGACCGGTGGCTAGGGTGATGAGGCCGATAATTCTGAATGTCCAGGCTGTGCCTGTACTTTGGAGGAGAGCATCTGCGATGAAACTGATAACGGCGCCGCCGAGTCCGCCTCCTGCATAGACGATGCCATTGGCGATGCCTCGTTTCGTCTTGAAGTATTGCGCAGGGATGACGGAGACGACCATAAAACATAGACTACAATCTCAACGTCAGTGAAACAGATCCAATCAATGTCCAACCTTGCAGAATGAATGAATGCATGATACCCACCTAATCCCCAACCCCATAACAGCCCCAGCAGTCACAAACAACCCCCCAATACTCTTCATCGCAAAACCACTAAGAATCTCCCCCGTCCCCAACAACGCAACCCCCAACATAGCACACATCCGAGTCCCCAACAACCGTATCAACCTCGCATTTAAGATACCCAGGAACGAGATACAAGCAACAGCCAGCGACCCGACAAAGGCAAGAGTCGAAGACGACGAAACCCCGTCCTTGACTAGGGCTGCTTGCAGCACACCCCAGCTATATGACGTTCCGATGAACCACCAGGTGATAACCGCGCAGGAGAAGATCACAACCCATCCGTAGCCTCCGTCTGGGACTTCAGAGTCCGCGGCAAAAGATGCTTGCATTGTTTCGTCGGGTTCCAGAGGGGAAAGGTCTGTGCGGTCTGCGCGGTGCAGGCGTTCCTCGGCTCTGGCCTGCGTGGTTAGTTCCACCGAGGTGGTGGATGACTGGATTAGGGTTGACATGGCTGTTATTATTTTGGATGTTGCTAGAATAAAAAAGTGAATTCAAGACTTGGGGTCTTGCTTCTGCTTTAAACCGTCCACGGATGTATAGTGGGGCATGTCCGCCACAGGGCGCCGGATGTTGAAGTTTGCAGTGTTAACCGTCATGCGTTATCAGTCATGCCTTAGCAGCTGATGATGGACTCTTTGTCATGGAGAGTGACTACAAGCTGGCTTTCCTATCGGAATCAGATGTAGTACAATTAGGATGGCTATGGACCTCCCCCCATCTAATTTCGACAATATCACTCCAACTCTTGTCTATTAGCCCTATAGCCCTGCAATTCCCCGATGACAGTAGGAGTATCCTTAGGAGGCCGAGAAGAATCCATCGGCTTCTGAACCTGAGCCTTCTGTGCCATCGCCCGCCGAGCACGAACCAACAACCACAACCAGATAAACCCCCCCGATATAGCTAACAGCGGAAGCCCAAGCCCAAGACCTAACCCCAAGCCCAGCGAGACGGAAGACTGCTGTTCCTGTGAGTCCTCCGTCGCGGTAGCTGTTGGTCCAGAGATGGAGGGGGTAGAAGGCGATGACGGCGCCGATGTAGTTGCTGTTGTTTCCGACGACTCGGACGTGGAAGTAGACGTGGAGGAAACAGACGTAGTGATAGCAGTAGAAGCTGAGGATGATGATGATGTTGTTGTTGGCATGCCATTCCGCGCAAGAGCCACATGCCCACTTGTCCAGGTATACATGCCTAGATTCCGACTACAGACAGAATCGGCCCAGCCGCTTGTGCCGCAGGTGAAGACCTGGTTAGATGAATTGGGACATGCGTATAGGTTTGCCCATTGATTGCTGACTTCTGGGGATCGGATATGAGTTACTATATGGAGTTATCAGTAATGGGACGCGTAGACATACCCTCGTAACAAATGCGTGGACACTCCGCAATCGGCCATGAATTATCGGTGCAAGCGCCGCGGTAGGCGATATTCAGTTTGGATCCGTAGCAGAGATTATTCGATAGACATGCTTGGCCGTCTAGGCAGCACGCCTTGCTATTAGGGCAGGGATCCAGTCGGATAGGGCTGCCTCACCGTTGGGCCAGTAACAAGTGGACGTGGCCATGGCGAGGGAGATGAAGATGAAAGATGAAGATGAAGATGGAAAGTTCATGGACGAGGGTATATATCAACCTTAGCATGTTATAGAGAGACAGAATTGCCACTGCAGGCCTGACGGGAGAAGAACCTAGAGCCTCGAGGGTCATTGCGCGGAGGGGTGATACTATCCTTAAATGAGATTATCATCATCATCAGGGGTTTTGAGGTTAGACATGATTCTCAGCCTAGTTGGAAAATTGACCGATTCGATATAGTCACACAGGAGGCCCAGCCTGCTGCTGTTCATACTTTGGTCCAGGCAAGGAGAGGCTACTGAAGTTGGTAGATTGGTTGCACATAGCGAGGCTTACTGGTCATAGACATGGCAGGTGGAAACTTGGTGAGGTCAGAAAAGTTGAGACGATTTAAAGCTTGTTCATCAGTGCTTTTATTTCATAAAAGTCGGATCTATAATATGGTGATTAGGCTCAAAGAGCATGCTATCCACATACACCCAGCAACAATGTGCTGTTATCATGTCGCTCAATTAAGATCTCATTTCTGTTCACTCGCTTTACATCCGGTCACGTCGACGAGGGGCAGACCGGATAATGTTATCCACGCGAAGGAGAAGCTAAAAGGACCAGGTTAGCTTGGGAATCTACTAGTCAAGTAACAGGTGAAAGGTCCTACCTCAGCTGCCTCAGATGCAGAAGATACAACAGCCTTCTTCAGCTTGTAACTTTCCACCACGCCCAACTCACGCATGTCGGCGATACCGCCACCAGGGGTGAGCAGATCTAGCCCAGAGCTGGTCATACCATTGTTAATGGCCTGTCGTAGCCGGGTGACTAGGTCGCTTGAGTCTAAACCAGCGTTGTCGGCCAGGATTGTAGGCAGCTGCTTCAGAGCTTGTGCGAAGGAGTCGACCGCGATCTGCTTCTTGCCCGTGGTGTTCTGTGCTGCTTGCTCCACGGCCTTGGACATGACCATCTCGGCGCAACCACCGCCCAGTGTCACCCGAGGATCTTTAACGGTCTGGGAAAGCACGGCCAGAGCATCGTGGAGAGAACGCTCGGCTTCGTCGAGAAGCTGCTCTGTGGCACCGCGAAGAACAATTGTGCAGGCCTGACCGGCGGCCACGCCAGAGAATTTGATGAGGGTATCTTCACCGATAATGACTTCTTCGATCAGGTCGCATTGTCCCAGCTTGACTTGGTCAGGGTGGTCGAAAGTCGAGGCAATCTCACCGCCGGTGACCAGCGCCAGCCGCTCAATACCGTCAAAGTCGGCGTGTTCGATCGACATAATACCGGCCTCTGTGAACAGCTGCTCGGGCCAGTTGTAGATAAGCTGTCGGTTCACGAAGCAGTTGATGCCGTGTGACTTGATCCGCTCAACCTTGGCCTTCATCTTCTCACGCTCCGCCTTTTCTAGATCCGCCAACTTCCCTGTTGACTCGACCTTCACGCGTGCACCGAAAATCTTAACCTTGTCTGTGTCCATCGATGTGTTGGCAACTAGGATCTTGGCGTTCTCCAAGCGCTTCGGCTGGTTGACACCAATCTTCTTATCCAAAATGAATCCTTCGTCAAGGTAAGAGTCGCTCAGCTTTCCACCCGCCTTCTTGATGATCTGGATGTGGCTCAAGTCGGTTGAGCCTCGGAGCCGGAGGACGGCATCACAGGCAAGGGTAGCGAAGTGATCGCGGTCCTGGGCTAAAACCTTGGAGCTGAGGGTGGTACAGGCGATGGAATGAAGGTCTTTGCGGAACTTCTCCTTATCCTCACTGCGGTCGACGGCGATCTTTTCGAGGGCATCGAGGGAAGCACGGCTGGCTATGCGGTATCCTTCGATGATAGTCTGGGGGTGAATCTTGCGGCTGACCAACTTTTCGGCTTCCCGCAACAGCTCTGCCGCCAACACGGTGACGGACGTCGTTCCATCACCAACCTCGTCGTCCTGAACCTTAGAGATATTCACCAGTACTTTGGCTGCGGCGTTATCGAGGGCGATCGCTTTGAGGATGGTAGCACCGTCATTCGTAACGAGGATTTCTCCGGTCGACCTAGCAGTCTATCAGCCTAACCCCGCCATCTACAATTCAATGGCGACTAACGCTGATTGTAAGATCTTATCCATGCCCTTGGGGCCTAATGTGCTCTTGACCAGATCACCGACAGCGATGGCACCGACGAAGGCAGAGAGACGGGCATTCTCTCCTTTCTCCTCAATGACATCGTCCGCGAAGATCTGGGTGGGATTGCCGAAGGACGCCTAAGCTGTGTCAGTAGAGAGAAAATTAAACATGAAGAGACTCGGATAGACTCACCATGATGAACAATGAGCGATAGAAACAAAAGACTACCGGGGCGTGGCAGTTGGTAGCTCAGGGATGCAGAAGAACTGGCGGAGAGACTCCCACAATAATTGGATGCGGGACGCCAGAACAGAAAAGTTCGCGATGTGGCCCGAGCTCCAGACCGCCTTGGAGCAGCCCTTCTGATCGTGACGTTCTCTCTCGATTCTTGTCTTTTTAGTGGTTCTGAAATTAGTTTCTTGTTTTTACCATGGCTGCCGAGGAAGAGCAGGCCAGATTGGCCCAGAATAAACGCCCTCATTCTGCTATGGACGCTGACGAAGAGAACGGTACGTTTCAGCCTCAGCAGCTCGGCCTTCATGACACTGACAGGTGAACAGGAAACGACTCGTCCTCTGATGATGACTTCGGTCCTGCCCTTCCCTCCGCTGATGCGCCTAAGAAGAAGCGCCGGAAGCTCCCTTTTGAGAAGGTCTACGTGAATGCGCTCCCCGCGTCGCCCCGGTACTCCAGATCGCTCATGCACAAGGATCAATTGTCCTGGGTGACAGTGACACCGCATACAGACTTTTTGATTACATCGTCTATTGATGGTGTCGTCAAATTCTGGAAAAAAATGGCTGTTGGGGTTGAGTTCGTCAAGGAGTTCCGCGCCCATTCCACGGAGATTCGAAGCGTCAGCGTAAGCGCAGACGGGCGAAGCTTTGCGACAACGGGGTCGGACAAGACGGTGAAGATCTTTGATGTGATTACATTCGGTACGGCTCGAATATACATTCACACGGCTTATAAAGCTAATTGGATACAGACTTGCTTGCTATGTTGACTCTCGACTTCGACCCCCATTGTATCTGCTGGGTGCATCCCCGCGGCGCATCGCTACCACTCCTAGCCGTGACCGATGAAGCCAGCAGCGCGATCCAGATATTCGACGGGCGTGGTGAGAACTCAACCCCCCTAAACACCCTCAAATCTATCCACCGCAGCCCCGTGGCTGCCATCGCCTTCAACGACGCCTACAATTGTGTCATTTCCGCCGACGAGTCGGGGATGATCGAGTACTGGAGAGCTTCAGATGGTTCATTCGAGAAGCCGGATAACGTGTTCGAGCTAAAATCATCTACCAACCTCTTTGAATTCAAGAAATCCAAGTCGACTCCAGCATCATTGACCATCTCCCCGTCCGGCAAACAATTCGCAACCGTCTCCTTCCCAGACCGCCAAATCCGAATCTTCGATTTCGCCTCAGGAAAGCTATACCGCAAATACGACGAATCCCTCTCCACAATCACAGACATGCAACAAGCCGGCACAGCCATCCACACCCTCGACACCGTCGAGTTCGGCCGCCGCCTAGCCGTCGAACGCGAACTCGAAAACCCCGTCACCAAACCCAAAGCTAACGTCATCTTCGACGAATCCAACCATTTCATTCTCTACGGCTCCCTCTACGGCGTCAAATGCATTAACACCTACACCAACCGCGTCGTCCGCGTCTACGCCAAGGACGAACCCTTCCGCGCCCTCAACCTAGCTATGTACCAAGGACAGCCGCAAAAGAAGGGCATCGTAACAGTCTCCATGGCCGCAAGCGCCAACCCGCTCCTCCAAGAAGCCGAAGAGCGCGACCCCATCCTCATCACAACAGGCTTCGCAAAACTCCGCTTCTACCTCTTCACCAATGAAACAGAAATTTCCAAATCCACCCGCGACGTCCAAAACGAAAAACCCCGCGATTCCGCATCCTCAGCACGCGACTCCGCCGCCCAAAAAGCCGCCGAACTCGGCACCTCCGCCATCCTCCACACCACAATGGGCGACATCCACCTCCGCCTCTTCCCCTCCGCGGCGCCCAAAGCCGTCGAGAACTTCACCACCCACGCCCGCCAGGGCTACTACAACAACACCATCTTCCACCGCGTGATCCGCAAATTCATGATCCAGGGCGGCGACCCGCTGGGCGACGGCACAGGCGGCGAATCGATCTGGGGCGGGGAATTCGACGACGAGTTCTCGCCCCTCAAGCACGACAAAGCTTATACCTTATCCATGGCGAATGCCGGGCCCAATACGAATGGAAGCCAGTTCTTCATCACGACAGAGAAGACGCCGTGGTTGGATAGGAAGCATACGGTTTTTGGGCGTGCGGTGCAGGGGTTAGATGTTGTGCATAAGATTGAGAATGTTAAGACGCATAAGGAGAAGCCGGAGGTGGATGTTAAGATTGTGAGTATTTCTGTTTCTTGACCGGCTACTATTTGCTTTCTTTTCGATATATATGGTTGGTAATTGCTAGCGATTGATGATGCTATTTCTTCCGGAATTGTAGAATACATATACCACGGCTATCACAAGACTATATTCCTGGATTGTTCATTTGTAAGTCATATCAGTCATAGATTGAAGAAGGTAGTAAAGAGTATAAATACTATATTCGACCCAAAAGAAAACGGGACATGACAAGTCCCAAAGACAATGGTATAAACAAACATCCAGAGGATAGGATAGGACAGAGCAGGAATAATATGCAAGAAGTAATGTGTACGTATACCTGAATAAATCAACAACGAAAAGAAGATCAGACACACCACAAAACGCCGTATATGCAATAATCGGCTTTCCGCAAGGGCTGCCAGCAGGATTTTCGAGACATGCGAACCATTAGCCATCAAGGCTAAAGTTCTACCAAGTTGGGTCTCATCGCAGGGCCTCTTGGATTGCAGTATTGCCCTCGCTCTGAGATACTTTCTGCAGACGTGACGGCTGGGCTGGCCGAAACGACGGGGGGAAATCATCAGTCCGGGAACTGCTGGCGATGGAAACTGTATTAGCGGATTCGTGACTATGTGCGGCGATGGCACTCGGGGCAGGACCCGGACTAGGAGAATCTAGATTGCGGTTCGCAAATATCCTGCTGTCGCTTCCGCCGGTGGCTGCGTGATAGAGGTGTGGGTGTTTTGCGTCATGGCGGCGTTTGAGCCAGACACCGAGGACGGCTAGGGCCGCGAACCCGACGACGAGAATGATGATCATGATTATCCATTGGTAATGGCCATCCAACCTAGGAAAGTTAGAGGCTTTTCTATGAAGTGTCCTTAGCAACCAGTACTAACCATGATTGCGGAGCTGGATTGCGACTCCCCGCGACTGGGCTGGCCGAGCTGTCCGCTGGAGAAGTTGTGTTTGAGTTGGTGTTATCCTCGGTGTCTTCGTCCGAGTCGGTGTTGGTGCCCGAATTCCCCGTGTTGCCTCCGCTGTTGCAAAAGTTAACGTACCACTGCTGTAACAGTTGGCGGTCGGCTGGAGTGGTACAGGTTTCGTCGCAGGTACCATCGGCAGTAGTCTGGAAGTTCCTAAGCAGGTCTGACTGGCAGAAACATGATACGTAGGTCTGTCTGTTGGTGACTTGAACTGTGGGGGGTGTACAGCCGTCATCGGCTTGGGTGAGCTGGGTACAGGTCAATCCACAGGCAGGAAACGTGGCGGAAGCGGCAGAAGGACGGAGGGAGACATCTTGGGCGAGGATGGAGGTGGAAAAAGCGAGGGTCAAGAAGAATAGGGTTGAGAGCGAGATCGTGGCTGTCGGAGTCCTCCTAAAAACGAGGGTCCCGGACCCTGAAATCCCTGAAGCCATGACGGACGACTCTGGAGATTTGGCGGAAACCGTTGAACGGGGGAGTCGCGCGTCGTCAGTAGCCTACCATTGTCAAGATGAACGAGAGTACAGTGGTAGTCAAGAAGGGAAGGACAAAGTGGGAAATGAAAGAGAGTTGAGTGTGAATATACGCTGGAGGAGTTGATTGTGACTGAGACTCCAGAGTAGTAGCGTGCCACTACCACCTGGGCGAGACGGTCCTTCTCCGGTTGCGGCAGCACAAATAAATTACCCTTCCCTTGGCTAAACATGAATTAACTAGACTATTAGTAGTTGATTTGAGATAGCATCATTGCCAAGCATATTAAGGTAAGGATGGCTTATGAGTTCTATTAATATGAGGTCTTATATTGGTCCAGTACTTGAATCGGCCTCGGAACTTCGCCAGGTCGACATCGCCAATTTCTTCTTCTCCCTCTTTTATCCATTTGCTTGGTTGGCTGAACTTTCCAGGGTCCAGTCCAGCTCTCCTCCTACGTTGTGCCAAATGCGTATCGTTACCATGTTAGACTGATCTGTTCTTTGTATTGCACTATTTCCACTAGCAAATCCTGCCTGTCATTATTGCCAGAGAGAGACCACGCGATGCAACGGTGGTGCCGTAATCATCTCTATTGCCGGATTTGAAGCTTGGCCTTCCCTTGTTGTTGAAACTTGAGCGACGCCATCGCTCGTGCTAACTCTGTCCTATCATGTCTTCGCTCGGAAATCGGATCCACGGATCGTCGCTGGAGGATCCAGGGCCAGAGATCTTCATCGTTCAATCCAGGTAAGCAAAGCCGGCTTGGCTATGCATGTCTTGTCATTTTACTATCTGAAACCCTGCCCATCATTGAAGGTAATCAGCGATAGGAAAGCTAAACGGTCCGCGTGTATCTGATCTCAGGACAAGAGACCTAAGGCCAATTCCCTTCTCTCGCAAGAATTGCTCGTCTTCCTCAGTCTCGGCGAATCGAATGAGAAGAGACCCCGAATAGCTTTGCACACCTGGTGCACGGAGCTGAAACTCAACAAATCCCTCGCTCTCTTGCGGGGGGGTTCCAACAATAGACCTGTATATGTCCGTGTACGAACCGAACTCGCCCTTCGGCACGAGGATCTCAATGCAGTCTATACCCGTAGCTCCCGAGGGATGTCGCGTCACAGACGGGAGATCAAAGGTAACTCGGCGGTTACGTGGGGTGAGGTCATGGCAGAAGAACGGCGCATCTGTCCGTCCTCTCGGATAGAATTCGTCTGCGGGGGTGGAATCCGCCTCAGTATACCCTGGCTTGACGATTTTCCAACGGACATCTACACCTTCGGGATTCTTGCGTCCTCCTTCAGATGGTGGCGAGTACGTGATTCCAATCCCACCATCTCCCGGACTGCTTGCCAGTGCGTTCACAATACGTTGCTGGCTCGCTTCGGCCGATATAGGTTCCAATCCTGTCAAGGCAAAGTCGCCGGGTAACCGATTCCTCCAGTCGTCTGGCTTTGTAATCCAATTATAGAGCTCGAGATATGTGCCATCGCTAAACACTATGAGTTTATTCCGGCTCAGGCCACCTATTATTTGATACTTGGTTAGCGATGGTCGCCGCGGGGTAGATAGAACCTACCAGTATGGACGCCGCCTTCAATCACGGTAAAATTATTGGAAATCCATGATGGAAGCGTCTCAAACCGCTCGTGATTAAACTGGAGAAGCAGATGATCGATATAGACTTGCTGGGATGACATTCTTCTCTCCATGAATTGATTGTTGATGGAAGTTCAGTCAGTGCGGGGCAGATATACTCGAGTCTACTTTCGTCATTTGCACCAATTCGCACGCTTGCACTCACACAGTAAGAAGTTATGGTACTCCATTTCCCATCATTTGATCATAGGTGCATTTATTATACTTCTCTCAGCTTCTTGATACAAAAGCAGTAAGTCCGGACAAAGGATGTCTCAACTCCGTGATGTGTTCGGTTAGGCGGCGTTTCAGGGGGTTCAGGGGGGGTTATATCTACAAACCAGCCAAAGCCGTCCTCGTTCTTGACATTGAGCTTGCAACAGTTCAAGTTCCATGAAGTCGGTCTCAAACCCCCGTATTATCCTCGGTCTGATGACAACTGGCCCTGATGTCGACACGGGTGCCCGAATCACATCTCTGGGCGACTTCAAGCAGATGCTAGGCTACTTTCAAGGAGAAGGCTACATCGAAATTGACACAGCGCGAGTATACTCCGGCGGGAAACAGGAAGCCTTTACGGCACAGGCAGGTTGGAAAGATCGTGGTCTGAAGCTTGCCACTAAATGGTACCCATTGCAGCCGGGCTTCCATAAGCCTGAGGTTGTTCGGGAGAAGCTCAACGAGTCCTTGAGAGAGCTGGGGACTGACTCGGTTGATATCTTCTACCTTCACGCCCCTGATCGCTCGGTGCCTTTTGCGGAGACTCTTGGAGAAGTGGACAAGCTCCACAGGGAGGACAAGTTCAAGCAGCTTGGTCTAAGTAATTATACAGCTTATGAAGTGGCCGAGATAGTCACCATGTGCCATGCTCGGGGGTGGGTTCGCCCCACTATCTATCAAGCCATGTATAATGCGATCAGTATGTCCTCTGTTTTGTTCGATCAGATTGGGACACTAACATTCACAGCCCGCTCTATCGAAACGGAGCTGATCCCCGCTTGTCGACGCTACGGACTAGATATAGTCATATACAACCCTATTGCCGCGGGGCTCTTAGCTGGCAGGTATAAAACTGCAGAGAACCCTCAAGAAGGCCGCTATAGCTCCCAGAACCCCACGGCGCAAAATTATCGGGATCGGTACTTCACGGACTCTGCCTTTGAAGCCGTCAAGGTCATCAATGCTGCGGCCGATAAGCACGGGTTGACCATGGCCGAATGTGCCTTCAGATGGCTTAGACATCATTCGGGGCTCCGCATGGGCACAGATGGGAATGACGGCGTTGTGATCGGGGTTAGCAGTCTAGCCCAGCTGGAGAATAACCTTCGTGATTTGGAGAAAAGCCCGTTACCGGATGATGTTGTCGAGGCATTCAATGAGGCATGGATGCTCACCAAGTCGACGACGGTCGTCTACTGGCACAAAGAGCTGGAGTATGCTTATGATACTCAGAAGGTTCTGTTTGGGTAATGTATGCTCAACGCGATCATCGCAGCTTTATGTAACTAACTGGGGCTGTGTTTTCGCTGGGCTGACATACAGCAGGCTATGTCCATCAGCATTTGTTTACATATTGGATATAGCGTAGAGGCCACATAGACTTCTCTATTGGCTGGACGGTTTCGATATAGATCTAGTATGATACCTCTATAGCAGTTTGTGGACGCAATTAACATATGCAACGACCAGCCTAAATAGGAGCAAATACCGTTTACTACAAGATCTGAAACTACACATTCAAGCTTAAGATATTGGATATATTATTGTTGTTGGTCCATGCAAACTCCAGAGCATATATGTCAATTGAATCCCCGGGCTGAGCCGTAGCGGACCCGCCGTGCCCCATCGCTCCACCATCACCTCACCAAGTCTCACTGTCTCACCACCATCTTCAACTCCCACCATCTCTCCCTCATACAATGCACATAATAATTAGACAAATCCCATAATGGCACCTCCACTCCCCGCCAACTCAGTACCAGAAACAGACCAAGCAATGCCCCGCTACCTCCTTCCAACCATCTTCTCCTCCATCGCCCGCACCACAACCGCAACCGCGACCGCAACCCCAAGCCCAACCCGCTGGACCCTCCTCCGCACCCTGAAAAGCGAAAACCCAAATGACATCCAGGGTGAATTACACGGTACGGCGAGCTTTACGCCTCTCCATTCTCCTTCTTTGAACACGAACACAATCACACACGCGACCACAGACGCGACCAAGAATCCGGAAGAGCGGTACACCGACCTCCTATACAGCGAAGAAGGCTCCCTCCCCGCCCTCCCAATACTAAACATCGGTCCGGGACTCCGCTGGACAAAGAAATATATCTGGCGACTTAGCGCAGAGGGCGGAATAAGTGTTTGGTTCGTCAAGGTTGATAAATCAAGTACAGAGGAGGAAGCAGATTACCTATTCCACGAATTCGATCTCATAACCAATAATGACACCAACCCCAATACAGATAAAGATACAGATTCAGGCGGGAATGAGTTCGTAACACCCCCCGTTCCTCCGGAGGTTATCCAGGGGGAAAAGACGAAAATCATTGCGGCGCGCGGAAACCATCTCTGCATTAATGATATGTATCGCACGGCTTATGCGTTTCGGGTTGATGAGGAGAACGGCGAGGTGCTTAGTTGGGCGAGTCGGCATGTTGTTAGGGGGCCGAAGAAAGGGCAGGATATTGTCAATTTGTATTCCAAGGGTTCGTGATCGTGGGATTATCATAAGGATGGGGACTACGATATATGGCTTCGGTGTCTATATTTTGGGTACATTGGCTGCATTATAGACAATGGTTGAATTTTGATAGCCGACGCAAAAAACCACCCGAGGGAGGCGGATCCCTCACAATCTGGGTCACGCTATATACGTCCATATATCACAACGTGTATATAAAATCCGGCTTCTTATCCCCCAGAAGTTGGATCTCATTATGATCCAACCCCTCCACCCAACCATCCCTCTCACCTCTGCGTCGCTTCGCATTCTCCTTTCGCAGGAGGATATACTGCAACACCGAGCCGCCGAACTGGAAAAGCACGAGATATGCAAGAACTGTGCCGTGTCCGGGATAATACTCAGGGGCGCCTTCACCGCGGTATATATTGCTACTTACGATGCCGTTTAGATTTCCCCAGCCGATGACGAAGCCGAGGGTTACGCCGCGTTTGTAGACACCTGCATTTCAGTGTTGATTAGTCCCAGGACTTTTCCAATTTAAAAGGTCGAGAAGTGATTAGGGAGGAGAGATACCTTCAACATTATTGCTCGTCCAGGAAATCGTATTCGCAATGACAGGGTAGATACCCATAGCCCCGAGGAATGTCCCCGCGTACCGCGCACCAGCTGACTTGGCTCCGAGGAGCATCGCGAAACCCGTGATTCCTATAAGGGACACGAGCATGTTGCAAATTCCTCGCTGGCGAGTTTTGTCGGCGATGAAACCAACTGCTACCGTGAGGATGGCTGCTGCTGCGTAGGGTGGTACGCTGAGGAGTTGGGCATGGATGTGCTCATACCCTACGTTTGTTAGTTCAAATCCTGCATCTAATGCGTGATAACATACCCTAAGTCAGTTAGCACAACACTCCGTCTCTCGATGGATCAAAAGCATGCATGCACTTACCAACTGGTTGATAATAGTCGGCACGAACAAAGAAAACGCATACAAACTCCCATCAGCCCCCATATAAATGATCATCCCTGTATACGTCTTCCAATCCTTCAAACTATTCCAGAAATACGACATCTTGAACTGCTCATGCTCCGCGCTCGCCTGCTGATCCGCCGCCAACCGCCTCAACACTCTCTTCCGATCATCATCCGACAAAAACTTCGCCTCGTCTGGGAAATCATAGACCATCCAGAACGAGATCACGCCAATAAGGATCGTCGCGAGGCCTTCTAGGATGAATATCCACGCCCAGCCTTCTTTCCCGCCTATTCCGTCCATGAGCGCGATTGCAGCTGCGAGGAGGCCGCCGAAGGAGCCGGCCAGGGCGGCGGCGGAGAAGAAGATGGCCATGCGGACGCCGAATTCGGAGCGCTTGTACCAGCATGAGAGGAAGTAGCCGACGCCGGGAAAGAGGCCGGCTTCTGATAGGCCGAGGAACCAACGGACCTGGATGGGTTAGTTTTATTGGGGGGTTGGGGGAGGGGAGGGGAGGGGAGGGGAGGGAAGAACTGACAGCCATGAGGCCGGCCCAGTTGCGGACGAAGCCCATGCACATCATGCAGACTCCCTATTGCGTTCGCGAGTGTTAGTATCATGGATATGTGGAATCAAGGTTGAGGGAGACTCACCCATAAGATCATGATAATGGGTATGAAGATGCTAGGTCGGAGACGTTTGAGAAGTATGTTGGTCAGAGGCTCGAAGACAGAGTACGAGACGAAGAAGATGGTAAGCGCAGAATTGTATTGGTTATCGGTCATATTGAGGTCCTCTTGTAAATCCGCGAGCTTCGCATTACCGATGTTGGTTCTAGACAGCATGAGACGAGCCGACAAGATATTGCGTAGTCGAGCTTACCTATCCAAAAAGGAGATGAGATAGAGCAGACTGAGCCAGGGAACCAGCTTTAAGTCAAGTTTCCAGAGAAGAGCACGATCCTAGTTCCATTCCATCAGCAACTTGAGATACAATCCACATAACCCGAGAACTCACTATTTCCGCCCTCTCCTCCTCACTCAATCCCTCATCTGGATCCTCAAACTGAGCCAACCTCGACTTATGATGATTATGCGACGAAGCCACCTTCTCAAGGTCCGAGGTCTTGGGCGAATCTTCATGCACCGATTGCGCTGCCATAGTGATGATAAGGAAGCTCACGAGCTCTGGAAACCTGACTCGAGTCCAAAAACAAGTGCGGAATAAAAGAGAGCGCACCAGGGAGAAATAAATTGGGAGAACCAGGGTTTAGAAGAAAGGGGGCAGGCCGCTTATGCAAGATATTTCCATGATTGTCCAAATAGTGGCTGATCTGGTTGATCGCGGGGATTTTCCATCCAGAGTTGGACGTGGCCTTGCATTTCGGATTTCCTGCGAGGATGCACGGACAGATTTCCCCGATGAGATAAGTGTCTCGCGATGTAACTCTGTTTGCGTTGGAAGGGCATGGTCCGAATGACCCCGGGAGGAGTTGTTGCGTGTCAGAGACGAATAAGAAATTCTGGAGAAGCTTAGGCAAGTGCCGATCATACCACATCCCCGCATTTTCCATTGAATTGGATTGATAAGACCCTTGGGAATACGACCGGTTAACAGGGATTTGTTCCCTTGCGCCGAATGGAGCATTAATAATGGCTTGAGCTACGGAGTAATACCGAGATAAGACGTTATAATGATTTGATCAAGCTCAACAGAGCGCCGCCATTGGAATGACATCTCCGTGTACAATAATTATCTTCTCAGTCAATACTCCCTCTCAACACTGGTTTCTGAGTAAACCTGCAGGCTATACTTTGCAAACTTGCTCTTCTCCCGTAGCCTCTGTCCATAGTACCGGAAGACAAACGGCATCGGACAAAAGATAATCGCCCCAGCTGCCAGAACCGACAGCGCCAGGTTCGCTCCCAACGCACCAAACATTTTAGGCGCGAGGAGGGGAAACAACGCCGACAGCGTGGAGCGTGTAAAAGACATCGCAGCAAACGCACTCGCCGCGTAGCTGTTATAACTATCCGCGAGATACCCAGCAAGCACCGTTCCGAACTCGTTGAGCGCAAACCCGACGAAGAACAGGGGGATAATGGTCACGAACCAATGGACCCCGTGTATGGCAGGGGGAACTATCCAGGCAAACCACCAAAGTCCAACGGCCAGGAACGGTGCCCCGAGTGAAATCCCAGCAAGCTTGTTCTCTGGAAGCAAGGGAAGCCGGTCCCGATGGCGCTGGGTGGCGACGCGTTGATCCATCAGTCGAACGAGAATACTAGGCAAAAAGCCCAGGCCAATTGCGAAGAAGGGCAAGTTGGCATCTCTCGGTGTGAAGCCCATCGACTCGTAAATCGGGGGCAGGGATTCAGTAAACATATAACTAAGGGCAACACTAGCACCACTCATCAGGGAACAGGCGAAAACAATAGGCTCAGTGCAAAGGAGTCGAAGCGGTCGAAGGAGCCCTTCACGGACGAAGACTTGAAGGTCAGGTGTCCCATCTGGGTTCAACGGTTGAAGGCTCATGTCTCCTGTCACCTGACGCAGCTTGTCGACTTCCCAAGTGAGAAGAAGAGACGGACGTGACTCTCGAATCCCCAGAATCAGAATCCCCAGGCACCCGGTGACCATGGACGAGATGTAAAACACCCATCTCCTGTTCCATTTGTTAGTATTCCTTTGATAATATCATTGAGTAACTGACCATCCAAGTTCTGCAGTGATATATCCACTCATCACAGGCCCCATGGCCACAGCAAAGTTCGCAACCACCATATACGCAAACACGAGCCAGATCCGATCCCGTGCGTTGAACATATCTTCAATACTGCCGGTGATGATAACAGTTGGTATTGCGGAGAGGAACCCCGTTATGGTGCGACCTGCGATGGTCCCTCCCAAGGACGGTACGGCCGCTATCATCACACTGAACGCGCTGTATAGTATAGTGCTGACGATATATAGCTTCTTTCGTCCGAAGGTCTCGGAATATGGGGGAAATATGATATTCCCAAAAGCTTGAGCCAGGGAGTACCTGAACTAACACATGAGCATCTGAATTTGATTGGTTCCACTCAACGAATATATCTGTCACAGCAAACATGGAGATACGCACGTGGAGACAAAAAAGAAGACGGCGAGAGTCAAGTCTATTCCGAACTCGTGTCGTGCATCCTTCGCTGCCGTCGCCTATCATATGTCAGACGCCCTATTCTCGAAGATATATGGAGCATATTCTGCATATGGAAAGTCGGTGACGATCTAACATACTCCGGATGCATTGATTGCAGTTCTAATGGGAATAAACATAGCATCAGTTGCGGTCTTTAAAAAAAAAAGGTCACGGCGGCTACCCACGTATAGAATTCGAGGAGAATGATCAAACCTATGTCGTATGCCTTTCGAAGCGGATGCCAATTCCTTGGGTGTCTCGGATTGGTGCTGGCCCAGCGTACATATTCTCCATCTGGTGTGAACTCCAGCCCCTGCTCCTCCAGAGCAAGCCGAAGCACTTGGACGTCCTCTGCTTTCTGGTCACAGTCGGCCATTTCGAAATTCTTGGGATAAACCAACAGTGACAGGCCGATGCTCGGGTACAAGTACATCAGCCCCGGAGCCAAGGGATATGATCAGGTCCCACCGTCACATATCGAGAAAGTGTGAACAGTAGAACATGCTTGGCTAATCATTCCCTCCCTTACTAAGACTTGGGTAGCTTCACTGACATCGTTGCGCGTTGATTGCGACATAAGGGCACCCCTTTTATGAGCGATAACCCTAACTTGGCTAAAGGGGTTGTAGGGACCAGTTAGCTATCGACGAGGAGAAAAATGATCGAGCACACTCACAAGCTCTGAGTTGGAATGCTCAAACGCCGAAACAAAAAATCCCCGAGGATCCTATTCGCACGAACTGGGGCCAGAACCGCGCTTGATCCCCTTGAGGTACACTGACAACGCGTCTATATTGCATATCGCTTTGCCCACATTCCTATTTCAGAGGCTTCTGGGAAGTTTTGTCTACGCCATTTAGGGCCATGATATACACAGAGATCATCATGAGGCGCCCTTTGGAATGCAATAATGACGATAGCATGATAATAACTGACTTTAACGGCCGGTTAGAACCGGTAGACACCATCGCTAGGTTAATGCCATCGTTTCATCAATGTTGTTCTGGCCGACGAGAATTCCTTGGGCTCTAAAGTCCGAACATGAGTCTCAATCGAACACCAACGATGTGGGTGCACTTCACTCTAACGGACCTTCTCCGGTCCCATTCACCCAGAGTATTCTTTAGCTGAGTTGACCAGTCTGATAAGTGTGGAATGGGACGACATTAAAGCGCATTCCAGAAGGTGGGTGGCGAGCTCTGCTGAGAGTCCGAGGCCCTCGGCTCTCCTTCTCCGGCCATGCACAATCCATAGTGTTGTAAGAATGAATAAAAACAGAAATCAGGGCACGTAGTAGGAACAAATGACGCCGGACTTCTTGCTCTTCTGAATCTCTTCGACGTACTCGAGGGCACCCACATTGCCGAATTTGCATCAAGGCCTTGTATAACTATAGGTACAAAGCCTCTCTTCAATCAGTAAACGGCAAGTCTGCTGCTGGCTTCTAGTATGAGCACCGTACACGGACTAGAATAGGCGCAGAGATGTCGTCACAGCACTCCTGATCTGCTGTTCATAGCGAGATCAGATTATTGTAGGCTATTTATTGGGATCAGTCACAAGGACGCCTTTGGCCAAGCTAGCCTGGAAGTCACACCCGGGTAACTCGTGCTAATGAAGGCATGCGTGTTGCTCCCTTATTTGGCGAAGGCGCAATAAAATTCCATCAATCATCTCAGCGGCTAGTGGAAAGGCCTAGTAGAGCATGAACAACCGCAAAATGGGTCTTAACGCATCGCATCAGTCAACCCGTAACACCGTAACACCCAATAACGGATGGTGGCTGAAGCCCAACATAGCCATTGCCAGATGAGATCTAACATGGGTGCTAGGCAGGGGCTTGCTGCTGGGATGTGGAAATACAGCTGTAAATCACCTCCATAGCGGCCATTTTCAGTATCAATTTCATAGGTCGTTCATGATAACACGGGCTCATAATCAAGTGTTGGACTACCTGTCCTAAGCGCGAGGAAGTCTTATTCACTGCATATCTACAAAACATTAACTGCATACAGACCGTGCAGCCACTCATTGGACACCAGAGATGAAGAGATTCGGTGACCAACCAAACAAAATAATAGATAGAAAACGGTTGAAGTAGGGAAATCAATAAAAACGGGCAATGGGGGGAAATATAATTTTCATCGAGCTGGAAGAATAGAGGCCGGGTAAAAAAGAATTTAAAAGTAAAAGGGGACAGAAAAGCGTGTCCTGGGTAATTTGAGGTCCAACGAACATTGCCATACAATGCCCATTTCCTTGTATGCCATTCCCAACAATGTCCCTCTTATGTATCATCTCTGCAGAGGCCAATAACAGGCAAAAAGAAACGTCAAGGCCATTCAATTATCTCATCACAAATGTAACGCTCGTTGCGGTAGGCATATCGTGTTCTAGACTGGAACGTTGTTTTAACATATTAACAGCATCCCGATTTGTTCTCGGCGTCCTGGGTGTGTTGAATGTCGATCACTTGACGACGCTCTCCAACAGAGGTCTGACCAGATTCGCCCTCAAGCGCCTTGCTGGACACGATGCGGTAGATTTCTGTAAAGAAAGTATAGACTGTCAGGGAGTGTCTCCGATGAATGACTGTACGCAGTGCCTTACCTGTGAGGATGTTCTGGAAAGCAAGCTCAACGTTGCTAGCATCAAGAGCAGAAGTTTCAATGAAGGAAAGGTTGTTCTCGCCTGTTGATAATTAGCTCCTTATCAAGGCTATCATATTTGAGAAGCTAAACGTACTCGCAAACTGCTTGGCCTCCTCTGTGGGAACAGCTCGTAGGTGCCTCAAATCGCTCTTGTTACCGACCAGCATAATGACAATGTTGGAGTCGGCATGATCGCGGAGTTCCTTCAACCACCGATTGACGTTGTCGTAAGTCTGATGCTTGCTGATGTCGTAGACGAGGAGTGCACCGACGGCACCCCGATAGTAGGCGGATGTGATAGCGCGATAGCGCTCCTGACCAGCAGTATCCCAAATTTGAGCCTTGATTGTCTTGGAATCAACCTGAATGGAACGAGTTGCGAACTCGACGCCGATGGTGGACTTGGAATCCAAGTTGAACTCGTTGCGGGTAAACCGACTCAACAGGTTGGACTTTCCAACACCGGAGTCTCCAATAAGCACCACTGTTCAGATTTGAAACCGGCGATGTTAGTTGCGTTGAATGTGCAAGGGGAGTGCGTCGAGCGGAGGGGTCTTGCGGACGGAAAGTGGCAACATTACCTTTGAAGAGGAACTATCAGGCAGTGAAGTTAGCTGTGCCCATGGTGTCATTTTGTAGGGAACAAGAGCATGGGAACATACATCATACTCGTCGTTAGCCATGATTGATGGTTACAAGAGCTAGTAGAGCTCCGTTATATGTAGAACGTAAAGCTTTGGAAGATTCGACGTGGCTGAATCCGTAGGCAGCTGGCGAGAGGAATCGGACAACAGGCGGAAACTCGGGGCTGGAGGGGCATCAGAGTATTAGTGAACGGTCAGGGTCGGCGGTGGTAGAGGCACCCAAGAGGGGATCACGCACATGGAAATGGGATCAAATAGTAACTCACACGATGTTCTTGTCAGGGGGAAGAGAGAGATAGGAGGCTCTCCAGATCGTTGCTCTCGCTCCTGACGAATTCCCGTCTCTCGTTGCGAGCCGAGTGGCCGCCGAGGCCTCTTTGGGCCTAGTTGGTGGGTCACGTGCCACGCCCGTTTCATGTCTTTATTTCTTGGATCGAGACGTCTTGACTCCAGAGGCGACAATCGACATGCACGCGGTTTAAGAAGGTGACAGTCTACAGACAGGAGAAACAAAGCAACCCTAAGGAGCTTTTGCTCCGGCTCGTGTGGTGCTGCAGGCGCATTATGATGTATGGAGCGCCTGAGGTCTTCACTGTTGATACCACCAAAGGTCGCATTATTTGAATTCCTGTCAACTTGTATAACCACCGGAACATGACAATGGGAAGCGCCAGCGATGATGAGATCTCTCTTACTTCCACGGTGGAGAGTGAACAGCAATCTGAGTACGAAGTCGAGACGATTCTGGCGGAGCACGAATGGCCTGAGGAAACTCGATACCTCGTTCAATGGGCCGGCTATCCTGAGGACAGGTCTACTTGGGAGCCAGCAGAGGTCTTTGTTCACGATCTGACATTACTCGAATGGAAAGAGAAGAAAAGGCAAATCGCCGAGGGTAAAGAAACAGGGTTTGATGTACCCGCCTGGGAGGCGAGACTGCAGCAACTGGAGGAGCAAAAGAACGAAAGGAGGCGCAGAAGAGCGGCTAAGCGGCTCAAAGTTGCGTCAAATCGCAATGGTCAGCCAACGAAAGGCGCCCCCAGCATGCAGGGGACAAGCTCGCATAAAGCTCCCATTGCCCCCACCTCGCGCCGTCCTGGACCAAGCTCCAAGTCAGCGTTTTTCGATCAGGTTCATCCAGCCAGGCAAGGTTATATCACATCATCAGCCCCCAAACCACCTGTGCTATTTGGAAACAGCCAAAATGCCGCCGATGTAATGAGGCCCAAGAAGGTTCAAAATACTGACAAGCACTTTAATAATCTCTCTACCAAGTGGAGGCATGAAAAATCTAAAAACAGGGAGCCCACCCCTAATATCGATCAGCTCGACCTCAGGCGGCCATCTGACTGGGCCTCCTTCTCATCCACCAATGCAATCCAGCTTAGCAACTCTCGCCTCAGAATAGATACAGCCGACAGAGTGGATACGACCGACAATAGTCCAACAGGCAATCGATCTGGTTCTTTCCTAAACTCACCAACCCTATCCCATTCTCTCCAAGCGTCGCCGGTCGCTTCACCCAGGTCGAGAGACAGCATGTGGAATAGATCGAGACCTGAACCTACTGAGATACCATACACAGCCCGCAAAAACTCTGTCGCTCAAGATAATCAAAATAAACCGATCAGTGAATTCAAGTTAGATTTCCCCCCCAGGAGACCAGGTCTTAACCCTAAGTTCATTGCAAAACAACCTGGTCGCTGGTGGAACTATGGGGAATTGTATGTCTCGATGTACCTCGGCCCCGAGAAACAGCACATTGGCGAAGCTAGAATATGTGGCATCGAACAGAAATGGAACCGCACCAGGATCTACAAAACGAGGGTCGGTAACAAGATTGAGGTGTGGTTTCAGCACCTGTGCTCTCTGGATGAGTATCACGAGCTCTGTGGTCGTGTAAGTCCAACAAGAGCAAGCTTCTGCATTGCTGTCGCTGTATTAAGTTGGAGCTTACTAATTTGTTTGTCGCTCCATCAGATGCAAAATGTCAAGTACGCGAATGGTTGGGTCGAGGGATTCGATGATACCGAGCCGAAAATTCGCAAAGCAGCTGAGACCCTTTGGCAGAGGGATCTAGTTGCGATAGCTCGCCTCAACAACGACTACAGTGACGTCCTACTTGCATATCCACCACATTCTCCCCACTTTAACTTTCTTGATGAGGCTCCTCACAAACCTGCAAATGGATATCTCAATCTCACTCTACGGAGCAACCTCGGGTTCATGGACAGGTTGGGTTCAAATGCAAGAAGCATTCACTCACATTTGGCGGAAGTGAATAACACTTCCGAAAGCGGCCACTTCAACTCGACAAGAGCGCTTGTGTCAAGTGGTGTGAAACCATCAGGCAACTTCGACGTCGCACAGGAAAATACCAGACAGATTCGTAGTGCCCAGATACCAGCACGAACTAAAAATTCGGCTTTGCAAGAGACCAGTAACTTGTCGACCGAACCTATGGATCTTGACATTCCTGCCCCCCCTGCCCCCGCACCAGGCCACACTACAGCGGGAATTGATGCAGCTATGGACTTGGACATTCTTTTCCGTGACAAATTTGGGATCACGTTTGAGAAATTAGCAACACTCGGCGGTCCAGAGAAGAAACGAGTATATATGTTTTATGTCTGGTTCCCCGATGACGCGGACCCTGTCGTTAAGGAAAGGGATTTGGTCATGAGGTTTCTCAAGAAGCACACCAGACTTTTGTATTCGAACTGTGTCGAAGTAGATTGGGAAAGATTTTCCACCACCTGCATGGAACAGTCTGACATGCAAGGTGTTGTCCTTGTATGTTTTCCCACTATCCCACTATACAGCCCACTGACACCTGAGCAGTTCCACGACTCCTTCCTTGATTACCACAAGATCCCTTCATTTCGAGAATTTCTCCGCAGGTCAACGAGCTGTTGGAACATCTCTCTATCCCAACCACTCAAATACGTCAATCATCCCCTTCACCTTCAGCGGCTGTTCCCTCATGGTGGCGTTTTCCTGATCACCGAGGATTTCATGGTTCGCATGCCGGAACCCACGCTCATAATCTTGGAATGGTTCTACGAATATTCGAGCAAGAAGTTTCCAGGAAATTGGAAGATGATGCTCCGCCCTGATATTTTGAACTGGCTGCTGAAGCAGGTGGAACGCAGCGACAAATTCAAGCAACAAAGGTACGTATTTTCTCACAGGTGCTATGATGCCAACTTCGTGCTAACAACAAATTTTAGGTGGCTAACAATGTACCATCTGGTTAGGCAACTCGGATATCACCCCACCGAAGACCTCATTCCCACCATGGAAGAAGATCTGATTGATACTACTATAATATCTCCCCCAAACTTACCTAACTACGGTTCCCGAACCGCGGATGACTCCCCAGACATCCCCAGAAATTCCAGCCAAGAGTACCGCAACACTGACCACCTAGCTGAATTCTTCGCTGGCTGGTGTCTACTCAACGCTCACCGATTCCGCCGCTTCACCATGATCACCTCCCTTGACCCCCTCCCAAGATGGACAGACTGGCAACATATCGAGATCAGACATGGTAATGGTCGAGATTTCTTTAATATTCACAATATTGACTACAAGGTCATCTGGGCAAAGCTGATGAAATATCCCTCCAAATCCACTTCGAATGCCGACACTCCGAACACCGAGCCGGCACCCTATACCCCGCGAACTCCTAACGCCAACCCTATTGCTTCCGCTTCAGAACAGCGCCCCCCAGCGTCTACATCCCACCCCCTTTTCAAGCATACATATGCTCAGCCATACCAGTGAGGGTCGAGAACGGCGTTGCATTTTCTTAGAGGCAGAGGCATAGATCATCCGTGAACAGCCACTTGCCTTTTTTTAATTTATTGTACGAACATCAGGGGTTGTGTCTTATGACGTTTACGGATGATGCCATGTACATTCATGGTTTATGATGGACATTTACTCAATAATACATTCCAAGCAGATAATGACCATTCGGGATATCGCTGTCGTGGCCACGTAAGAGTACAATAAAAGTAGCTCAAAAAGCCAAACCGGATCCCACAAGCGCTCACAAACATGACATGGAAGACACGCAACGCAAAATACAACGACAAAATGCTAAAATAACATCATATGCCAACGTTATGCCTATAGCGGCTGATAATACAAATACTATAGGCTGGCAAAAAAAGTCACTGGGTCGTAAATACATAAGCGTCACGATCCAGAAGCCCTACTTCGGTACTCTCTGAAATTAGAGATTGAGGGAGATTGCTCAAAACCAGCCTGGGCTTTGCCCTTCCTCTCCCTCAGTCTCTTCTGCCGCAATTTCTCCTCCCACTGGTCTTCCTCGGCGGCGATTAAGGAGTGGAAGCGTCCCCCCTGGCCGCGGCCAAGGTATACCGGCTTCTCATTACGGACTGCGACAGATTCTGTGACGAGAACAAATTTTACGCTCGACCCGGGGGTTTCAAACATGGCATCGCTGAGGATAGTCTCCATTTCTGTGCGGAGCGCGCGCGCCCCTGTGCCCATTGTAAAGGCGTTGGCGGCAATTTTGTGCAATGCGGCTGTTGTGAAGCGGAGTTCGATGCCTGAGAGGGAGAAGAGCGTGGTGTATTGGGCAACTAGGGAGTTGCGCGGTTCGGTGAGGATTCGGACGAGTAAGGGTTGGCTTAGGGCGGATAAGGCGGCGGTGACGGGGATGCGGCCTACGAGCTCGGGGATAAAGCCGTAGTTTTGTAGATCTGTGGGGTTGAGGAGATCTAGGGCGTTGAAATAGGTCGGTTCGGCACCGGGTGATGAAACAGAAGGGGGAGTGAAAAAGGGAAGGTATTTTTTGTATAAAGCCTCCTCCTCTGAGCCAGGGAGGATGGGAATGGGCTGGTTAGCCGACGGGGTGGAAGAATGTGAACGTTCAGTAGAGGGTTGAGCTTGTGTCCGGACTGGTTGACCGAAGCCCATTGAGCCGCGCGAGATTCGGTCCATGACTACCTTGTGCAACCCCACAAATGCACCGGAGCATATGAACAGGATATTGTCGGTCCGAACATTGTAGACCTCGCCCTTCTGCGGCAAGGTGGCGTTGCCGGGGGGTGTATAAATATTGCCTAGCGGGTTGTTTGAGGGGTACGGTGATGAGCTAGGTGTGCCAGTGGTACGAGTAGCACTCCGTTCCTGCTTTGCCGGGACTTGCACTGTCGTCCCTTCAATGATTTTGAGGAGGGCTTGCTGCACTCCTTCGCCGCTCACATCTTTACCGTGGCTTACCTTTGCTGCTGCGATTTTATCTATCTCGTCCAGCACGATTATCCCACGCTCCGCCTGTTCGACATCGTAATTTGCAGCAGCCAAAAGCCTATGTACGCATGTTTCTGCATCTTCGCCGATATAGCCGGCCTGTGTGAAGGGAGTACAATCGGAAATGCTGAATGGAACCGATAGAACCCTCGCTAACGTTTTCGCCATTAGGGTCTTGCCAACCCCAGATGGGCCAAGAAGAAGAACATTGGATTTGTCAAGTTGTAGTTGTGACGATTCGTCCTGTGCGAGATTGCCTGCGGTAAGAGGGGGTGAGACAGGAGGATCTGGAGACAGGTAGGTAGTGCGTTGCTGGCCTGGAAAATCATCTAACTTTTGAATCAGCAAGCCAGGCCGATAAGCAACAGTGCTACAAACTTACCCTCAAGCGGATGTTCAACGGATTCCCTGCGTGCACGCTTGGCGAGTAGTTCCTCGGCTTCTTCCTGGCGTCTTTGAAGCTCTTGCACCCGTTGATAATGGTTATACACTGCGACGCTCAGAATCTTCTTTGAACGATCCTGTCCGACAACGAATTGATCCAGATACTGCTTCAATGCCTTTGGGGTAATCCGGGGAGCTCCGAAGGCTGGAGCCGATGCCAGCGGGCCAGGTGTGGGGAGTCCGGGTTCGTAGACACCGGAGAATGGCTGACTGGTAAAATCGGATCTATCGAACTGCGAAAATGTAGGGAAGGAAGCAGATGTGCTCAAGAGGCCGCGATGCGCATACAAGTGACGGAGGACGGGGGAGCGCCGATAGCGGAGGACACAGTAGCGGTGCACTGCGAGAGGCCGACATGGCCGTGGCGGCAGCCGCAACATGAGGGACGCCGCAACTGAGAGGCAGAGAGTGTGCTAGATCAATGGCAGTTCAATATAGGGAAGAGAAGGTCATGGCTCAAGAGAAAAGAGACTCGAGACGGGAGCTATCTGCAAGTGAGGAGGTGGTCAGATAAGATCGAGCAATGACCCGCTCCGTCATAATTCCCCGTCTTAAGCTCTCCCCCGCTTTCTTAGCTTCCCCCTTGTTTTACAGTGCAATTTGCAGACAGAGTACATTCCTTTGCTTGAAATCCTTAGTCACATAGTTAATTTGCTAAATTTGTATTTAGATTTAAAATAATATCCATACAGCGCCATCACAGCTGTGCACAGTAGATCCAGCCGAACATGTCGCTGGGATTGCAAACCTTGCCGATTGGAAAAGCTTAGCGGGCTTGTACTTTTCTGGCTCAGGTTTGCAGGTTTCCTCTCCACCTTGATAGGTCGAATAGTCTTTTATTCGTTGAGGGGTCTAGCCATTTAAGGTTCGTGGGTATTGCTGGCCTCGCAAATACAATCCATCACCGCATACAAGCGATATAATCGGCTGCACATGACAGAATCAGAGTCATCCAATACTGCAGCATCATTGTGATGCGAGAGTTTTCTCAACCAAAGATTAGGGGGGTCTGTAAGCCGTCCTCGCAGCACCGCTCACTTGGTCGTCTTGAACGCAGGCTGCTGTTCCATAGTCTGGGAGATAAACCCCCGTAGCGCCGCCCATCGATTCGATACTGGGCCCACAGCGTCTGTATTTGAGTCGGGAGCAGGCGTTGTGTTGATGTTAGACATCTGCGCCATGTTCTTCGCAAAACGGTCACGTTCCGATTTTTCAATCTTCTCCTTGCGTTTCATAGCACCAGGTTTGTGTTTCAGAGTCTTTTGTTTGATAATATTGATTTGACTAGGGTCATTCAATTCCGTCTCCGCGTCAGGTAAGGCATCGGCTAGTGATTCAAGGTTGGCGACAAGTTTCTTGGAGGCTCGACGCCGCTTGTTCGACGTAGCCGAGATTTTCTCAATCTTTGAGAGAAAGGTCGAATGCTTCATGAGGCGCTTATCTCTTTTAGTTGTTCGAAATTCGTCATTGAAAAGCGAAGAGTTGGTCGCGAGGGAAACTCCGCTTCCAGCAGAGGGTTTCGCCCGAGCCGTCTGTTTCTTGATCGATCGAACAGGAGCCTATATAATAGGTTAAAGATGTTCTGATTCCCAATGGAAGAGAAATTGGCCCACCATTCTGCTTTGAGTCCGATGCTTGACTGGGGTAGTATTTTTCGAGACAGGAATTTTGTCACGATGAGGACCGTTCTTGGTTCACCGCCCACCTGACCCCCAACCACGTGAGCAGAGACCCCGTTCAGGTCTTCGCTATGATACGATTGATCCCCTCCTCTTAAGTTGACTTGACAGAATTCAGACAAAGGCCCGGAACCATTAGTTCAGCATCTGATAACCTCCCTGCTTCTGGACTAGTTCCGAGTCCCAAGAAAGGTTGGTCCCTCTCGTTGCCAGTTGGGGCAAAGAAAGATCCACAGCAATTCAGAAGAATAGCACGGCGAATCGTCCAGAATTATCCAAAACATCATCTGTACTCTGTACAATAATATCATTTTTTATCATTATTGCCACCGAAATACCCTGCTGAACTTACTTTGAATGCGTCTTCTGTCTCGTCAGTCTTGCTCGTTCAACCCTCGTGCAATCCCAGTCTTACCTCGGCTTCGAGCCTCTCAACAATTCTCATCCTCTCAAATTGTTCGCTGTTCCTTGTCGCGGTCAACGTCATTTCAACACTCGCAATTCTCCAACCCTATCTTCTTAGAATCTCTCTCTACCGCACATTCAACCCCTTCGCCCTTGACATCTACAAGCGAAATCAAGATGGGATCTCTCGGACCGTATAAGCGCAAGCACAAGGTGACTGTGGTGGGTTCAGGAAACTGGTAGGTGTATTACCATCTACTCTCAACGAATTTCCTCCAAGAGGGAGTGCTGATGCTGAGCAAGGGGTACCGCTATCGCCAAGATCGTCGCCGAAAATGCTGCCAGCAACCCTGCCATCTTTGAAGAGGAAGTCCAAATGTGGGTTTTCGAAGAGAAGGTTGAAATTCCGGAATCATCCCAACACTACAACTCTGCCTCTCCTCTCTGCCGGGGCCCGCAGAACTTGACAGATGTGATCAATAAAACCCACGAGAATATCAAGTACCTTCCGGGAATTGCCCTCCCGAAGAATCTACATGCCAATCCGTCAATAGTGGATGCAGTTCAAGACAGCACTATTCTTGTCTTCAACCTACCTCATCAATTCATCATCAACATCTGTGGGCAGATCAAGGGCAAGATTCTTCCGTTTGCGCGTGGTGTCTCTTGCATCAAGGGTGTGGATGTGAATGAGGAGGGTATCAGCCTGTTCTCCGAAACCATTGGCAAGATTCTAGGAATCTATTGCGGTGCTCTCTCTGGTGCCAACATTGCAAATGAAGTCGCCCAGGAGAAATGGTCCGAGTCCAGCATTGGCTACGACCCCCCACACTTCGACTCCAAAGCACCCACCCCAAATCGTTCCCCGTCCGCATCTACCGATGATATTGTGCACTTCGAACATAAAGATGTTTCCGGACAATTTTCTCGGGTGAAACTGCAGGCCTTGCCTTCTGAATTCCCCCCTATCGACCACGATGTCCTCAAGTCGCTCTTCCATCGCCCATACTTCCATATCCGTGTGGTAAGTGACGTTGCCGGGGTTTCCTTAGGGGGTGCCCTCAAGAATGTCGTCGCTGTCGCCGCGGGCTGGGTTGTAGGCATGGGGTGGGGAGATAATGCAAAGGCTGCAATCATGCGAGTTGGCCTGTTGGAGATGGTCAAATTTGGCGAACGATTTTTCGGAGCGACCATCAACACCCGGACATTCACGGAAGAGAGTGCCGGTGTTGCTGATTTAATTACAAGCTGCAGCGGGGGCCGGAACTTCCGTTGCGCGAAGCTCAGTATTGAGAGAAGCCTCTCAATCGACAAAATCGAAGAGACGGAATTGAACGGTCAAAAGCTGCAAGGCACGTTGACTGCAGTTGAGGTTAACAGTTTCCTCAAAAAACAAGGACTCGAAGAAGAATTCCCGTTGTTTACTGCAGTTTATAGTAAGCATTGCCCTCCCTGTTCACCGTTTTCTTGCACATTCTGACTATTTTGCAGGGGTTCTTCAAGGTCAAATGTCTGTTGAAGAGATTCCTTCTTACATTGAGCGGTAAATTGGACCTAATGACTACCCCCTTGGATTTGTGTCGATTATTAATTCTCGGGACTTGATTTTTTTTTTTTTCATTTCTAACAGCAAACCGATTTCTCCTACATTTTCTGGATTGGATGATACGGCGCAGAAGGGCGATGGCATGGATCAGGCGGGATTGGAAGCCAAACTGTGACATTTTCACAAGCATACGTCTTCTTTTTTTTTCTCGACATCATTTCTAGCACTTTCTGTCTGGGGATCTTGCATGCACATATAGAAACAGACTATGATAGACATAGAATAATGCCTAGTATTCAACCTTGTCGCTGTGCTGGTAGTCAAAAACTTGGTTGAGATGCGTCGTCTGTGACTCTCTGCAAGCGTTGGAGGCCTAGACCATGATGTCATACTCCGCGGGGTTATCATGATCCGCGTTGAACTTGCTCAGGAACCGGTTACTTACCTCCAGCCAAGTCCAGGGTCAACCTTCATTCCCTATATATTATTCCTGGTTAGGTCTGAAGGATTTGCGAGAAGTGCCAAAGTCCAGCTGAGCTGTTCGTCCGCGTCTTTCCAACGGCACTCTCCAATTCCCAATCCCACAGCATCCTTGACCTAAGCTACGGAATAATCTGAGGGTGCTCTCCACCGTTTCTAATGGCTCAAGAAACCTTCTATCTGCTGCCTCTAAAGGATGATGGCTCTCCGGATGTACCTGGTGGGTATATTTATCTGCCCCCGCCGGACGATCCGAAATACTCGCTCCGCTTCGTTATTGAGGGCAGCAGCTCTATCTGCCGGGACGGTACACTTTGGGTGAACATTCCTGAGAGTGGGAAATCATTTGATCGCTCGTTGTTTCGGGGTTTGAAGTGAGAATACCAGTTTCCTTTCCTTTCCACGCATCAATTGCTAACACAGTTTTGCCAGGTTATCTCCCGATTTCAGCAGAAATATCCAGATCGATGTCCCGGTTACCTGTCCCGGGTCCTTCGCATTCTATGTAACATACTCGCCTCTCCCAGATTTTTCTATCGCCCCTGTTTCAACATCTAAGCCGGCAAGGACACCCACACATCACATAGATGTTTCCCCAAAGCTCAGTCTCGGCGGTCGAGATACACCCCTCAATGCTTTATCGATATTTTCGGTGAACTCCAAGTTTATGGGAAAGTATCCTGATGACTGGAATAAATATCTTAGCAGTATATCTCGCCGAAAGTACAATATGGTTCACTTCACACCGTTAATGAAACGAGGAGCTTCAAACTCGCCGTACAGCATTTTCGATCAGCTACAATTTGACGACGTTGCATTCCCGGACGGCGAGGACAACGTCCAAAGGCTCGTCAAGACTATGGAAGAGGAATACTCACTATTGTCACTAACTGACGTCGTCTGGAATCACACGGCCAATAACAGTGAATGGCTTGAGGAGCATCCAGAGGCTGGCTACAGCGTTAAAACTTCTCCTTGGCTTGAGGCAGCCTTGGATTTGGACACTGCACTTTTGGAGTTTGGTCAGCGCCTACAGAAATACAGTTTGCCGACGGAATTCAAAACTGTTGACGACTTGACAACTGTTATGACTGGAATGAAGGAGCATGTGTTCAAGGACATCCGTTTATGGGAGTTCTATGTTATTGATGGAAAGACCAACATCCGCAAGGTCTTGGATGAATGGAAAGTGTCTGGGCATATCGATCTGACAAGTGGGCGGTGGGCGCAGCTCGGCCTAGAATATTATGAAAAATTGTCTCTGGACCAACAGACGAGCCTCATTCGCAAGGAAGGAATTCCAACGGTGAAACAGATCCTCGGGAGATATGGTCGGAACATCGATGTCCAATTCGGCGCGGCGATTGTGACTGCACTGTTCGGTCAATTTGACTCAACATCTTCAGATCTCGCTTCCATTGAGAATTCCCTGCACAAACTGCTCGACGTAGTCAATGTGCCATTCTACGAGGAGTATAATTCGGACCTGTCTGTGATCAACGACCAACTCTTGAATCGTATCAAGTACCTAAGAATTGACGATCATGGGCCAAAACTCGGTCCTGTGACTAAAGAAAGTCCTCTGATAGAGTCGTACTTCACCAGATTACCTCTAAACGATGTCACTAAGAAGTACAACCCAAAGGCGTTGGCCCTCGCAAATAATGGCTGGATCTGGAACGCGGATGCCATGCGCGACAATGCCGGCCCTGATTCTAGGGCATATCTGCGAAGAGAAGTTATAGTTTGGGGAGACTGTGTGAAATTACGGTATGGGAGCTGTCGCGATGACAGCCCATTCCTATGGGACTTTATGGCCAAGTACACACGGTTGATGGCCAAATACTTCTCTGGCTTTCGAATTGACAATTGTCACTCGACCCCACTGGTGGTCGCGGAGTACCTGATTGACGAAGCACGAAAAGTTCGTCCGGACCTCGCAATTTTTGCCGAACTGTTTACTGGCTCCGAGGAGGCGGATTACGTTTTCGTCAAGCGGCTTGGTATCAATGCACTTATTCGTGAAGCCATGCAAGCCTGGAGTACAGGCGAGCTAAGCCGATTGGTGCATCGTCATGGTGGCCGTCCCATCGGCAGTTTTGAATTGGATCTCCCCTCGCCAGGTCTAAACTTCTCAAAGTCCGAAGACAGTGGCAGCGAACACGAAACCATTCGCAATATTCGTCCGATACCAGTTCCAGCCCTGTTCATGGACTGTACCCATGATAATGAAATGCCGGCCCAGAAGCGAACGGCAAAAGATACATTGCCAAATGCGGCCCTTGTCGCAATGTGTGATTCTGCTATTGGAAGTGTCATGGGCTACGATGAGATCTATCCCAACATAGTAGATCTTGTGCATGAGACTCGGTTGTATTCTTTCTCTGAGATTCCGGAGTCTCCCACTCTTGATGAGTTGGCTGGCATTGATGGTATTTGTGGCCTCAAGCGGCTGCTCAATGAACTTCACACTATGATGGGCGTTGAGGGGTATGATGAGACTTTTATACATCATGACGGTGAATATATCACCGTGCACAGAGTCCATCCACAGAGCCGTAAAGGCATATTTCTCATAGCCCATACAGCTTTTCCCGGCCAAGATAGCGGGGCCATTCTTGCTCCTACCCAACTTGCTGCTACCCGGGTTAAACCTATCGGAACATGGCTGCTCAAAGTCCAGGAAGGGGACAACGACAAAGAGCCCGCTCTAGCGGACCCAACCTTCCTTCAAGGATTGCCCAGTCAAAAGCTCAAAATCGAGGGTACTAGAGTCGAGGAGAAGAAGAGTGATGCCATAATATCAGTCTTGGACACATTTGTTCCGGGATCCATCGCTCTTTTTGAGACCTCCATTCCCGGTTTTGAGCATGCGGATGGGCTCGATAATGACAGCATTACCGAAGGTGCAGATGAGGCGTTTTCGGAGCTGAACCTAGTTGATCTGAATCTTGTGCTCTACCGTTGTGAAGCTGAAGAGCGGGATTTAAGTGGCGGCCAAGATGGAGTGTACAGTATTCCCAATCACGGTCCATTGGTCTACGCTGGTCTCCAGGGATGGTGGAGTGTCCTCGAGGATATCATCAGATATAACGATTTGGCGCATCCGCTCTGCGATCATCTCAGACAAGGTCAATGGGCTCTTGACTATGTTGTCGGGCGGTTGCTAAACGCCGGGGGGAAATCAGAGTATACCGCTCTACGGCGTCCCGCTAAGTGGTTGGAAGCGAAGTTCCAGGCCGTTCGTGGTTTGCCAAGTGGTCTATTACCTCGCTACTTTGCGATCATTGTCCAAACCGCGTATGTGTCTGCCTGGAACCGAGGAATACAGCTCCTAGGAAATGATGTGCGGGTAGGTCAGGTGTTTATCCAGCAGCTCGCGATGGTGAGTGTGCAACAAACCGGGTACGTGAATTCAGCATCTCTGTGGCCCGTGAAAGAAGTCCCAAGCCTCGCAGCTGGTTTGCCGCATTTTGCAACAGACTGGGCTAGGTGCTGGGGTCGAGACGTCTTCATTTCCCTCAGAGGCCTATTCCTATGCACCGGAAGATTTGACGACGCTAAGGAGCATATCCTTGCTTTTGCCAGTGTGCTCAAGCATGGTATGATTCCTAATCTTCTCGGTAGTGGAAAACTTCCACGGTATAACTCCCGTGATTCCATATGGTTCTGGCTGCAGGCAATCCAGGACTACATGAAAATGGCACCTAATGGTCTGGAAATTCTGAACGAGAGAACTCCCAGGCGTTTTCTTCCGTACGATGATACGTGGTTTCCATTCGATGACCCTAGGGCGTACTCGCAGAGCTCAACAATATTGGAGGTGATCCAAGAAGTATTCCAACGTCACGCCCAAGGGCTCTCGTTCCGGGAGTATAACGCGGGCCCGGATCTTGACATGCAAATGAAGCCAGTAGGGTTTCAGATTGATATCAATGTTGACTGGGAAACTGGCTTGATTTTCGGCGGATGTCAATCCAACTGTGGAACATGGCAAGACAAGATGGGGGAGAGCGAGAAAGCAGGCAACAAGGGAGTGCCCGGTACACCACGAGATGGTGCGGCCATTGAGATTACCGGACTTGTATACAGTGCTTTAACGTGGGTTACGAGTCTCAACAAGCAGGGGATCTACCCATATGATAAAGTGGATATTGGGAACAGCAAATCTATCACATTCGAAGACTGGGCCGCGAAGATCAAAGGCAATTTCGAGCGTTGCTATTACATTCCGGTCGATCCAAAGGAAGACGACCAATATGATATCGACTCGGGGATTATCAACCGCCGAGGAATCTACAAAGATCTGTATCGATCCGGCAAGCCTTACGAAGATTATCAGCTTCGCTCGAACTTCCCAATTGCCATGGTTGTCTCCCCGGACCTGTTCACTTCCTCGCAAGCACTGGGCGCACTTGCTCTTGCGGACTCGGTACTCGTCGGGCCCATAGGCATGGCCACTCTCGATCCATCCGACCTCAATTATCGCCCTGATTATAACAACTCGGAAGACTCGACTGACTTTGCAACTTCCAAGGGTAGGAACTACCATCAAGGCCCTGAGTGGGTATGGCAACGGGGTTACTTCCTTCGTGCGCTCCTACACTTTGATCTTGCCCGAAGGAAGACAGCAGAAGATCGGACCGAGGCTTTCCAACAGGTAACCAGACGGCTTAATGGTTGCAAACAAGCACTGAGAGAGAGCCCTTGGAAGGGTCTCACGGAGCTGACGAACAAGACTGGCAATCATTGTGCAGACTCGGTATGTTTTCCCTCTTTTCTCCTTTGCTTAGGAATCTTATATTCTAACATAGCTCTACTACGACAGTCACCAACCCAAGCATGGTCAGCCGGTTGCCTACTTGATCTTTATTATGACGCGTCACGATATAACTCGCATTTTGTCTCTAGATAGCGGATGTACATTCCTTGTTAATATGAAGTATTGCATTGAAAGCACATAGTCAAGTAGGGTAGGATCAAGTAAGTTCAGGGAGAAGGCCCCGCGAGAGACACTCAATGGCACTAATGCAACCCATGTCAAGTGTGATAATGTGATAGATCCCAGCCTTTGGCGTAGGTTTTCGGGTGCTTCGTGTCTTGCCCATTTCTTGGTAACGAGGCTGGCCAGGAAGCATACATGATGCATTGTGGTGGCTGAGTGGTCGACTTTCATTCACCGTGTTTACTCTCTAACTGGAAGGCCCAATCTCAAAATAAGATGCCATTACACCCCAGTTTCAACTTTTAACATAGTGCACTGCCCCACACATAGTCCATTCAACATGAATAGCCGTCTCGAGCGAAACAATATCCTCATATGGCCACTCCCACTCCTGCACATCCCGTCTATGGTGTCCTTAGAATGGGAGCCCGGGAATATCTGAAGATGATGAAGATGAGGAAATAGGAGATAAAGATGAAGCTTTCAGGGGGAGCACTACTAGTGGTGCTGCTGGGTTAATTGTGCACCAGACTATGATACACTCAGGCCCCGCGTGGAGGCGCATTGGAATATGCGCCTAGTCTCATCTTAAGTCTGCTGGTCAGGTTGAGTCTCCAGTATTCCATGATCTAGAAGTTGCCCTCGCATAACCTTTCCTTTCCCCTCCACTCTTTGATTTACACTCCATCCTTGGTATAGTCATATGACCTTGTCCATATAGGCTCCAACTCACTATTCAAATACCATCTTGTTCTTCACATGTTCAAACTACTGATGGCCAGGCGATGATGCATGCCCAAGCAGCGAATTAAGTGACGGCAGATAATGAAGGATCTTGACTTGTGAAGTAACTTATCATAATCTGCATTGTATCTGGGTCCTAGTTTTTGGTCCAAGATTAATTCTCAAGAGTATTACCTGGGTTGTGTAACTTGCGTTTTGTTATCTTTTTCGGAGTTTCGAGGTAGGAGTACTAGTATACTCTATAGAGGTCTGTGATGGCATTGTGCAAGTATAAATCATGCATAAGTATTTTGCTGACTTAGCATCTACACATCTTCTGCAATCAACAATCGTAGATGAACTAGCGCTAGCTTCAACGAGGTCACAAGTTCCCAACTACAGCTTGACACTGATATTTGCATCGCTTTGACTGCTCGCGAGCTCTATTTACCGAAGTCTCTTGGTCTTTTTGCCAATAACGCAATCTTCTCGACTTTGCGACGCAGTGTAACGCACGACTTCATTCCCCTGACGTCAGTTGTTGTCGACCTGATCGCTCAATTTTAAAAAAAAAACAACAACATCCAGCTTCCCAATGCAATGATAAAGGCGCAACCTCGTCAAGATATTTAAGACTGCAGTCACTTAATAGACAACATGTCGTTCACGGAGTCAGCCGTGGCGGCAATGGTAACTGCTGTTACCCTCGCACACAACGGGACTGGTGATGGTGACGGTGACGAAGGACCCGGCCGGAAGTCGGGAGATCAGCGAGATTGGTATACGCAACTCGTCATTAGTTTGGCCCTGGGCTCGACTGCGTTTCTGTCCTTCTGTGTATGTGGAATTTCGGCTTCGAATATCAACTCCGCGGGGCCTACGCTAATACTAAGTTTACTGATGAGCTAGCTTTTGCGACCAAAATGGACGGAGTTGTACGCAGCGCGAAGACGACAACGCCATGCGGCTTTACACTTGCCTGAGCTGCCTAATAGTTTTTTCGGTTGGATACCTGTGTTATACCGTATAACTGAAGAACAAGTTCTGCAGTCCGCAGGGTTGGATGCATACGTTGTATGTTTGGGGATATCCTACTTTTGTTGGTCAGGAATGCTAACGAAGCCGGTGCGATAGTTTCTTTCCTTCTTCCGATTTGCAATCCGGTTCCTATCGACTGTGTTCGTCTTGGCTACCGTGGTCCTTCTGCCTATCCATTACACCTACACGAAGAAGTCTGGGATTCCAGACTGGGATAAAGATCTCGATGACATCAGCAAGGATGGAAAGCAAAAGATTGTCACGGACCCGATGTACCTATGGACCTACGTGGTGTTTCCATACGTGTTCAGCGGTATCGCCATCTACATGCTTCTTCAGGAAACAAAGAAAATCATCCATATCAGGCAGAAATACCTCGGGGGTCAGACGAGTACCACTGATCGTACAATCCGTCTATCAGGCATTCCACCCGAGATGGGATCCGAAGAGAATATCAGGGAATTCATCGAGGGCTTGCGGATTGGAAAAGTAGAAAGTATCACGCTTTGTCGAGATTGGAGCGGGCTGGATCATCTTATCGAAGAGCGACTAAAAGTGTTACGCAATTTGGAAAAGGCCTGGGTCAAGTATCTTGGCTATAAGCGAGTCAAGAAAGCTGGCGACACGTTGCCTTTGAGACATCAGCAGCCGCCCAATTCGACTCTGTTCTCGGAAGATGATGAGAGACTACGTCTTCTCTCGGATAGTGGTCAGGATGACGCATTTGACCACGCCGGGTCACGACCGACGGTTCGGATATGGCACGGCCCGTACAAACTACGCTACCGAAATGTTGATGCTATAGACTACTATGAGGAAAGTCTTCGAAGGCTTGACGAACAGATTCAAAATGGGCGTCAGAAGGAGTATCCGCCTACCGAGCTTGCATTCGTGACTATGAAGTCAATTGCTGCGGCTCAGATGCTTGTTCAGGCTATGCTTGATCCTCACCCTATGCAGCTCCTTGCTAGGCCGGCCCCGGCCCCGGCGGACGTTGTTTGGAAGAATACCTACTTACCGCGCTCAAGACGGATGGTCCAGTCATGGTCTATCACTGTGCTCATTTGCTTCCTCACTGTTTTCTGGTCGGTCTTACTGGTTCCTGTTGGATCTCTTTTGGAATTGGAGACTCTTGACAAGGTGTTCCCTCAACTGGCCGATACTCTTGCTCGACACCCTCTCGCCAAGTCACTTGTCCAAACTGGTCTTCCAACTTTGGCTGTCTCTCTTTTGACGGTTGCCGTCCCTTACTTATATAACTGTGAGTGTCTATTCCGTGCTGTTATCTCTGTTTCACATTGCGTTGGCATTGACTAGTTGTTTGCTATAGGGCTCTCGAACCATCAAGGAATGATGTCTCGTGGTGACATTGAATTGTCCGTGATCTCCAAGAGTTTCTTCTTTTCGTTCTTCAACGTGTTCGTCATACTTACCGTGATCGGAACTGCGACAAACTTTTACGGTCTTTGGGAACATCTTCGAGACACCCTCAAGGACGCAACCACTATCGCGTTTGCCCTCGCCAACTCACTGGAAGGCTTCGCACCTTTCTATATCAATCTTCTGATTCTTCAGGGTCTAGGCTTGTTCCCGCTCCGGCTTCTCGAATTCGGAAGTCTGTTCATGTACCCCATCAATTTCCTGATGGCTCGGACGCCGCGAGATTTTGCTGAGCTCTCGACGGCACCCACTTTCAGCTACGGGTACTCGATTCCACAGTCAATCCTCACCTTGGTCATCTGTGTTGTTTACAGTGTGTTCCCAAGCTCCTGGCTAATCTGCTTTTTCGGGCTACTTTATTTCGCGATTGGTAGCTTGATTTACAAGTATCAACTCCTGTATGCTATGGACCATCGACAACACTCAACAGGACGAGCGTGGCCGATGATCTGTAACCGGGTCCTGGTGGGCTTGGTGGTGTTTCAACTTGCAATGGTGGGAGTTCTTGCTTTGCGAAAAGCCATCACCCGATCGTTGCTTGTGGTCCCTCTGCTAGGAGCAACGGTGTGGTTCAGCTACTTCTTTGCACAAAGTTACGAACCACTGACCAAATTCATTGCACTGAAGAGCATCTACCGGGACTTGCCTAGTCCCGGGGATATTTCTCCCTCTCCGTCATCGACGTTTTCGCCGCCTATGGCCCTAGACCGGGATGCATTCCCCATCCGACTTGGAGGACAAGTGCTAGGGCTAAAATTGAAGAAATACGTCAACCCCAGTCTTATCCTACCTCTGGATAGCGCTTGGCTCCCAGGGCGCAACCCCATGCCAGAGCTCCAGGAGGGGTTCGAATATTACGAGGACCCGAACCATGTTTCGGTCTGAACTTATACCCTGATGCATCCTTCTTTTCCATCTGCGTATAGATATCCCACTTTTGCCACAGTGTTTCAATGTAAATATCTTTTATCTATCCATGCGTGACTGCTTATCGCGGCCTGGAAGCAGGCCAAAGGCCAGTGGCTGCAGAAGATACTGCATGGCTTGCAGGTTGCAGGGATCTGGAACGCCTTGGCTGAGACCAAGTCGGTCGAAGGCACACATCCTTGTATGCTGATAATATTAATATGACATGAATATAATGTTGTTGCACAGTTCAAAGTACGTCTTGTTACCGATATCTAATGTGTTAGGTCACGGGTGGGATGATGATGACAGTTGGCAGGGACTCGCAGTAGCCCTACATTAACAGTCCATAGATCTTCAAGCAACAGGATCCGTATCCTGGATTTCTCTCTGGAGTGTGGCAAAAATATGTCTCTACTTGGCTCATGGCTGTGGTGTTGAATGCATGCGACCGCGACTTTCTTTTCTGAGGCTTTCCGCGGCTCTTTCCTTTTTTCTCCCTTGAACGTCCATGGACGTAGTAGTCCTTCAGGTTCTTTCCTCTTCCCCATCTCCATCATGGTCTGGGAGGAATTATCTCGGGCTCGCTTTGCCACCCAGCTGACCTCGACATAGTCCTTTGATAGCCAGTTTGGCATACGGAGTAGAAGTGGTCCAACCATGACTGATCCTCGTCATTATTCTAGCCTCTCAGACAGAAAGACCCGCTCACGATCTCCCTAGTTTATCAACTTTAGCTCCTCCTCAGGATCCTCCTCAGTTGTGACTCGTGACTCGTGTGTCCTAAATTCAGCTGTCGTCTCCAATTCTCGCCCTTCTCCCTGCTCAGCTCTCACTCGCCGACAATCGCCCTCTGGTCTCCGCTGGACCCAGCTTCGAGCCCTTCCCCGAGTCCGCATTGCGCAACCACTGGCACCATCTCGCTGACCCAAAGCCAATTCAGTTTTCCAGAATTCGCCGTGCATTCCCCACCGGGTTCCGGCTGGCGTGGACTCGTCCACTCAGGATGGACAATGAATTCCCCGTTTACAGTTTCCAACCATGCGGATCACGACAATTCAAGAATCAGGATCCACCATGGGAAGCTCTTCCCGAGCTTTCTATCGAGGCCCCATCTGCGGGCGCCTCGTTATCGACGTCACAGCAGATAACCAGAATTGGAAATCGGAGTTCATATCGAAACTGGGGATGTCAGAGTTCGCCCCAATTCTTATACCTATCCTCACACGCTCCTCTCTCTCTCTTTTGCTGTTTCGAACTGAGTCAGTATACCTATACCGACAATCCTTCGCGCTCCAATCAAGAAGTTTCACCTGTCACGAGCGCAATTGAATTCGCCTCCATCCCTTCAAAAGACGTAATTCAGGCACACTTACGTTCTATTCACAATCTCGTCCTAGAAACAGGCTCAACATTACCGTTGACGTTAAGCTTCCGTTCTGACAGGCCATTGACAACTGCTGAGCATGACCATCGGCGATCTCTTTGATAAGGAACATCAGTGAATTCTGTTTTCCATATACTTCAAGCTCGAGACTCGACCAGCTTCGAGCATAGACTGCTTGAGACAAGTCCTTTCGTTTCTTCTCGATCTCAAAAATATACGCCCAGTTCTGCCTCGATTATCAGTCATTGGTACTTCTTGCACATTTAACTTTAATCTATACCCCAATCGAGACCAAGATGTCCACATTGTTGAATGTTCCAACCCTCGAAATAACCACGGACACGAAAGCGGCTTCCGAAATACCTTCTACTGTGACTAGGAGATTACTGGAATTTGTCCCCGAAGCCTCCCGTCGCTCTTTGCGTTTAACGTGCAAGTCCTGGGCTCGGGCTATAGACGAGGTCGTGCCACCCTCCCTTCCTACCGCGAATACCGCGCCCTCGGAAATTCTCTCGCAGATCTTCTATCTCTTGAACCCTCGGGATTTTGATAATGCTCGGCGAACATGCTCGCAATGGATGCGTGCCAGTCTCAATGAACGGCTTCTAGAGAGTATGCTTAAAAGAGCAGGGTGGTGGGATAGCTGGTTATGGGATAATCGGAATCGAGGTCCTAGTTCTGAGGACATGAATGGGGAAAGCCTGGCGTGGAGAATGAGCAAACGGTTCGCGACCGAATGCATCTTGTCAGGGCGGAAGATGAATGTTGAAAGAAGTGGCTTCTTGACCACAAGTGTTGTCGACTTTTCACAACTCTCTCGGCTCTCTCGGGGAGACCGTCCACCTGATTCTCGCCAACCGCCTCACTTTTCTTCATACTCGAAAGAGTACGACGCGCCGGCCGTGTCTAGCTTTAATGTCAGCAATTGCGGCAACTACCTCCTTGTAGTTTCGGGTTGCACAATTCACATCTACCACCTGTTGACTAGACGCTCTGGGAGCTCTGTGCCAAACTCTGTGGAGGATTTGAATCACACGGATATTTCTCGCGTTGCTTGCATTACTTGTCCTGTTGAGGTGCTGTCAGCTGCCATCGATACTAATACTTCGAGGTTCACCGTAGCTGCATTGATGCACAATCGATTAGGGATGATTTGCGACCTTGTCCCCATCGATTGGTGGGATAACAATCGTTCCTCAACGGACATCATTTACGATTCCGACGGTAGCACTTCTACGCGTAATGGCCATTTTGGCAGCGTGTACTCCATGAAAATGGCATCTCGTCACTTTTACTATGATGTGTGCTCTGCGGAAGACCCCCCACACAGTCTGTCAATCTGCCCTGGCCATCACTGTGTGGCATTCGGCTCTGATTCTAGGATTGAGTTACGCTGGGTCGATGAGCAAACTAATAAAGATTGCCGAAAACATTTCCCCATGTCGCAGCCCTCTGAGGTCCTGCATTTCATGCCAAATCGGCCGGACAAGCCCTTGGAGTTTCGTTTGATTTCATCACTGGCCGGTCCAGGGGTGGCAGGCTGTGGTTGTCAAAGTCTACCACTCGGTGAACCACGTCCGTCTTGCCCGTTCCACAACATGGAGAACGACGTCCAGACATTCAGTCGATGGGCAACAGAGCATAAACATCACATAGGTATGGTGCGGACGACACAATGTCATCATTACCGAGCAGTTCCTGTAAACGACGGCGTTCATGTCTTGTTTGTCGAGCCACGCAGCGGATTTCTCTGCATCGGATCAGATGCCCCGGTTGACGGGCCTACAAGTCTTACGAGGGCACTTGTTTGTGTTCCGCCATTTGGTAACAACACATTAGATGATGGACCACTTCCCACGGTTTTTGCTGCAGGTTCAAACCTGCACTGGGGACTCCGCGTGATTGCCGCCTACGGAAACAGGCTTGTTTTCTACTCAGTGCCACTGGATGTATTCAACGTGATTAAGAAGGAGCGCGAGAGGCAGGGCGACGGTGTCATGGCCGACAGTGACCTTGCGCGGGACTTCTTTCTCAACCACTCGCGGGGCCACGGACGCCGTGGCAGCGTGACTCAAAACCAAAACGGGGACTGGGAATTCCTTCTTAGTATCAGCTACCGCCCAACGGCGATGATGTGGCCGTTTAAGATTTACGGAAAGGAAATTGGACGAGTTGAAAACGTGGTCGATCTCGCCCTTCAGTCTTCACACGGCGGCGCTCGCATCTGGGCATTTGGCGCCTCTGGCGAGACCAGCATTATTGACGTCGACACTTTCACCAAGGCCTCACAGCAGGCACCCGATATTCCCTGCAAATCATTCACCATCGGCGCTGATGGGCGCATCGCATCTGCCCAGCTTGTTAATCGCACTGAACACTGCCTCATTTCTCCTGGGGCACCTCGCAAGCGAAAGCATATGTCGCGAGCGGAATTCACGGGACGGCACATGCTCCGTCACCACAGCAGTCCGGCGATGGTCCACGGACAAGACGCATCTGCTATCAATAAACCTTTCTTGAGCAGGAATCGACGCCCGTCCTTCGCCGCTCGCATCGTGGACGTCAAGATACCTGAGCTGGAAGGCCCCTGGAGGGACGCTGAAGCTGTCTACTAGGTTCAATCTTCTCTTTTCATTTTCCTCTATATACACATAATGTCTACTACTACTAGCAGACATAGCGCGGTGCAGATGGATATATACTTATGAAGTTGTCTTGTTTGCTTTTCTATGAGAGTTACGGCCATACAGATTACAGTGTACCTAGTGCAGTGCATTTAGCATAGATGTTATTTCTACTAAACTTACCAACCCATTTTCATTTATTTCTTATTATAATTATTGCATTTTCCTCTTACCAAACATAATGCTCCGAGGTCATGGACTACTATATGGTATCTTAAAGACTTGCGTCTTATGCTTCAGTTAGCCACATTAGCACGGCCCACCCATCATGGCCCGTGACGCGAATCCTTCAGACTTCCAGAACAGTCCAGTTCAGGGGTTACCTTAATAGATGACTTCGAAGTTAGAGGCTTGGAGCTGAGCTGAGAGGTTTAGAGCTGACCCTTCATGATCTACCGGTACAACCACCATTATCTAAGCAGTATTAGCTCGCGCCACCAAAATATTGACCCTTGGCGATCTGCAACCACAAAACTTCAATAATACGCATGGGAGACCTGGGTATACTTTCACAGCTGTTTTGAGGCCCTTGGTACCCGTGTAAGGCTTGACAAGATCAATGTCTAATTTAGTTTCTTGCAACCAGGCCCTGTTGACATCATTTGTGCCCAAAATGATAGGTCTTATGCTTGATGTATTGCAACTATTCAGCATGTTCGTAAGGAAAGAAGTATGCTCTTTGCGAGAAACAAGTGGATCTTCTTGGAATATCTCTCTAATAATATAGAATAACTATGCTTTGGCCATGACTAGAAAGCTTAGCAGCATAATTGTATCAAGATTCATTCTATATATACTAATAACGTCTTTTATTATTTAGTGCTACTGTCTGTCCTGACACCAAGAGAACCTTCTAATAGCTGGCTAACAAGCAAGTGAACCCACACTTCTTCTATTTATGGCAAAAGTAGTCTGTGGATGGCCCCCTTCACAACATGAATCAAGCCTCTCTCCATGCCATAAACAAAACGTCATTATTATCTCAAGCTCTTCTAGATCCATCTGGCTGGATCTAGTGCTCATAAATTAGAACAGGATTGACCTACCATGCACAAAGAGAACCATACAGAGTAGTAAAGAGTTGGAAGTTAATACAGGCATCCATAAAGAATCCACAGGACCCACAAAGCACTGCACTACTGTAGGGGGGAAGGGGGTTCAGCTACTTCAGGCGAGCTGTAGTGAGGTCGAGGGCTCCGGTAGGATACCAGATAGGCTACGTAAGCAGAGGAGGGAACCGAGGTCCGAACAAGAAAGAGAAACAGGTGGATGGATGATTATCTAGGAGACCGGCGGATCCTACATATAAGTAGGCCGCGGAGGTAAGTGGTGGTGACGGGTCACCCCACTACACTACAACCCTATCCATCATGTACAACAACGAAGTCTTCATTGGACCTCAACAAGATTGACCTCCTTGAAACCCTCTGGAACAAATCCAAGCCTGCCGCATTTTTCCAAATTCAAGGACTCCCTGCCCCCCGCTTCTACAGGGAACAGATACGCCGTAAGGCAGAGGAAAGCGAGCAGTACTGGGACTATCTCAATTATATTGATAGGCAGCTTATCAAGTCTAGTTTGAAGGGGGACAAAGCTAGCCCTGCGGGATTTGATTGTGATCATAGCACTGGGGCATTTGAGGATGTTGTTTAAGGAGGTGTGTGTGAAGAAGGAGCAGAAGAAGAGCAGTTAGGTGCCGTGTAGGGAACCATGGCAGTTCTGATGTGTGTGGAGGCGCTGAATGGGAGTTTCTGTCCTGATATGCAAGGATTGGACCTAGTTTTTTTTTTTTTTTTAAGTGTTTAATTTCTTCATTTTACCGTGTGGTGCAGAGGGGTGCAGATTACTGTCGTTACAAAAAAGGTTAATATGGCTCCTAATAAAATCTTTAGTTATACTAAACTCCTAGCCCTATCATAATGAAAAAAACATTACCATTTTTCAAATACATCCTCTGCATTTGCATAATAGGCAAGGTCATATTACTATAAGACGCGAGCACCTCGATAAGTTGACTGTCTGTCCTACCAGAATTGATATTTTGGTGAGACATACTAAAGATTGAAAGTCTTTAGGTTTATCTTATATTTTCCTTTGACCCAATACTTCAGAGCAGAAGAAACTTCGCATATCAGCTGTACAAAAAGAAAAAAAGAAAAAAAGAAAAGGCCAAACTCCCACACTAAGCACTCTCCCCCCAATACAACGCAGCATCATCCACAACCTTCTGCTCCCACCCCTCATCCGTCAACGGCCCCAGAATCTGCACACTCGTCTGTCCCGCCGCAAAAACCCCCCGACATGGCATATCAAGTGTCAAATTCTCCACGTTTCCCGAGCCGGTAAGTTTCTGCAACGCCTTCTCGGACGCTAGGTAGACCAGACGGCCGATGTGGGCCCAGTAGATCGTTCCTGCGCACATGGCACATGGCTCCCACGTGGAGACCATGGTGCATTTGGCCAGGTAGTCCCAGGCATAATTATCCGCGGCGTTGCGGGCTAGTTCACATTCAGCGTGTCGGACATGCGAGAGCGAGAGGGAGCCCATTAGGACTGTTTCGTTGTCTGGGGCTAGGAGGAGGGCGGCGAACGGGCGTTTGGAGTGGGTTTCTCGGCCGGACTTTTGGAGAGCGAGACATTTGGATGCGCCAGAGGCGAGTTGCTCTGGTGTTAGGGGTTGGATAGAGGTGGGGGTGGAAGTAGACATGGTGGTGAATTGAGGAGGATCGAATAGACAAGAATACTATATACACTGATACAGCCGGAATAGAGTAGGGTCGCCTTGGGAGAAAGAATAGGTTAATACACAGTACTCTTTTCGATCCCCGGAATACTCCGTATAATGACTATAAACATGGTTCCTTGCAGGAGGTGAAAAACGGCGTTCTCCGCTGATGCAAGCCTTACTCCAACCTGGAGAAATGCTTATCATCAGATATGCTCCATAGGCCGACACGTGGAAAGACTCGGTGATTAGATAGTCACGTAAGCTTAATTAGTAAATCCGAGTACACTCGGCACTTGAGGGGGTGAATAGATCTATGTATAACCCTCCGGCGCAATACCAGTAAAATATTTCCATTCCTTCCTTGCTCATGGTAGACTGCAGTCATGTGCAAATCACCCCTCCATTCATTCCTTCTTAGTCTCCCCAAATGCGAGCATCACATCCACCTTGAGGGTGCTTTGACGCCTCAATTGGTCTTCGACCTTGCGTCAAAAAATAATATCCCTCTTCCGGATTTACCGCACTATCAGAGCCCTGAGGCTCTGGCAGCCAGATATGCGGTCTTCAACAGCCTCGATGACTTCCTAAACATCCATTATGCCAACATGTCTGTCCTAATCACCGAAGATGACTTCTACGAACTGGCATGGTCTTATTTCCTCGCCGCCCACGCTGATGGCGTCCACCATGCAGAAGTCTTCTTTGACCCCCAGTCACACACCTCCCGCGATATTCCCATAGCATCAGTGATCAAGGGCTACAAGCGCGCTCTAGACCGTGCAGAAGCTGAATTGTGTGTCACATCTCAACTAATCATGTGCTTCCTACGACACTTGCCCGTGTCATCGGCCCATACGACCTTTGACTCTGCAACAGAGTTCATCAACGACGGAACTATCCACGCTGTCGGGCTCGACTCCTCCGAAGTCGGTTTCCGTCCGGAGCTTTTCACGGACGTATTTTCGAAGGCCAAAGAGGCCGGCCTGCGGCGGACGGCGCACGGAGGCGAGGAAGGAGACGTCTCCTACATCACAGGTGCGCTTGATGCGTTGGACGCGGAGCGAATCGACCATGGGATTCGACTGATTGAGGATCCGGAGTTGTTGAATGATATTGCTGTGCGAGGCACGTTACTTACTATCTGTCCGCTGTCGAATGTTTACCTGCGAACGACGAAGTCTGTTGCTTCTCTGCCGCTTCGGGAGTTCTTGGAGGCTGGGGTGCAGTTTTCGTTGAACAGCGACGATCCGGCTTATTTTGGCGGGGGGATACTGAACAATTACTGTGCCGTGGAGGAAGCATTCGGATTTAGCGTTGACGAGTGGAGAAGGATTGCGATTGCAGGGGTGCAGGGGAGCTGGATCGATGATACGAGGAAGAGGGTTCTCTTGGAGAAGATCGATGATGTTGTTACGGATTTTAGATCGAGGGGGCAGGGTTTAGATAAGCAGCAAGTTCTAGTTAGTTAAGTTAGAATAGTTAGATAGATCATAAGAGACGCGTTATCAGTATGGTTTTCCCATAACAGATGCCTGAGAGTGACCTGTCTCCCAATGCCTGAGATTGCCACCAGATCCGTCGAGCAATGATGGTACACAATACGCTTGTTGAGGTAGCTATTGGAATCTCATTTCCATGGGGAAAAAAAAAGGTTACAGCTACCACTTTCAGGATCAGGACTCAACTTTAAGTTGTGGTCAACCTCAATCTGGTTGCCCTCCACAGTGGTGGGTGGTATCGAGGGGATATAACAAGATGGATTCTATCACATGCATCGATGTAAGCTAAGAGGAAGGATAAAGAATTATCACTATAAGTTCTCGAATCATAGGTTGTCATTCCCAGTGGTCCTTGAACAAGAGATCATATCTCCACATGACTTATGGCCAGCTCTTTTCAATGGGATCAGTTAGATTAAACGAATTACTAGATTGCTATATTGCCATATTAATACAACCCGCTATATAAATAATGCAGCAGCATTGTTCATCTCGAAAGCACTCACACCTAGATCAGAAGTTATTGGCCCCCTATCTTGCCCTTCTCCTGATCATTCACGATATATTCTCCCTCAAGCGTCACACTGCGCTCATCTTCCACGCTTTCCTCCAAGGTAGCATCCGGAAGAACAGCCGTGGTAATCTTTGCATCTGCGTACGGGAACCAATAATTCAAACCAAGGAAAACAATTGCGCTGCCGAAAAATCCCAAAAGCCAGCCAAACTCATACGGATGCACCCCGACACCAATTGGGATATGAGAGTTGACGGAATGCATCAGCCCTGGGAGACTGGGCGCAGCACCGACCACAAATGCAATCAGCGCGTGGCAGTTGAATCCGCCAGTGTAGCGATAAATCGCCATGGGCTGGTACAAGGCCAGACAGTCATATTTGCGGTGCTTGACAATCCAATAATCGCACAGCATTATGGCGGCTATCGGACCAAGAAAAATGGCATAGGCGGCCATGAAGTTGAGGAAATTGCCTGCTGAGGCGAGGATTTTCCACGGGACTAGAGTCCAGGCTAGTAGAGCACAGAGTAGTTGGCCGCGGCGAATGTCGATATATTTGGGCGCGAGCGCGGTAAAGTCGTTTGCGGCTGCTAGCGAGTTTGCGGAGATGTTGGATCCTAGGGCGGCGAGGGCGAAGGAAAATGCTCCAAAGAATCGGCAGGCCCGGTTACTCCATAGGGAGACTAGGACGTTGGGATCCCATGGGATTGATTCGGTGTGATATTTGGCTTGTCCTGCGGATGAGACGGCGACACCGATGAAGGCAATGAAGGTGAAGAATGTGGGGAGTAGGAAGACGTAGAGGATGTGCCACCGGGGACTGATGCAAGAATAACGTGAGAAATCGGCTTGGTTGACGCTGAGGGTTGCATAGTTTCCAATCACGGCTGTGAGTGAGGACATCATTGCCCAGCTATATGAGGGACCTGTCAATTGGCTCCTTTGGGAAAAGAGATCGCCTCCATTTGACGTGGCAACAAATGCCCAAACGAGCATGGCAACCCATGCAGCTGGCACAACAATTGACTTGAACAGGAACAGCCAGCGCAGCTTATTCGGATGGATGAGTAGAAAGGGAATTTGAAGGAGCCAGAAGAGTAGAAATCCAACCATGCCCTGCGTCGTTATACCCTCACCCTCTGGGAGGTCGTTGTGGATGTTCAGAAAACTTGGCCAGATAGCTCCAAGCATGACAGCAACCGAATTGCCTCCGTTCACGACTTGAGTTGCGAACCAGAAGACAGCGAGGATCAATCTTGAAATGACAGGAACATAGGAGCCCCAGAAGCCCCAGCTAGCACGGGCGATGACGGGGAAAGGAACATGGTAGATGGCACCAATGGCTCCATTCAGGGCTATGACAATGGAGAGCATCCAGAAGCCTAGAGCAACCAGGCCTAGAGACTCTTTCCAGGAAAGCCCAACGGCGATAATGCTGCTTGCCAGCTGCCAGTTGGCGACCGAGAAGCTGTCAGAGATCCAGTAACCAATAAAGCTGAGAAGATTCCATTTTCGCATCTCCGGAGGAACGGGGTCGAGATCTCTGTTCGTCCATCGTACATTGCCGCGTACATAGCTGGAGTCGGCCTGGGGCACTCGTAACCGAGGCCAATGAGGTGTTGGAAATTTCATACTGACGGTATGATAAAGGGGTGCCTATATGTTGACAGATGCTAGATAGATCAGCTTACGCTGAACAAGCATCATGTGCATAGTATGGTATATAAGAGACAAAGTATTGCCGTATCCAAGTATGTATTGAGACTCTACAGTGTAATGATGATAAGATGAAGGCCTTCTATATCTGTGGAGATTATTGGAGAAGCACTAGATAAGCTACGGATTACGGAGCTCCCCTATCTACAGGGTGTTGCTTATCCACGGGAATTAAACCCGAGAAAGCCTTGACTAGTCTGTTCCATTCTGCTTTCTTTCTTTCTCTGCATCGGCGGATGCCGCTGTTGTGTAGAATATCAGCTGAGATATCTACAAACTGTCTCAGAAGGCCCCAAACTCATAACTTGAAACTTTTGGTCGAAAAATCCGCTAGCCCAACCAACCCATTTTAGATACCCGAAATATAAGCATAGATGAGAAGGAAAAAAAAAGGGAAAAAAACTCTAATTTGCGAGTTTCTCCCTCCGAGTGCGAACGGCTGAAGCAAGCGTCTCCAGTGTTGATTCGGTGTCTTCCCAATTGATGCAAGCATCGGTGATACTGACGCCGTACTTGAGACCGGACTTGCCCTCTGGGGGAACCTTTTGGGTGCCTATTGAGATCATCAGATGTTAGTAGAGACTTGCGACTTAGGGCTAAAGAGAGGAACCGTACCCTCGTTGATGTTACTTTCAATCATGACACCCATGATGGCTGTCTCACCGGCAGCAATTTGCTCTGCAAGAACACCCGCCACCTTGGGCTGGTTCTTGTGGTCCTTCTGCGAGTTACCGTGACTGCAGTCAACCATCAGACGGGCTGTGAGGCCCTTTGCGATGAGCTTCTCCTTGGCCTCAATGATGCTGGCAGCATCATAGTTAGGCCCCTTCTTGCCACCGCGAAGGATAACGAAGCAGTCTGGGTTACCAACAGTGCCGACAATGGCAACAACACCGGGCTTCGTGACGGACAGGAAGTGGTGAGGGTGTTTAACGGAGCCAATGGCATCAATAGCCACATCCAGCGAGCCATCCGTACCATTCTTGAAGCCAACAGGGAACGACAGACCTGAAGCAAGCTCTCGATGGACCTGCGATTCTGTTGTGCGGGCGCCTACCGCACCGACAGAGAGACAGTCCGCCAGGAACTGGGGCGAAATTGTGTCCAGCATCTCACTAGCAATAGGCATACCCTTGTTTGTCAGGTCAACGAAGAGCTGACGAGAGATTCGCAAGCCCTTGTTAATGTTGAAGCTGTTATCGATATCCGGGTCATTGATGAGACCCTTCCAGCCGACGGTGGTCCGGGGCTTTTCGAGGTAGGAACGCATGACAATCAGCAGCTCATCCTTGTATTTCTCCTTCAATGTCAATAACCGATCGCAGTATTCCAAGGCCATTTCGGGGTCGTGGATCGAGCAGGGCCCAATGACGACTAGAAGACGGCGCTTGTCTGTGTCGGTGCCATGAGCAACGGCAATGGCCTCCTCACGGCCCTGGAGGACCGTTTTCCTCGACTTCTCTGTCAAGGCGAACTCATGCTGCAGCAGGTTGGGCGGTGTAAGAGGGTTGTATCCACAGACTGTTTACGCGCAAAATGTCGAGTCAATTGAGGGCAATGGCAGTAGAGTTCAGTGAAAGACGTACTTCTTGAGTCCTCGAGGTGAGTGTTATCCCCTACATTGGGGTTTGGGAGGAAGAACTGTGTTTCTGAATGAGAATCCTGGCGCTGCTGGTGAGTCGGGTTCGTTGACTCACGGACATAGTTTCGCGGGGTAGGTAAATGTAAGGTCGATCAATCGATAGCTAGGGAGGGGCCGCAAGAATTGGGCAATTTGGGATCAAATATGGGTGAGATAAGCTGACAAACAGTCCTCAGGGTAGCAATTCGTGAATCTAAACTGCAGACTTTTCCCTTTTTCTTTGCACTTGAGTCAATCTCTATGAAGGAAGAAAAAATGTCAACAAGAAATGGGCGGAAGTGGAAAAGAAGGAAAGAGTCATCCGCCACACGTGATTCCGGTGAGTCAGAAGCAATTCATTTGTTTCTCATTCGCAGCTTCAATTCTATGCATACTACTCCTAACAAAGACCCTTGCCTTGTGCTCAGATCATCTAGCCCGGGTAAAATTGCAAGGAATGACAACAAACCTCAACCCGACGTCACAGATGTGTGTGCTCATTGGCTTCCATAGGCACTGGTAGCCCTTAGACCCTGTTCATTTCCCTCCAGGCGACAAATCAGCTCCTGGCAAACATCTGCGTGCTGCTGTTTGATGGAGTCCATCTGCCGCTTGCACAATCTTATACGTTCCATTTGCGCTTCGAAGAGTTGGTCGAGGACCGTATGGCACTGTTCTCGATACGCCCCCAAGACATTCTTGACTGTTGTTCTCTCGCTTTCGATCTGCCGGGATAGTTGCTAGGCAGTGTATCAGTGGGCAATTACTATTCAGCATTCTCAATAACTTACCTCACTAGCACTGAGCAACGTACTCTGCACCCCTTGACGCAGTTCCTGCAGTGATGTTTGCCATTCAGTCTGGTTAGTCTGGTTAGTCTGGTTGGCAGTACCTTTCGACAGCTCACACGCCACCTTCAGCTCTGAATCAGCCCCCTCTTGCAAAGGTAACTTGCCAGCTGAAGCCTTGAATGTTATGCCATGGTCTCTCTTTTCACGAGTTAGAAGTGGTTCTTGCGTCTTTAATGACGACCCAGACGGAGTGGACCCCGAAACTTTCAAGAGGCGCCCTATCTTATGGTTCATTTCTTTGCCAATATCCGATGCGCCATCGGCCCTTTTTGGCTCCTCAATGGTCCTCTCGAAACTTGGACGGCCATCTTCGTTGGGGTTATCGTCAGTATCCACAGAGCCTGTAGTCGTGTAGCAATATTCTACCTGGGGGTCATTATTTTGTATCTCATCCTTCTTGAAATCTCCATCGTCATCTTGATTTGATGTGTTTCTCCGTTTCGCGCTCGGTGTTTGCTCTGCAAAGAGGCACGAGAGCCGCTTCTTCGGTATTACATGTTCGTTCATCAGACGCCGAGGGCTTCCATTCTTATCCACGGTCGTCTTAGGGTTTGGCTCCGGGAAATTGATGACACAATTTACATCCTGTTCGGCGCTGTTTTCTCGGGGCCTACCAGTGGGCTGGCGTTTATCTCCATTTCCATCCATATCAGATATTTCATATGACGCTCCTCCTGTGAAACCAGAGAACATTTTGACCATGCCGGATGATAGAACATCCTCCGAAAGCTCAGGGGAGGTAGGGTCATTCGGTTGGGGTTCCGAGTTTGTATGGCAGGAGTCGAAAGTTGATTCTGTCGACATTGGCTTTATCGACGAGCTCGCGACGACAGAGGATGTTTTCCATATTCTTGACCTCTCTTGATTGCCCTCTGTCTTGAACAAAGAAACCCTCTTCGCGAACTTCAAGCTCTGACTATCACAAACATTGTCTTTTGAGGAGCCATTTTGACATTCATCACGCAGTGGAGCAAGGTACGGCTCCTCCATATCCAAAGTGGAAGCTTCAGACATATTTCGCAAGTCATCAGCCTCGTGAGGCTCGTAGTCCGTGTACAGGCTTTCGTCAACAGGCACGTTGCGAGCTTTAGTAGGTTCAGTAATAGTCTCGATCCCTTGGTCCGCTTCCTCTCGTCTCTCGTCACAACAATCTTCCGGTGTGTTAATCGCTCGTAAAGCTGCAATCAGTTTGTGAGCAAAGGTTTGACCTCTACCTTCATGCCTTTCACCAAGGGATTTGTCATCAGTCGAATGGCTTAGAGTCCTTTTCTCTCCGGTTTGGTCTCCTTCCACCTCGTGCAGGGATCCCTTGGCGATATTTCTACCCTCAAAACTAGTTTTTAAGCCGGCTTGACCGTTAGAGCTATCCCGTTCCTGCAGCTGAAAAGTGTTGGGCGTTTGATCACTTGCATTGCCATCGTCTCTAGAAGCATGAGAAGGCTTGTTGAGATTTGTCGGGTTCACGAGAGGGGAGCTGTTGCAACCTTCGAGTTTGTTTCCTTCGGTCTTTTGCTCCCGTATTTCCCCTGGCACATCCATGTGTGGATCGTTTTGGCAGAAACCATTCTCAAGACTCTCTTGTGGTGGTGATAGAAGTTTGGCTTTTCTATTCGAGCGCCTTCCCCCTTTTCCTTTTCTTGCTTTTTTACGTTGTTTTATAGCTTTCAACCCCGGTTTCCTTCTAATGGACACTTTGTCGCGCACTTTAGACCCCATATTGAAAACGCAGTCAGGGCCGTTCGACAACGGAGAAGAAATAGAAGTCAATTCAGCATCTTTCAGAGATTTCTTTCCAGCAGGACTGTCACTTTCTCGGAGGTCTTCGTCCCAATCTACCATGGTCTTGGTTGGCGCTGTATATATCTTGCCCCGAGGACGGCGCCTAGGGAATATCAAAGACTCCTGGGTGTTCGGTGGTATAGGTCTCAATTTTGCCCCCATTGAAACGCTATTCGTATTCTGAGACGAGCTTGACCGAGTGTTTCTAACAGCGCCATCTTGGAAAGTCTGCTCCTCAGTATGTATAGTCTCCTGAGTACCTTGTGTATCGTTGAGGCAAGAACCCATTATTTCTCCGTTTCTCAGGTCTTCGATAGGGATATTCGGTATATCCAATATTTCCTTGTCTGTTTGGTTCTCCGCGGAAGTTTCAGGGATGGCAGGGAGGAAACTGTCCCAGGCTCCAGGCGACGAAGCTCCATGAATAGTAGGAGTTCGAGTTAGCTCTGTTAGAGAACTCTGAGAAGCATTTTCAATACCGGTTTCTGACACATGATCAAAATGTTCTCTCAGTTTTGACGATTCATCTCTCCAGCGGACACTATTTGTAGGGCGTTCTATCACCCTTCGGGATGGTGCCTCGGGCGTTGGGGAAGACCTTCGAGCTACCTCGTCAGCTGTATCCAGGGGTATCACCAGCGAGGACGACATCCGACCACTTGGGTATGTTCTAGTGCGCTGTGTTTCGCACCGAATACCAATTGCCTCGAGCCCTTTCTGTATTTTCTCCAGGTCATCCTTGGAGGTTATACTGAGAGTCACAATCGGTGAACTTCGTCTTTGGTCGTTTACTGTCAGTGAATCCCCTGCATTTATATGCAAAAGTAAAAGGGGTTTCTGTTCATGGCAATTGCTGAAAATGCATCTCGTCCGTGTTCGATCAATGGGTCGAAGTGCCATATAGTCAAAGTTATACCCAGTCGCTTCGTTGCCGCTGTGTATCAAGTTTAGTCTGCCTGTGGTGAATGATAAGAGCACAGGGCCCTGCGGAAGTCGGTTCGCAAGTGTCTCATCTGACTCCAATAGATAACATGTGGGCACCGCATCGTGAGCGCCATCGAGTCCATTCACACCACGTACGCTGTATATGTGCTGTCGTTCTGCGCAGACGTAGGAATGAAACTGTTCAGCCGGGTTTCCCTGGGACCTAATGTGGCTCAGGAGTCTCGAGTGAGGCCCATCTAATTCCCAACCAGGCCAGCTGTTGGCACTAGAGTGATACAGCACTCGAATGAAAGCGTTTGCGAAGAATGATAGTACGCCGTCCGGATCGTTGAGGGTGTGGATAATTGGCCTAGGCATGACAAAGCTCAGTACAATTCTCAAAGTCAGTTGATCATCATAATACTTTAGACAATCGTCGTCGTGGGTTAAGTCTCTGAGCAGTTGGCAATGCTTCTCAGAGCCATATACCATGTCTACCAGCACCTTCCCAGCCTACTACCGTCAGTGTGATTTCCTAATCTTTATTTCCTCAAAGCATACCATTCTTCGGATCCGTGGCTCAACCGTTTCGTCCACGAAAATCGTATAAGCTCTCTGGATCAGACTGTCCTGAACAAGTTGTAACATGTCCCCCGACTTTAAAGCATCCAGTTGGGGTCTCGTTGACCCCAAGTCCGCGACGTACTCCGGTTCATCCTACAAGAATAGAGTAAGAAGAGCAGTCACAGAGAGTCATTGGTGGACAACAGACCACCAACAGGCATAGCCCAGATTCTGGACCAGCTTCGGTGCCTGAATTAAGCAGATACTTTGCGAGGCATCGCAGTGACACCATCTCTAGCGAGCAAGCTATCATGTCTCTGTGTTGACTGATAAATGACAGAAGCCGGTCTAGACTCGAGAAGACAGTCGAGCTTTCGGCTAGGAGAGCATTGAGAAGGGATGTTGAGAAGAGATAGAGCGGGGGGTCAGAAAGTAGATCAGAGTAATGAGAGCCAGGGAGACGACCCTTAATGGCATTGCTTTCGCTGAGTGTATGCTCTAAGAGTGAAGTGAGCTTTGCGATGCAATCTGACTGGCTGTTTTCTTTAGCTTCTTGAGATGACATTGTGCCCTGAAATAGTTCATTGCTACTCGGTGAATCGCCCAGGCTCTGACACTGCCGAAAAGTGCAATATGAGGGTGGGAAATATGAACTGTCCGTCTTCATGGCTACCATCATGTGATGACGGCGCACCACTGCAGGTCATGTTGGATTTTGCTCGAGCATTCCGAGTTTCCTCTCATTCCAACAAAAAGCCAGTCTACGAAGTAAATTGTTTCTCTGAGAAACGATTGAGAACAAGCAGGCATAGTGCGAGCTAAGCTTCGGTAGTCCTTCTCGACGAGTCAATCATTCTAAGAGCTTGGCTATTCTGTAATCCGCTAGGCTTTAGAGTGACGTATGGGCTGCAAGAACAATACAACTCGTCAACCCAAGTTAGAGAAGAAGTTCTCAATGTTTTTTGAATAAGTGAGTGGACCGTCGATGACCCTTTGGCTGACGGGATCGCGCCATAGTGTAGTCTGGGGTGGTCAGTGAAGATTGGGATCTGATTGGCATTTCCGATCCAGGAACCATCAATCCATGCATATCTTCATTCAAGTACTTCAATCGATATCGTCTGAAGAGTCAAGACTGTCATTGTGATATTGAATATATGTCGGCCTAGCATGTTTCCGCTCCGATGTCCCTCGCCTCTCGATTGTTCCGATATCCGGATTTAGACTCTCGGAGATTACTACTGAGTATCTTCCCGGCGAGACTTAGACCGTGACGTTAAGATGAGCGCCTATATTAGTGTCTATACCCCCGCAAGCTTCTGCTCTATAGCTTCGACATCATGGCCACCGCCGAAATGCAGAAGCGCCAGCCTGATGGTCAGTGGGAGGAAGAAATCCTTGACGCTCCTCCCATGTCACTGTCCCAGGTTTACACCCTGGAGGAGCAATTAAAGGAAGATCTCCCACTCACTCACCGCGATCCCACGACAGCCCAACATCTCCCCAAGACAACACTTAGCCGGCAGCGAGCATCCATCTCAGCGCAATCTCTCGACCGAGATGAATACCTCCCAGGAAAGATATCGTGCATTAACAAAGCTGGAGATGATACCGCTGTCAGCCCTCAAGAGACCGTCCTATACTTAGCCTACGGATCCAACCTCGCTTCCGCGACCTTCCTAGGAGCACGCGGGATTAAGCCCCTCTCACAACTCAACGTCATCGTTCCAGAGCTACGATTAACATTCGATCTCCCTGGCGTCCCATACATAGAACCCTGCTTCGCAGGTACTCACTTCCGAAACACCGGCGCAAACAAAGAAAACACCGCCGCCGACGACTTCACCACCTCAGAAAATTACCCCCTCCTCCTACAAGATCAAGACCAAGACCGCTACATAGGCCCCCTCGTCGGCGTCGTTTACGAAGTTACGCTCCGCGATTACGCGAAAATCATAGCTACGGAGGGAGGCGGCGGCGGCTACAAAGATATCGTCGTGACCAGCTATCCATTCCCCGAGACCTATGATCGCGCCGACCCAATTCCCGAGAATCCAGAGACACAGCCCATAAAGGCACATACACTCCTCTCACCAGCAGGCATGCAAGAGCTACGACAACACCCAACGACGTCCGGTCTCCACCCCCGGCCAAATGCAGGCCACGCTCAGCCATCATCTCGGTATCTAAATCTAATCACCACCGGCGCAGAAGAACATAATCTCCCCCTAGCGTATCGAGAATACCTTGCCCAGATCCAGCCGTACCGCATCACTTCGATGCGACAGAAGATCGGCAAGGTGATATTCTTGGGCATGTGGGCTCCCATACTCCTTCTAATACTAGCGCTCCCGCGAATTTTTGCTCGTCCGGATGGGCGTAGTCCTAGGTGGGTAGCTCAATCTGCTAATATGGCGTTCGCTGCGATGTGGAGTTGCTATGATCATGTCTTCGTACATATCTTCGGTGATGGTGAAAGGACGGTGGAACGCTAGTTCGGTGTTGCTGATGCTAATGGTGTTCCTTGTATATAGCCCAGCATACAAAGCTTTCTCTAGTTGTTAATGGTTGAGTGGTGAGACGTATAAACACACTCTAGATTATATCCTTTAAGTAGTCGCAGGAACCAGCAAGGTTACCATGCAATATGGGAGCACAGACCACTGATAGATCAGATAAACAAAAGAAATAGTGACATTGGTTCTTCACACAAAGTTTTAGACGGGAAATAAATATCTAAGGTACAGATACAGGTGTCCTGTAAAACATCTAACAAAACAGGTGAGGTCATCAAATCGAGAGACCAGTGAAAAATGGAGTAAACGACATGGCTAAGGAGAAGATTGAAGGTTCGAATTAATCGCGGCTTGCTATTCGTCGCTAGATCCTTCACTTTTCATACTTTATACAGTCCACTTGCCATCTTCTAGCGCCGAGGAACGGGAGGGCTGTACACGATCTTCCGTGTCTTGATGGGAGCCCACCTGTAGCGCTTGACCCAGACGCTAAGAGCGAAGAGACCAGTGAGGAGAGTCAGGGCCTTGAATCCCATCTTCTTGCGGTCATCCATCTCGGGCTCAGCGGCCCAGTTGAGGAATTCGACAACATCCTTGGCCATCTGGGAGGTGGTAGCGGGGGTGCCATCCTCGTACTCAACAACACCATCGAAGAGAACACGGGCCATGGCAATGGCTATGAACTGTTAGCCATAACTCAACTGGAAGCTATATAGATTCGAAACATACCAGTGCCCGGGAAGTAAGGGTTGAAGTTCATGCCCTCCTGAATGGTAGCACCAGCAGGAGGCTCATCGGGGTAACCGGTCAGCAGACTGAAGATGTAATCGCAGCCACCGTGGCGGCCCTTGACGATCAAGCTGAGATCCGGGGGCAGAGCACCGCCGTTGGCGAAACGGGCAGCCTCCTCGTTGTGGTAAGGAGCAGGGATGTAGTCCGACAGCTTTCCGGGGCGCTTCTCGATATCACCTTGGTCGTTGGGCTCGGTGTCGTACTCGTTCTCTTCGGCGAAAACCTTCATTTCATCGACGGTGTGCGTCACACCGACGAACGAACGCCAAGGCACACGGGTCAGGGAGTGACAGCTGGCGCAGACTTCACGGTAGACCTGGAAACCACGGCGGAGACTGAAGGACAAGATCGTGAGTAAAACTGGTCTCCGAGGGATAGAGCCCAGGGCTACATCGAGAGAAACTCACGCGGCATGATCGAAGGTCTTGTTCCACTTGGCGTGCTCCCAAGGATATTGAGTAGCGTGCAACCTTAAATTCGATATGTTAGCTTCCTAATCATCATTGACTTCAGGTTATGGTTCTGCTGGGGGGTTGGAAAGAGCCGAGATCCATCGCCATTGCGTAACATAATCAATCCACTCACCCCTCCTCAGCGGGTGTCATCGCAAAGGCTTCTTGTCCATAGAGATAGGTCGCGGATCCGAGAGCGATGGCGGTAGCGACGGACGCAGTGACTGTGAGGTGGAAGGGGGAGCTGGTGGATTCGGACCCGGCAGCCGAGGAAGACGCACGCTGGACAGAGTATCAGTAAAAATTGACCATCGCAGATATACCAGAAGAGTATTGTAGATCGATTGCCCTCGTCCATGGAGTTCAATGGGACGAGAAGTCGGGGTGGTGCGTACCGAGGAGGTCTTGTTCAAGGACTGACGTGCGAACCCCCGGAAGGGCACGCTGCGCAGGACAGTACGTGCCAGCATACTGAGGATATCAAGGACCCTCCGATCAACAAATGAAGAGGAAGGCGACGCGGAGAGGGGAGGGGGAGAGGGGGTGACCGGATGGGGGGAGGAGATTGTGCTTTTAGAGATGAAGTCGAGGTTCAAGTCCGAACAGCAAGTTTCTCGCTGCCGGTTTGGAATTGCCTAAACCTTGGCTCTGATTGGCTGCGTGCCATGGGCTAACCGTCTTCGGTGAGAACCGGAACAACAAATTTCGTGCCTTGAGCCGCAGCAATTGCATGAGACCACCAGCCTTTGTAAACGCTGTATCTGACACTATCTACCTTGTTTCTATTTACTTATCTATGACTGGTTATCTCAAGTGTTTGGATTGTATCTTGGGCTTAAACTATACTTGCCTTAACGAGCATCTCATTCTGCCGATTCTTGAGCGCTGCAGCCGTTCCGAGTTATTCCCGTGACCACCAGCGCATCATACTCCGTATATCAGCTTCGTGAGGAAGATACTACATGTACTAGCAGGGTTGTATATCTATAGGACCGGAAGATCAAGTTTCCATCATTGTAAAACCGGTATATTCCGTTGCCAGGGACCAGTTCTCGGTGCATATGGAGGACAAAGAATATATGTAGTGAGGTTCATGGACTGAGACTAGGATTGCGAGCGTTAACAACAGGACCGGTAATATTTAAACAGAGAATACAAGCCAGCACCCGATAATCATTTGTCTACTCAGTGTGAATTCCGCATTTAATCAGAGGTTCATGAAGTTCTATACTACTGCTGTGACGCTGTGTCGGACCGGAAAGGGAAAATGCCCCGCCGATCGAGCCGTGGTAAGTCTTCCCCAGCCGAACTGAAGCTCATCAGCTGCGGTGCCGGGTGGACTACATCCAGGTCCCAAGGCTCGACCTCTAAACATCTTGTTGTGAATCATGCTCCCACTTGATTGCTCCACAGCTTAATACGTACCGGCCTCACTGTTCGCCAATCGTTCCACGTGTCCACACGTCCGTCAAAGATTGTGGAAGCTCAGACCCTGGACCCTGACGAGCTTAGCCACCAAGCTCACGGACTTCCCAAGGAGACGATCCCGGTGCCTTTTCTTCCAATGCAGGATTTGAGAGGACAGTATGTCGAAAGCGAGGAATGGGCCAGGCACAGGCGGGAAGCCTCGCCGCGATGTGCTGGCGTCGCTCAAAATGGCCTCTATGGAGGGATTCTCCAGGGCCTCTCTCCCCGCAGGTAAGTCGACATAGAAATCAAGAAAACTCATGAATGCTCTGACCACGAACAGAAATCATGGCCTCAATTCTCGATTATCTTCCTCCCGTCGACCTTATTCGAGTGGCCCGGGCATCCAAGCTCCTACGCGAGATGGCGTACGATGATTCACGATGGGTACAAAGACTTAAACGGATAGGCTGCTGGGATGAATCGGACGCTCGCAAGCATGCGGAGAAGAATTTTGGGACAATTTCCAGCAGGGAAAGTGTTGAGGGTGAAGGGTCCGCGGTCCGCGATCAAGCGTCGAGCCAGCCAACAATCGAAGTGACCTCGGTTTCGGACGGTTTCGATCAGATCAATCTGTCTAGCTCTACAACGAAAAGTCTCGTGGAGTTGGAAGCTGACCCGGTCTTGGGGGCGCTGGAACTAGCCAAATCGATTCGAGGGGAAGCTCGACAGGAATACGGAAAGATACATGCGGCACTGGCACCATTTTACAATGATATTACCACTCTTGGTCCTTCTCCGGATAACCTGATTTCCCAAAAGTACGCAGACCCGCAACATCAGGCACAGCTATTATCACAATTGCAAGCTTTTGCCAAGTGCGACACAACGGAGGGCTGGGAAGGCCGGCTCGAACACTTGCAGACTGCTGTCTCGATGTTCGAAACGGCTGTATTAAAGGAATTCAGACACGGCTATGAGACGGATGATATTGACGATCGAATGAAGAAATATGCCCATGTTCTATTTACCTTGAATGGCGGGGGCTCTGCTGCTGAACTCTTCATCCATCATAACCATATAATCACGAAAAAGTCAGAGCTCGGTAGGCTAGGCGACTGTATTGACGCATTGACTCAAAAAGTGAATCTTGCACAAACACAGCTGTTCTTTACCCGGTTGAGTGTGGCCTTTAACGAGGAGGTCTCGATCATTAACCGTGCCTTTCCCCCATTACTACGCGTCGCCTCGCCGTTTATTGAGAAGGTGGGCCGCGATGTGCTCTACCCTTTCATCACTGCTATATTTGATGAGTTACATCACTCGAATATGGAGTCGTATCTTATTGCGGTTTCGGGTACTTTCGCGCAGTGCATGAACATATGTGATGTCCTGCTACCGATCCATAACTCAGCTGACTCTTTTGATGAGCTTTTGCACCAGGCCATTTACCAAGTATATGAGCCACACATGGATTTGTATCTCGCGGAAGAGTTAGACTTCTTTCGAAAAGGCTCAGAAGCTGCGGTGGGAGAGTGGGATAGACAGCTCTCTGAACAGGCTGCCTCGACTGAATCATATCTCATGTCCAATGTCAATAGGCAAGCTGATAAGCGAGACTTTCTGACCTCTTTCAAGAAAGTGATTATGGCACCGGTGAATATTCTGCCAGGCTTCTCAGGGGCCAAGTCAAACGAACAAAAATCCGATCAAGATTCTCTCGGTCACGACGCTGCTTTGACACCGAAAACCAACCGGTTCTCAACAATATCTTCACCTAGCACTCCCCCAGTAGCGGAAGCCCCTACCAACGAACTCGCCGCAAAGGCGGCGATCATGAAATCGAAAATGGAGGGCATCCGATCTCTATTCAGTATTGAAGTCGCGTTAGGGCTGGTTCACACGGCTAAGTCGAGCTTGGAACGAGCAGCACAGTTTGTGGGGATTGGTGGTGACACTGGCGCAGTTGTCAAACAACAATGTGAATCGATCTTTGTTACGTTGTTGCGTATCCTCGGCCACGGCCACCTTATCCAGGGGTTCAACAAAGCAGTTGATCATCTCTCCAACTACCGTCCCCGTGAGCAAGGCAACCATGACCAATCCGGGGTTGAGCCATTGGTAACGTTCCTCGAGCTCGTGAACGTGGGGGATCTTATTCTTCAGATGATTGATGTCTTCTACGAGCAGGAGCTGATTGGATCTAAGCTCACTGATCGGAATGACTTTCTGGATCCCGCGGTCAAGGAGAAGAAGAAATTCGAGCAGAACCTAGATGAACGTGTTGCGGCTGGTTTGAACAAGGGAATCGATGTGCTCATGGAAGAAGTGGACTATATCCTTGCAACGAGGCAGCACGCAACCGACTTCAACCCCGGTGCCTCTACCGACCCTCATCGGCCGACTATGGATGTGAGTGTCACGCAAGCAGCAGCTGCGGTGGTTGATGTTGTGTCGTCGCATACACAAATGTTAGTTGGAAGCACGGACAAGAGCACACTTGATGTTTTCAACCAGGAGGTTGGATTGCGTCTCTTTACCGCTCTTTGTAAACACTTAAAGCGCCAGAGAATCAGCACCGAAGGCTCTCTGAAGCTGATCAGGTACGATTTCAAGTAACAAATCTGCCTCGGCTATGCTAATATTGACCAGTGATATGACACATTACTTCAAGTTCATCCAGACTCTCAAGAACAACGAACTGCTGATCTATTTCAAAGCCTTTCGAGAACTGTCACAGATTTATCTCATCGACGCGTCTGATGCGAAGGAACTGGCAACGCTCATTGCTGACGCAGACCGATTCCAGGGCATATGGCGAGTGGAGGAAGTGTATGAGTTTGCTGAACGACGAGTAGACTGGTTCCAGGTCAAACGGGACGTCGAACGAGCCATGTATGGATTTGGATGCAGTGTTATGTAGGTGCCAGTGGCACTATGATTTATATATAAATAAAGCACGAGAAACAGAAAGAATACTTTCCCAATTGAGACTTTGTTCCAACAATTCTGGCCATTCGCGCGATCTTAGCTTGACGTCAGTCGGCGCCTACTGCGACAATTCAACAAGAGCTCTCATCCACACACTCACAACGCCTTTGTTTCCCTGCAAGACACAAACAAGCCCATGTTTTAGATGGCGCTACTCTTGCTGTTCTTTAGGTTGAGATTTCGCGATGATATCTATGTTATTTTTGGTATTAGTATCGCTAGATTAAATATAGGTCTACAACTGCAGCCTCTCTATAGCGAGATCTAGACACAAACTCGAGACACTATGCTATGTCGCATATTGTCTTTCATCAATCCCCCGTTCTGCACAAAGCAAGTGAAACCAATTTCAAACGGAGCTATATACACAAAATAATCATTCAGGGAAGAGACGCAGGGAGGTTTCCTCCATCAACTTACTCCCAAAATGCACCTCTTACCACGACTCTCATCAATGCTCACCTCAACAACATCAACGTCAACATCAACATCAACGCGCTTTTCCTCCTCCCTCCCTCTCCTCCTCCTCCACCTCCTCACAATCCTAACAGCGACACCAACCAACGCCACCGAAACAGTAATAGTCACCATAACAGCCACAGCGACAGCAAAATCAACAGCAACCACAACCCCAATAGTCCCACAAGACCCCTCTTATACATCGTCTAGTTTGTTCAAATACTCCATCCTGGACACCAGCAACACCTACCGCGCCACATACAACGCTTCAGATCTTACCTGGAACGACACACTAGCCTCCTACGCAAGGGATTGGGCGGGCGCTTGTGTCTGGGAACATTCCGTATGTTCTACCAATCATTTATACGATACGTCCAATAAAATACTAATGAGCAATAGCACGGCCCCTACGGCGAAAACCTCGCCTACGGCTACCTCAACGCCACAAGCGCCGTACAAGCCTGGGGCGACGAGGTGGCCCTGTACGACTTCAACAAACCGACGGGTTTTACAGAGGAGACGGGGCATTTTACGCAGTTGGTTTGGAAGGGGACGAGGGAGGTTGGGTGTGCGGCTGTTGATTGTGGGTTGAGTGAGTTTGATTCTGATGATGATGAGGAGAAGGACGACGAAGAGGGTAAAGGGACAAAAAGGGCGCAGGGGTGGTATGTTGTTTGTGAGTATGTGCCTGCGGGGAATGTTGTGGGGGGGGATGATGTTTATTTTAGGATGAATGTGCAGGAGGGGAGTGGGGATTTGGACTCCTTGGATGAGGGGGATTCGGATGATATGGATTCGGATGATATGGATTCAGATGAGATGGATTCAGGTGAGACGGATTTAGATAATACGGAGCTTAGTGGTGCTATTCTCAAGAGTGGTGGTGGACTGTTGGAGTCCAACGTTAAGTGGGCTGGGTGGTGGGTTGGGATGTATATACTCAGTTCTGTATAGCAAATGAAGTGTATGATAATGGTATTCAAGGAGAATGCTAGTACTAGGTAAAGGCTGCATGTCTGCGCAGTATCTGCCGCCTGTCATGTCATTGTCTGTCATCACTCATGCTACCAACATCACGCATATAGAATTCCCACGCCTGGGGAAACATGCAATACAGATCTATTCACTTTTTGAACAATTCCAGACAGCCCCCTCCAAACTGGAACCACGCCAAACGAACCGCGCGAAGAGGCACACAAGAAAGGGGGAAGTGAGCGGCTGCGGAGGAGAAGGGTGAGGGTGGACATCGACAGACAAGTGTGGATGATATAGAGAGAAAAAGGGAAGTTGGAAATAGAATTAGATACGAAAAGAAGAAGAGTGGGAAAATCAACTGATGATCTCTTCGCTTTCCTCCACGATTTCTTCCACAATATCCTCGACCACCGTCTCGCCCTGGTCATCTGTGACGGCTGGTGCATCCCTGGCCTGCTTGGGCTCGTCGGCGTCTTCGGCAAGACCGTACGCCTCCTTGTCTTCTGCGAGGAACTCCTTCTCCCGACGGATCCAGGCAAGCCACTCGCTGAGAACACGCTTGCGTGTCTCGACCACGGCGGTATTGGCGATGTCGACGGCGTACTTGTCTTCCTCGTCGAACTCCTTTGAGTATTCACGGAGATTCTTTCGTACTTGCTTCTGCTCCTCTTTGCTGAGAAGAGTAGGGGGACGAGGGCGCCAGATGAACTGCTTGAATTTATCTGTGGGGTTTTCTGCGAGAGTCTCTCCAGAGAAGGTGTGGAGATTGAATCCGTTTTCCATCTAGCATGTACGTTAGTAAACCGAGTTCGACACAGGAAATACGTTATGATGACATACCGTATGAGTCCACACGCTAGCACTGGTGACAACGTAACGACCAGTGGGGTCCCAGTCAATATCCGTCACACCGTAGTGCTCGATCGTTCTCATTAATTGCAGATTGGCTGCCAGGTCCTTGTCGGCGTCAGTCTTCTCGCCCTCGAAATCCATATCCCAGAAATCGAGTTCATGGCTTGACTGAGAGTGCACGGCTGCAACGATGACAAATCGGCCCTTGGGAGACCAGTAGATAGCGTTGCTGTTCTTCTTCTCTGCAGTACGCACAAGCTTGAAGTTACCGGCTTGCACACCCTTCTTCTCCGGGGCGAAGAACGAAACGGCCGTCTTAGGAGGTGCACCAGATCCGGCTGCTGCCTCACCTGTCGTGATAAGGACAAAACGTCCACCGTTGGGCTCCCATGCAAAGTTGATGACCGTATCTTTGAGACTGTCAACAACTTCGACGGGGACGCCCTTCTCGCGGACCCGGAAGATTTCGAGGTTTGTAGCCATAGATTTCTTGGACTTGGAATGACGATCCACCTTCACACAAACGAAATTACCTTGGGACTGCCAGTGCAGCTTGACGTCGGAGACATTGAAAAGGTTGCGTGTTCGGACGATCTCCTTAGAGGGAATGCTCATAAGAGCGACTCGGGCAGGATTACTGCCGATCTCAGGTGTCCAGAAGCAGAGCAGCTGTTCGTATTGTTTGATACCCTCTCGACTCACTGTCGCTGGCGACCACTCGAAATCCATCACCCCTTCGACCTTGACGGAGGTTTTGTTAAGCAAGTTCATCCGCGGAACTTCATAGATGGAAATCGACTGGCCTTGAAGCATTCTAGCCACGTACTTCTCATCAGCGGACCACTTGAAAGCCGGCCACTGAACCTTCTTCTTCGGTTGCGCTTCGCTTTCCGGACCCGCGAGATCATGTGAGGTAAATGAGCGCATAGGTTTGCCGGTGACAATGTCCCAGATGATAATGTTCTTTCCGTCTTCCTCGAAGGTCAGGATAGGCTGTCCCTCTTCCACCTCGATGGGCCGGGCGGACCAGGTAGTCAGGTAGTTCTCGCCTGGCGAGAATTCAATCAGTTGAACGAATGGATGAGGGAACTGCTTTTGTTTAGAGAAAGCAGGGCCACCCCACAGCTGCACACCCTGAGGGTGAACAGATGCGAGGTAGGTACCCTTGGGAGACCATTGGACGAAGAGTTGTGTCCAGTGAGCCCGATCCACCACGTTCTCCGGTGGGTTGTTCTTGTTGTTCCAGAAGACTCCTACCTTGTCGCCTCGGTAAAGGGCGAACTGGTCACGGGCGTTGGAGTCCCCAATCCACGAGCGCAGATGTTCCTTCTCTGTGAATGGTTCGATAGTTGGAGGCTTATATTCTTCGTCGATGCGTCCTTCCCGGCCATAGCGTTCAACATCCATCAGTTTGTTTACGAGGAGTGTGTGTTTCTTATCGAGGGGGGTTCCGTGAAGTTGCTTCACGGCGGCAACGGCTTGTTCTGGGGTCTCATATTCGACGAAGGCAAACCTAGAACTGCATGTTAACCCATCGCACCCTCACATCTTATCCACTCTTTTCCATTAGGCTTATGGCCCTGTTTTCTCAGTACGTACCCTTCAGACATATTTTTCTCACTGATGGGCATAAAGACGGCATCTTCGGAGGTGTGGCCGACGGTGTTGAGTTTCCTCAACAAAAATTTAATGAGCTTTTGGCTGTTTTCTTGCGGTACGACCGGAAGTCCATCGATAACGACAAATGTATCCAAGCCCTCCTCGAGTTTCACTTCGAACTGCGCCTTGAGATCTGAAAAGTAGAGACAGAAGAGATTAGAAAAGAGGGGCTCGTGGATTCGATGGCTTGGTCAGTCACGTACCGGAGAAATCGATCTCCTCCTCCTCCTCTTCGTGAAGGTCCTGCTCGGACAGGGTATCGAAACTGGGCGCCATGATTGCTTGACGCAGACGGCGATGTGAGGGCGAGAGGGGCCGCGGTGTATCTTATGATGGAAAACGCTGCGTTCTGGAGGAATGGAATTCTGCTGGCCGACCCCGTTTTGGCTAATTTTAGGGCAAAAAGCACAAATCACAACCACCCGCTTCTGTGTGCGACGGCTGAGTCACGACTGAGTCATTCACATCTTCTAGCCTGAGGCATAAACTTATCTAAGCGGCTCTCCATGCGGCCGCAAAAGAAAGAACAAGGAAAGTTCCCGCAGCCATTCAGACATGCTGTAGACTACATCCACTGGGGAAATCATAACAAGCGACATCACGATTCACCCCCATCATCCTAGCTTCACCTGATAGTTTACTGCTGGCGGAAGCTGCTGGTTGCTGTGGGCTGACTCTCTATCCATCTCTTTGTTCTCTGTATTATCTATCTTGGTCGTCATCTTTGTGCCTCTCTTATTTCAGAGCTTCATGCCCCGCCGGGTTTAAGCGCCAGCGCTACTACACCCCGATTCGGGCGATCCTCTACCAGCACTCTTGAAGTTGTCACCTCTTCCCTCCAAATCAATCTCCGCATCACAGGCTGCATAGCTTAAGCTCCCATCTCTCAGCAATTGATACAATTGCAGTTTGTCTTCTTGTTTACTCCCGTAATAAAAAGGGTATAGCCAAAATCTTGACAGGATGTCGCGTATGTTCGGTCTCCCCATACTCCTCCCCCGGCCTAGCCGCGGTCCAGGTGCTGTCAACTGACATCATCTCTCTTTTCTCGCTACAAAGTCTCCCCAAGTGCTCGCGATCAATTTATCCCGATCGTGGATTCGATCCTCTCCAAAAGCGATCTGAATACCATTTCAGAAAAGCGCATTCGTAAAGGAATCCAGGAAGCAGTCGGTTATGACCTTACCCCGCAGAAGGTCTTGTTGCACATGTCCTTACCTCTTTGTCAATCATTATGCTGACGTTTCTTATTCATCCAGGCTGCTATCAAGCAGCTGATCATGGAGAGGTTTGACGTCTTTGCCGAGAAGAAAGGCATCAGTGCCCCGAGCCCAACAAACGGCCACGAAGAACGCCCCGACTCAGCGACCCCTGCGGAAGCCTCTTCCCCCTCCCAATCTTCGACGACACAGAAGCGTCAGGCAGATAGCGCGGAACAATCGGATGATCACTCGAGCAAAACCCCCCCGCCGAAGAAACAAAAGGCAAGCCATGATATCGACGCGGATGCGCTGTATGCTGCAAAACTACAGGCGGAGGAGAACTTGCGAGTTCGTCCTACACGTGGCGCCGGCACGCGCAAAGCACCCCTGGTGAAGAAGAAGAAAACCACTGCCAAGACAGCGAAGACATCGAAGACGTCGAAGAAGGTTAAGGCAGAGGATGATTCCGACATTGGTTCTGGTTCGGAATCAGGAAAGAAAGTGAACCGCTCTGGGGGATTTCATGTATGTAGAGACAAATTAACCGCGAGCTGGGTGCTGATTATCTCCTTAGAAGCCGCTCAACCTCTCACCGGCGCTGTCGGCTTTGCTGGGCGGCGAGCCTACGGTAGGGATGGACTTTATCTTGATATGCAGACTGAAGCTGATACTTTCAATAGCTTTCGAGGCCACAGACAGTGAAGAAACTGTGGGAATATATACACGAGAACGACCTTCAGGACCCCAGTGATAGACGCCAAATCCGTTGTGACGATGCAATGCGCGCTGTGTTCAAACAAGACCGCATACACATGTTCACGATGACGAAAATCCTTAGTCAAAATCTTTATAGCCCCGACGAATAGAACGTCCGAAGTTCTCACCACTACTAGTTACGATGGTTTGATTCTTCAGCGAAGCACCCTAAAGCTATCGCATACTAGTTGCGATACCTCACGAATATCTGATTTTACTTGCACATTGCACCGCATTTGGTAACCAGGCGCTAAACTTCTCGCACAGTTTATTGTTTCTTCAAATCATCCATTGCATCTTGCTACTCCTTTCATTCTTGGGCGAATTGATATTTTGATTCTTTACTGTGACCCTGCTATCCTCTCCAGCGGGAGTTGGTGTTGTCTTGCAGACAGGCGTGTTTCTATTACTACCTAGACACTTATTACTATTGGGATTGGCTGTCATTATTGATTCTATCGGATATCTAGGACTCGAGGATGTTGGGTCTCACTCACAGCCTCAACCATGACTCCACGCTAAGCCAATCTCGCACTTAAACGAGTCAATCTGAGTAATTATGAGCCATGTTCAAAAACCGAGGCTCCAATAATAAGCGTGGCCATATCTGTTGCTCAAGTGCTCACTAAGCACTGAACAGTAGTTAACTAACTTAGCACTGTTCTTAATTAAGTGCAGCTTCTAGAAGCCAACTTTTTTTTTTTCTGCCCGCCGCCCTCGTTGTGCCTAACGGTAATTTCCCCACTGCTTCAAACACTCTCCTCATTATTCACGCCCCTGGCTGCTGCTGCCAGAAATCTCAAGAGAGCGTAACGCTCTTCTTATACTCCAGAGCTTTCATTCAGAACTCTGAAATTTCCACATTTCTATCGGCGGCCTTTTCCTCGAATCACCCGCTCGATGTCGGAATCACAACCATCTCAACCCCCGGCTCCACATAACCAGAGTCGTGGCGGTGGCCGTCGGCGCGGTCGCGGAGGACCTCGGCAGTTTGCGCAGTCTGAGAACCAAGAAGGTTCTGGATCGAGGGGTGGCTGGGGTGGTGGACTACGTCGAGGAGGCGGGAGTCGCGGGGGTCGAGGGGGTCGCGACAGGCAAAACCGCGGCGCTGGTAGGCCGGGGTCATCTGGGGAGGGGGAGGGGATAGCTGCCGACGGTCAGTCTTCACCGGATACTGCTGCACAAGCTCAAAAAGGCAAGGCAGCTGAGGAGACGGAAGACGACGTGGATGATGGGGACATTTGCTTCATCTGCACATCGAAGGTTGAGCACAATTCAGTTTCGCCATGCAGCCATCGCACCTGCCATATTTGCGCCTTGAGGCTGCGCGCACTATACAAGAATAAAGCCTGCGCACACTGCCGAGTAAGGCTCCTTACTAATATTTGATCCTGTCTGACTAACTATTGCTTGCGCTTTATTAGACTGAAGCTAGTTATGTTATCTTCACTGATGACCCCGCCAAGCGCTACGAGGACTTCGAGGATACCGATTTCTCTCAGAAAGATGACAACTTGGGTATCAAATATGAACAGGATGAGATCTTCGAGGACACAGTCCTCTTGCTACGTTACAACTGCCCGGATCGGGACTGTGATGTAGCTTGCTTAGGATGGCCGGACCTGCACCGTCATGTCAAGAGTAAGCATAGCAAAGTGATGTGGTACGTAGCATTCCCCTATCTTGATGAGATATTCGGAAGCTCACTAATCACTGCGGAATAGCGATCTATGTACCCGAAACAAGAAAGTTTTCACCCATGAGCACGAGCTCTTCACAATCGCCGAATTGCGCAAACACGAAAAACACGGCGATGATGTCCCCGGGGCCCTTGACCAGAGTGGCTTCAGGGGCCATCCTGAATGCGGTTTCTGCCGGCAGAGATTCTACGGGGACGATGAGCTATACGCTCACTGTCGCGACCGTCATGAAAGATGCCACATTTGCGATCGACACTCCACTACCCGCCAACATCAGTATTATATCGACTACAATGCCCTCGAGGATCATTTCCGGAAAGACCACTTCCTCTGCATAGACAAAGAGTGTCTAGAGAAGAAGTTTGTTGTTTTCGAGTCGCAGATGGATCTAAAGGGTCATCAGTTAGAGTCTCATCCTAATGGGCTTTCAGGGAAAGACGCGCGGGTAGACATATCCACCTTCGACTACCGAGCGCCGTATCAGCCTCAGCCTCAGCGACAACGGCGTGGTGCTGGGCGTGGACGGGATCCGAACGCTGATACTGCCCCTCTGTCGACAATTCAGCCGCTGAGGAGAGACGAAATTGCCTATCAACGACAGATGGCGATCCAGAGTGCACAGTCTGTCTCGACGCGAAGCTTTGGTGGACAACTATCCCGCGACGAAACGCAGACCGTTCGTGCTCCTCTGCGCTCTTCGGGGCCTACCCCTACTCGAACACCACCTGCACCTGCGACGCCGGTGAACGAGTTGGAGAACCTCAGCATCACTTCAGCTACCCCCGAAGATCAGGCCCGTCGTCTTCGACACACCGCTGTCATTGAGCGAGCTTCGAATCTCCTTGGAAATGATCAGATTAAGCTCAGCGAGTTCCGCACCCGAGTCTCCGGCTACCGCACCTCCCATACCTCTGCAACCGAACTAATTGATGCCTTCTTCTCCCTCTTCGATACATCCAGTTCTGAACTCGGTAAGCTCATCAAGGAGCTTGCGGAGATCTACGAGGACGATGCCAAGCGGAACTCATTACTAAAAGCTTGGAATGACTGGCGCGCAATTAACGAGGATTACCCTGCCCTCCCAGGGCCCGGAGGTATCATCCCAGGCATGTCCCCGAGTACTGTGGATTCAAGCGGTACTGGTGGTAGACGTGTGCTCCGCCTAAAATCCTCAACAGCCCAGTCCTCTCGTGCTGCCGCCGGCAGAAGCAAACCATCTTCTTCTTCGTCAAACAACCCTTTCCCGCCCCTGTCATCCTCATCACGTCCTACCCCCAGAGCCACCAACACTACTACTGCGTGGGGCCGCACCACAGTTGCGGCACCCCCCCCTACATCGCGATCATACGCCAATCCAGCAACTCGCTCCAACCCTACGTCAAAACCCTCAGGCTCTGTAAATACTCGCGATGGAAGCGCCTTTCCTTCTCTCCCCGCAGCCCCCAAACCAAACGTCCTGATGGCTGGGTTGACTCGCGGGACCGTCCGTTGGGATGTTCGTCGCCCACAACCGTCAAATGCTTGGGGCTCGTTGGCGGACCCAGGACCTGGCTCAACTGCCGATTCTTCTGAGTACCCGGACCTTTCTGCTGGCGAAGGGAAGAAGAGCAAAGGCAAGAAGGGCAAACAAACACTTTTCCATTTCGGATGATGACCATTTTTGCCCATAATGAATTTTCCTGCTTACATCTTGTCACTTGAGGAATTACAGTATCTATCATTGTTTAACCACAAGCAAGGTGTTGGAGTAGAATAGTTGTGATGGTAACAAGAAACAAAAAGAGGAAAGCTCTAGTCGCACCTTCTGTTGAACTCAAATTACTTCTGTGACTCACCATCCTCTCCTGTGACACCCTTTCTCTCATCTTTCATCTCTTTTCACTTCAATCTGGCCACCAGCTTTTATCCTGATCACTTCAACCAGACCATCAGCTTCTCTCATCTTCATCTTGTGTCACTTCAATCTCCTACGGCATATAATAGGGTCTGCTCATGGGACTTTTAACCTACTCCTTTCCAAGTATTCATGGTCCACATCCATATACGTATCGTCCTTCAAAGAACGACGAAGCATCCGATTCGGATTAAAACATCGCAGGCGGCTGTGAAGTGTCCGAATCCGAAGCATCGAGAAGCCGCTCGTCTGAGCCGTGCTCACTCCGGCCTTCGCCTTCTACAATCTCAACAAGACCTCGGTCCTCTACATCCTCCAGAAGATCGTCGAAAGCAGCAATATCCTCATCGGCAGCCGCCATATGCAGCGTAAACTCATCCTGCAACCGTTTCAACCACCTCCTCAGCGTCTCCCCCTCCATATTCCCATTCCGGGCTTGGAGGAGCTGCTCGCGTAGCGAGAGAATGAGTTTCCGTTTCCGTGCAATTGCCAATACTTTCGTCTGGCTGTGTCGACATTGCGATACCCGGTTTAGTTCTTCCGAGACGGTCTGTGCTGTTTCAAGTACAGCAGGTAGGAAATCGACGAGATTTGCCAGTGCAAGGCCGTAGGATTTCGTGTCGTTGGGGCCTTCGGTGATTTTGTAGTACATTGTCATCTTTGAAGCGTCTGGTGAGATCTCTGCGGCGAGGTGGAGGCTTACGACACCGCTGCGTTCGGCCATTATGATGGCTAGATCGTGGAAGTGGGTGACAAACCAGACGAGGGCGTTACTCTGAACGAGGGCTTCGGCGATGGCGAGGGCGATGGCGAGGCCGTCTGTTGTGGATGTGCCGCGGCCGAGCTCGTCGATTATGACCATGCTCCGGGGCTCGATGTTGTGGAGGATAAATGCCATTTCGCGCATTTCGGCAGCGAAGGTTGATACGTTTGCTTCCATGTCGTCTGCTGTGGAGATGCGGGCGAAGAGCTGGTGGAAGATAGGAAAGGAGGCGTATTCTGCTGGGACGAAGCAGCCGATCTGGGCCATGATGGCCATAAGGGATATGGAACGGATGTAGGTTGATTTTCCGCTCATGTTGCAGCCTGTGATGATTTGGAAGCGGGTCTGTTTTGTTGCGTAGGCGTCGTTGGGGATGAATTTCTTGGTGTGGATTTTCTCGCGGATGGGATGTCGTCCGGACTTGATGGCTAGGACATCGGTTAGCTCTGGTCGGATGTAATCGTTTGTTGTGGTGAGTTGGGCAAAGGCAGCGAGCATGTCGAGCATTGCGACAGCTTCGCTTACTTTGAACAGGAGGGAGATTTCGGAGCGGATGTTTTGAATCAGTTCTTGGATGGTTTTGTCACTCAGGTTGATTACTTCATTATGGGCATCGGTTATCTTCTGGTTGAGCTTGACGAGGTCAAGGGTTTGGCACTCGATGCGATTCTTTTTGCGGTAGACGTTGATGAATACGTCTGGGAGGGCTCTGGTCTCTGTTGCTGACAGGCTGATATAGTATTGGCGAGCAGGATCATATTTCAGGTCCAACCCAATGTCATGGCTTTCTGCAACCTGTCAGGTAGCTGAAAGAATATAGCGGCAAGGATATACCACCTGAAAGCTTCGTCACGAGCTCTGCAGCATCTATGTTTGCTTCCTTATAGGTCTGCCTTGCAACATCAAGCAAACTATTGACTCCTGCCTAGGCCATGACGATGCATTGTTAGCACCGACTGCGTTGTTCTTGGAAAGACAAATACCTTGACACAGTATATCCGTTGGTTGCGAAGATCGAGCGGTTTAGTTTGGTACGCCACATGCTCATTAAGAGTTGATTCGATCAATTGTTCAACCGTACAGTGAGCAGCCGGAACACAGTACTAGAGTACCATTATTAGTCCCGTTTTAAGTGATACTGAAGACGAATACCTCTCTTATAGTTAGTAGAAGGCTACTTTGAGCCGTTGCGAGTGTTTTATACACCGAGCTGATGGAAGAGACGTATGTTTTGAGCATGATGACATGATTGACAGACTGTTCTACATATTGAAAAGTACGTTTTGTAGGGATAAGAATAAGCTTGATCGTTAGCTGCGTACACTTAGTGTGGTGTAGAGATCGACTCACCGATGTAAGAATCCTATCTGCGTCCACAAACCCTTTCAAAGCTAAAGATCTTGGTTAATGGCGATTACAGATAGTCGCCTAGCTGTTGTATACGCACCTTGCCGCACAGAGAAAAGCATCTCCTCTTTGGTTGACAAGTCCTCGACTGCCTCATATCGTCCTAACAGTTTCTGTTCCTCCGTCGATGGTTGAAGAATATTGGCTCTTAGGAGCCGCGCCCCCATTGGTGTAACGGTCTCGTTAAGAAGGCCATAAAGACTTTCGTTCGATTTGACATTGTGGAGATTCTGAATAAGTTCCAAAGATATTATCGTCGACAGATCAATTGACATCGATCCCTGCGAAGGCTCGAACCGGATGCGAAGAGAATGAGAGGTGAAAATACTATTAAGCTCGAGTTCGACATATTTGAGTACCTTCCGAACATTAGTCTGCTACCACCCTCTACTAACAACGGTACTTACCGCAGCAAAGCAACATGCAGCAAAGTAATTCCCCCCAAGGGTGAGCTTGATCGAGTCAATATCTTCAGCAAAACCCAAGCGTTCCACATATTCATGTCCGGACTTCTCTGCCCAGAACCTGCGGTCGAGGAAGGTACAGGTAGCGTCTGGGATGTTCTCCTTGACGATATAGAAGAGCTTTGAGTCTCTCACGGTGTTCATAAATAGGATCTCAGTGGGCTCGAATACGCTGATTTTGGTGACCGTTTTGGCATAGGTTTGGCTGTCACAAATTTGGCACAGGACGGCTTCTGCTGTTGATAGATTCACAAATGCAAGGCCGACTGTGGACGAAATCCCGCGGGACTCACTAATAGCGCAGATGATGTCCTGCGATGCAATGCTCGTGGCGGTCGTAGTAGGCCTACCGGTTCTGTTCAGTGTACTACTCTGCCTTGATAGAGGGGCAAAGGAGTTGGGAGCAGAGAGAGAAGAGGCTCTAGAGAATAGTATAGACATTTTGACCGTCACAAATCTCTAGCTTCATGCTGTGCCTGGCAGAGATGCAATGATTATGACGATGGGAAGAGAGAGAGACGAGAGAGTCCTGTTCTATACATGGTTCCGAAACAGGATTAGCGCCAGTCTGCGATAAGCCATCAGCGATAACTTTTTTTTACAACGGAGATTTCACATTTTCCTCAACAAGCGCAAAATGGCAACCCTACTTCCACCCCCGAGTAAACGTCAAAGGACGGATGCCTCCGAAAAGGCCCGTCTGCAGCAGGATATTCAGAGCATCCCAGAAGACTTGGGGAGCGTCCGAGTTCAGTTCTTCGACCAAGCGACCGGCTCAGCAACAGGCCCCGCCGTCTCCGTTCCAGTGACCGATGCCACGGTGAAAAACCTCGAGACGCTTCTGAACACATTACAAGGCAATGTAGGTATGCGGCACTGGATTTGTGGTGACTTTTAATACTAGAGCTAATACTTTTTGCTGTTCAGGACGACGATGAGCGAGTACCATACCGATTTACCTACCAATCCGACGGCAAGGACGGCCAGACAATTGATGTTCTAGCGGACCTTTACCATACCCTATTAAAACCGGGCTTGAAGACAACGGAAGATACGGTTCACCTCTACTTTACCCCGCAAGCTGTGTTCCGCGTGAAGGCCGTTTCACGATGTTCTGCCTCCATCGCTGGACATGGGGAGGCGATTCTCGCAACCTCGTTTTCTCCCATTTCCTCCTCCACAATGGTCACCGGTAGCGGAGACTCCACAGCCCGGATATGGGACTGCGATACTGGAACGCCACTGCATACACTGAAGGGACATACGAGCTGGGTGTTGGCTGTTTGCTACTCGCCCAATGGAATGATGATCGCAACAGGAAGCATGGACAACACCGTACGGGTGTGGGATGCGAAGAAAGGCCAAGCACTGGGAGCACCGTTGAAAGGTCACGCGAAGTGGATCACCAGTCTAGCCTGGGAGCCGTACCATTTACAGCAATCCGGGAGCCCCCGTTTAGCTTCCGCATCGAAAGATTCCACAGTCCGTGTCTGGGATGTGATTTCAAAACGAGCCGACATCGTCCTCAGCGGACACAAAGGCTCAGTTAATTGCGTAAGATGGGGCGGGACAGGCAAAATCTACACATCCTCCCACGACAGGACGATCAAGGTCTGGAATTCCCAAACGGGAACTCTCATCCAGACCCTGTCCGCCCACGCGCACCGCGTCAACCACCTCGCCCTTTCTACCGACTTCGTCCTCAGAACAGCCTACCACGACCACACAGGGACCATCCCCGAGTCCGACTCGGAAAAGGTCGCAATAGCCAAGAAGCGCTTCGAGCAAGCAGCCACAATCAACAACAAGATCGTCGAGAAGCTCGTATCCGCCAGCGACGATTTCACCATGTACCTCTGGGACCCTGAGAGCTCCAGCAAACCTGTAGCCCGAATGCTCGGCCACCAGAAGGAAGTCAACCATGTGACATTCTCCCCAGACATGGCGTATATCGCCTCAGCCGGGTTCGACAACCACGTCAAGCTCTGGAACGGTCGTGACGGAAAGTAAGGTCCCCTTACAACCAACCAGTATACCTCCCACCCCCGCCGAACAGCTTAACTAACCACATGTATATAGATTCATCACCACTCTCCGCGGCCACGTCGGCGCCGTCTACCAATGCTGTTTCTCGGCTGATTCGCGGCTGCTGGTCTCCTCGTCAAAGGACACCACGTTGAAGGTCTGGAATGTGCGGACGGGGAAGCTCTCTATGGATCTCCCGGGACACAAGGATGAGGTGTTTGCGGTGGATTGGAGTCCTGATGGGCAGAAGGTTGGTAGTGGGGGGAAGGATAAGGCGGTTCGGATATGGAGGAATTAGATATTCATATACGACTACATATTATGATATTTTAGATGAGGACTTATTATGATTTTATTGTTTTGGAATGACGTTCGTCTGTAGGATAACAGCAGGTTTCTTTTTCTCATTGCAGTCACCAAGTAGCAGTCTACGTAAGAGTAAAGTCTCCATTCTAATACCCGGAGCATGGAAACAAACATGATAATACCCAACAAGTGTACAATTACTTAAATGCTATAATGCTATATGTACTTCCAACTAAACAACAGATATACCTTCTACCCCAATCACCTCATCCACACCAGCTAGTTACCTGAAGTCCAAATCCTAATCCAAGGACTCTAGATATACTGCCACGCATTCCCAGTCTGATTTGTCGGCACAGCAATAGCCGAGAACCCAAGACAATCACCGACACTCCCGCTCGGCACAGTGGCGTTCTGCAGCGCCGCAAACACCTGCCACTTGCTGTCGTCAGTTGGACAGGCCATGAAGCCGTCAGTGTCCCAGCCGGAGTAAGTGTAGTATCCGAAGGCAGAGCCGGGGGCGCCAGGGATGTATTCGAAGGGGCCGTAGGAGGAGCCGGGGGGAATGTTCATGGAGTGGGCTTGGGTGAATTTGAGGGCGCCTTGGGGGGAGACGTAGATTTGTTGGCCACCGGGGACGACGACGCTCTGTGCATGAGTTGTTAGTATGGAGGGTTTAGGGGTTGTGTTTGAGATTGGGGGTTGCGGAGGACGTACAAGGGCAGCACCGGTACCGGCGAGGACGGTCTGGTTGCCTGGGGGGCAGCCGGAGGAGAGGGGGCAGTAGGTTTGTGGGGAGCCACCAAGCCAGAAGGATTGTCCTGCGGCGTTCAAGGGGAGGAAGTGGATGGGAGAGGCTGAACGGCTAGCCAGGACGGTGAAGGCTGGTGGTTGCTCTGAGGCAGGGGGGTTGCTGGTTGGGACAGCGGCCGCCAACAGGGGCATGAGGAGAGAGGATACGATTTCGAGCTTCATGGTGGATAGTTTGAAGTACAGAGAGAAGTGGATTGAGGGAGATATTGGGCTTTATACTATACTTGGACCTGCAGATCCCAGACAATCAGCAGTGGACTCCGTATGATGGATAGTTAGTTGTCTCTCCGTCTAAGAATAACTTGCCGGAGCTCTCCATCAATTGTTACAGAATGCAACCTATTACCCACCATGATGTCTGCTAAAACCCGTGATAGGAAGTTGTGATGCAGCATCAATGATAGCAGAGGCCACTTAGTACAACTCGTAGGCAAAAAATGCGAGGATATGACGTCGATCGGTGTGGGCTGCAGCGGGGGAGGAAGCAAATGTCTCACATATCCGAGACATTGTTTTTCTCCCCAGGAATTAGTCTGGGAAGCACGGTAGGAAACAGGAAACCAGGGCGGATAAGAGATAATAATCGGTCAACAACTGTTGGTCAACCTTGAACCAAGTTCTCAGTTCGTGCCTGGAACCAAGGAAACATTTCAGGACCAACAAGGTTGAGCAAGCATCGTAAGCAAAGGCTCTGAAGAACCTAAATTACATCCTGCAGATCACAGTCTTCATAATCTTGTTTATTATTCCGACCGTCTGAGCAGACTGAGCTATTCTACTGCAGTACAATATCCGGAAACTATTACCAACTTAGCTAACTCTTTGAATGAAATTCCTACCAAACCTATTTTTTGACTTCAGCTAGCCGTGAACGCCCCAATCTGAACTCGTGTAGTGAGACATGATTATCAGACAACAAAGCAGAGGCAAGAAAGCCAGTGGCATCAATAGCAATACAACCTCCCTTGAAAAAAAGAAAAAGAAAATATAACACCACAACCGAAACACCACATTTGAGCATCAATCGTCCGCAGAAAAAGAAAGACATAAGAATGGACGAGGCGAGTTCCGCATTCGGTATGCCCGTTGACCAACCGAAACAGACCCGGTCCTTAGTATTCATCGTTGATACCGTCGTCCTCGTCGCTGTGGCGCCCCCGAGAGCCTTGACCCCGAACACCGTCCTTCCGAATGGGAATCTTGATTCCCTGCAACGCAAAACATTTACTGAGTGCTGTGCTTTCAATCACGCCTGGGAACTTCTTCGCGGAATACACCTGGAAGGGCTCCGAGAATACTGTGGCAAGAATTGGGGCAGATCCTTTGTTTATCACCTCCATCACTTGTTGGGAGTCATTGAGGTTATCAACCGCCCTGCCCACGTTGGCAAAACTGAATTTCAGACTACTCCAGGTCAGCATGCGGGAATAAAATGAAAGAGTAACAAGGCTGTTCTCACCGAAAGACTCCCTCGGTTCGCACACTAAGATCCTGCAGTATGAACCACACGCCAATCTTATTGTCCGGGTCGCAGAGACGGAATGCACTAGCACTTAGACATCCAATAAGGTTACGGGTGAACATTCCTCCAGGTCCTGACGCGACAGGCTGAGCAGCGGGTATGTTAGCTGGTTGCGTTACGGCACCGCTTCCATAATAGTTTGAGTAGTACTGTGTTTGCTGGGGGGGATAAGGATATTGAACTTGGGTGTTGCTGCCATAGTAATTGTTCACTGAGGGGTATCCAACAGTTTGGCCGTAGCCACCCTGCTGCTGATAAGTCGGTGGGTATTCCGGAGAAGTAGGATGAGGGGGCGGTGGGTAAGAAGAAGACATCGCTGTAGAGATCGAAGGAGATGTCGCTGAGTGCTTCACGAGATTGACTTCGTGCGAGCCGTCCGCACTCCATAAATCTGCCATGATAACGTAATATGTGGTGTCCAGGTCACTGTCATGCTAGTTAGCTTCCGTGGAAACAACTTATAGACGGATAACGGGTCAAAGTACTTGATAGCAATTTCCTTGTCGGTATGCGCATCTTTTACAATAAGGCGGATGCATGGGGGAGGGGTGATTGGCCTCCGATCCTAAAGAGAACCATCAGCGTTAGTGAGCCGGGCAGTATAGTTTCAGGACGGTTCCAACCTTATCGCCAAAGCCACACATCCGGGCACGAATGGGCTGTTGCACAACTTGCAGAGACCAGATGCGATCCTCGTGAATTGTCGAGACGGGTTCGGCATGGTTGGTCGTGGGAATCATACCACTAGGTACTGGGCCTGCGGAGCCCGGATACATGGTGGGTTGAGAGGGCATTCGGTCCATGGAGAGAGGTGGTGGTGGGTGATGATGTCCTGATTGTGCCCTATCCTCGATAGTGTACATAGCCTCGAAGTAGTCGCAATCGAAACTTTGACGATGAAGCCTAGACTCGATGATCGATCTTGCGGGTGAAAGAGGTATTTGTCATAGAGGAAGGCAGGCGCGAAGTTCGATTGCCGTTCTCTCTCGCAACCGAGATTATGGTCGGTTCGGAGCTTCAAGCTTCAAGATTCAAGGGTGCAGGATTATATATGAACGGAGGAGACTGGATTGTGAGTCTGGGCGAATAGAGTATAACGGTATTTGGTGTTCGACAGCTTGTCCGTGAGGGTGGTTCGATCGATTCGGAGGAGAGAAAATCTGATGTGGCGAAGGAGGGGGTGACGACCCGAAGCGACGGTACTAGAGACGACAGGGGTCTGATGGGCCTCCAAGGGCTGGAAATTAGACACCAAGAATAGATGAATATATAGAGCACTTGCACAGGCACTACTCAGGTTGTCTAGTGCGCAATACAATATAAGCGTGAAGCTCCCAGAAGCAACCGGGGATCGTCCTTTGTGGTGAGCCGCGGGAGCTGTCAAGTGCGGGAGATTTGCCGAATCCACGGGTCCAACACCAAAGGTTCACAACGCCTAGACTAGGTGAAATTCGGGGGGACACGAGGATGCCACATGCGGGTGCAGGGAACTGCGCGTAATTGAGAGAGTTGGCGAAACTGCACGGGGTGAACTTGACGAGGGGCGTTGACAAGAGAAGAGGGCGAAGAGAGAATTGAGAGTTGGATGATGTTGAAAGAGTTTGGGACAAGTCAAGTCACGGGCGGGCCTCCTCTGAGGGATGGATGAGCTCATCTCTTACTGGAGTGGCACTTTTCGATCTTTTGGCTTTTTGCGGCCTGGACTAGAAGAATATTATCATCTACTACTAGGTACTATTGTTGTTTCATTCTTTTCATGGTTCATCAAGGTTGTTCTACGGCTTGTCTTCAATCCCTCCCATTTGAGACCCTTGATGCCTTCATCGAATTCTACACCTCTCATCAATTACGGAAACTCTATCTGATGAATTTACCATACTTTGTACAATCCATCATGGTTGCTGTAAGCCTGTAACCCCTTTCTTTCCTTGAACCTCCGGCGCAGGAACTGACCCAGACTGTCGGGTTCAGACTTCTACTGAAAGCGGAAGAGGGCGCGGGAAGATGCGAGGCTGCAGTAGCGGGCGAAGGGAGAAGGATGGCTCCTGCCCCAAAGGGAAAAGCCTCCAACTGAGCCCAATGTGATTAATAATTATCCGAAAACAACTTGACTCTTGAGGTTGGTAATTCTTTTGCCTTGAACTTTTGAAGTTGCAACTTGCTAGTACTACTCTATGAAGACGTCAAGTTGTGCTTCTGCGACCTGGGTCTCTGACGTCACCCCCACTGTTGAGCCCGAGTGTAACTGCGTCCTCATGTTGGAGGCGAAACTCAGTTGTTGTTGAAGATTTATATCTCGGGCTGCGATCACTAGCTGTCGCTATAATTACTTAAGTTTTAAACCCGGATTTTGTTCCATGGAGCATCTAGCACTCATCAGATTCATAAAGTCTGTCATCCTCATTTCTCCTTCATACGCCGACCTCAGTATGGAGAGGAAAAACGTTCACTTAAAGGCATTCAAGGCCCAGTACACTATACACTGAGGGCACGACGAATCATCTACTCATACGAACCCCGAAGCATGAAGCTTATCAACCATGCCCTAAAAGTCAAGACCCGACGAGGCAAGTGTCCTGGTATAATCCTCATCCTTCGTTTCCTATGAGCTGACCTCGTACCCAGATGCCCGTGTACTCCCCTGAAAGCATGCGGAATATGTGAGAAGCGAAAATCGGAGTTTACAGGGGAAATTGATCACCCTTGTCCCGATCCTGATGAGGTCTTTGCAATGACATGAGAGGAAAAGGAGGAGGCATAGAGCCGATATAGGCGAGCGGCGAAGTGGAAATAGAAAACAGCCAACCCGTGTTGCAGTTGAAACTGCTGTCTTAACCAAGACCTACAAAGATCCTTAGTGAGTCGAGAACAGGGTCGGCCACAAAGTGCGAGTCTTTCCCGGGATTTGGGAGTCGCTCTCTGCCAGCTTGCCATCGGATAATTTGATCAAATTTTGATCAAATACTAGGACGTTCTGAATTTTCAAAGATAGCAGTGAGTCAGTGACCATCACAAACTCACCGTTTCAAACATGCGTCTCAGACCCACAAGCCCTACCCGATTAAGGTAATCGAGCACGGTTCAGTCCGACAAGGCACAGGCAAAACCCAGAGATTCAGGAATCAGAATATGCCTCACCTTCAAAGTTCACACAGTTCAGACTCCAGCGGCCAGCCCCGTGAAAATGGCTTGCTACCGGATGCGGACCTCCCTCCAGAGCAGGAAAGACAGAGTCAATCGTAGCCTTATAAGACATAGTTACCGTAAGCACAACATAGAGAGCTCACCCCTGCTGACGACGCCCTCTAAATGATAACAACAACAAAAAAAAAGAAACCCTGCCGATCAGCAAATGACAGGAACTGCAGTTCGCCAAAAGGGTTTGAACTTTGCAATCTCCGTCCCAATGATCTGCACTAGTGAACGCCATCTTCCGTTTTTCATCTCCCTGATGTGGTGATCGCTCGAGGCTCGATCCGTCACTTATAACTATATTTCGTTAGTAGAACGAGAAACAGCATCCTATTACCGACGATCATACTACTGTAGTATTTACCTTGGTAGGTGGGATTCAAGCTATGTTCTTGATAAGTAATAGTATACGAAAACGATTTGATCCCTCCAGTTTTTGATTTTGATGACAGATTTGGGGCAGATGTATTGCAAATCATTGATGCTTTTCTTTCAGATTTCGGGCATTGTACTGTGCACGTGAAGACAAAAAGCAAAAAAAGAGCACAGCTCAGATGTTTGTCAATAATAACCAAGAGACAGCAGCTCCTGGACTTCTCCTTGATCCTGCAGTGGCTTCGGGGTACGACTTGTAGGTAAGTTGCAGGCATTAAACTTCCCATAGTTGACAGATCTTGTGCTGTACTGGGTATTCATGCATCAATAATAGGTCGTCCTGCAGGACCCCGTACTGCAGTGAAAGTTTCTGGAGGATGGGATCGCAGGGTAGACTCCAGAGTAATAGTATTATTGTACCATTTTGGCAAGCACGAGTAATTCATCGATCGTGGCCCTGATGATCGACTGATCGACTGATCGTCGATCACAGACCTGATTTTGATAATGGTACGGAGTACCCGGAGTCCGGAGAAGACCGCCAGCATATAAGGCTCAAAGCATAAGCATTAGCTAGTCGAACTATTGAACGGATATCGGAGTCCGCTCAACAGGTTAACGTTGATACTTGATAGTGCGCTTTGTTCCAAGCTCAATGTTACGTATTCCATATGTAGCGTGTGGGGTAGATTAGGGTATACTTTCTTTTTCTTATTTCCTTCTGTTCGTCCGTACTGGTGTATATGGATATTGTTTGTCAAGGGATTTGAAATGATATGCACCGGATAGTACGACTATGGACTCCGGAGTAGACACGGTAGTCAGTTCGCAAATCGTAGGGAACAACGGGTTAGATGACTTCATTCCTGAACAGGAGAATGGTTGGTGAAGGCGTAGTTTGAAATCCAACACAACACTCCAAGGAAAGATGGATTGATTGGCTAAAGGTATATGCAATCACATGTCTCATGTACGATCCTCTTTGAAGGGTATCGCCGCCTCTTGGGCTGAAATCCGGATTTAAGCGAGCTGTAATACTGTGGGATGTAATTTACATATCGCATGACTCTAGAGTATCTTGACGACGTGAGACTCGAGAGTCGGCTCGTGTGGAATCGTGGATAGGATTGGCACAAGGCTAGCTAACATCAGTTTACTGGTATGTTGGATGAAGCCGAATGCTGCTGACATGTTGGATAATTCGGAATAATAGAGCTGCTATTGCAGTATTCGATAAAATTACTGAATAATTGGCATGAGAACTATGTCGGAGAAAATCTGCCAACAAATGATGAACCCGTTCAGGGCGGCTGCATTTCCCTGGTTAGGACACCTCAACCGAGTATATGCTTCAACGGTCTGGCCGATGCATGGAGTAAAAAGGTCAGTGCGATTGAAGCCAAGACACTCAGCGCCAAGATGGTGGCAATGAATATCATAGTAGTAACTTAGGTTTAGAGAAGAGTCTTGCTTCGTACATGCAGCTTTCGCATCACCTAACTGTACTAGCGATGCATTTTCGTGTACTACTGGACATCCTGCACTGGACCGTTGTCCATTGGCCAATTGAAAGAGTACGATCTCTGTGGCCACTGGTCGTGAGTCTTGTGACTCTCGACGTGATGAGTGATGAGTGATGACGCGGAAGAAGTTCGGCAGTGCACACGGTCCCGAAGTCAGTGGGAAACAGTCCGTGGGGCAACGTCTAGAAATCTAGGAAGATGATGTTCAAAGCCAACCGTACTCTGGAGTACAACCTTTAATATCGATATCCGCGTCCAAGAAGGCTGTCTGAGAAGATCAACTGTTGATTGGACATGAGGATGATCCAATCACCAAGTCGAAACCAGCCAAGAGTCCGTTTTCCCCGAAGCAGTAAAAGGACGGGAGGGATCGCACGACGCACGACGCAAAGACCTCGATCCATTCCTCGATAGGCAAAGTGCACCTGCCGATGCTTTTGGGTTTTTAGGTTTGCCCCGACGGTCAAAGGAGAATTGGTCCTAAGACGGTATGACGAGGATCTTTTCAGCTTCCATTGATCTTCCTTCCAAATTCGCAGGATTCGTGTTAAGCTCCCTTCAGGGGGATTGATCGCCTCAATGAGCGATGGGACACTTGAGTTGTGGAAATTGCGCCCTCTGCATTTGTCGATTGATTGCCATGTTTAATCGAAAAGCCGATTTTCAGGTCACAGTCTTGTTGATCTGGCCTGACAGTCGAGAAAGTCGCAGAGGGACATCGCCCTGAAAACTCTTGCCGACCATTTTCCTAGTCTGGAAGGGGTCGCCGGACCATCGATCCTTTCCCCCGAATAAGACATGCCAACTCCGACTGCATACCAACGAATGGTCAACAATAAGCAACGGGGCACGGTCGTTTTCAAGGCCGGGGACACGAAGCATTTACTGATTTTGTTATGACGTTCGACGGAGGCGGTTCTAGTCCCCTTTCACCAACAGTTTCTGGAGCCACAGACGACGCAGGACGCAGAGTGATGAGCGCTCGCCCCACTGTAGCACTGATCTATCATGGATATCTCTGTCTGATGTCTAGTGCAGGGAGGGTGGAGAGATGGAAGTCAAATAAATTAAATACCTGACCGTGGCTGGACGCCATATTAAGACACTCAAACAATCGTGCTGGAGGGAAACTTCGTTTGCTGGACGAGACCCAGAAGATGTTATCGCTGGAGGATATTACAAGAAAGTTGAAGACAACTTGATCTCTCTCTGAACTAGGAGCTGGTTGAACTGTTTATTCTTGATGAATCCCCCAGGGATGCCATTCCGACGGAGCTACAAGGCCAACTCTCGGCATGGCTGCTTGGAGTGCAGAGGCCGGCGAATCAAGGTCGGTTTACTAGCTTCACAATCTCTCTCTCTTCTTTTTCTCTCTTCTTTTTCTCTCTTCTCTTTCTCTCTCTCCCCTTCTCTCCTCTTCTCTCATCAATCATGATGCGATCTCTCTCAGGTCCACTGCCGCAGCAGCATCACACCCCCCCGGTCCCTAGTTCTTTGTTTCGATGCTATTAAGCAAGGATGGTGCTACTGCATGTGCTAATTGGTTCCTGGTTCAGTGTGGGAAACAAAACCCTCAATGCTCCTCCTGCCTCAGTCGCAACCTAATATGCGAGTATCTACCTCGCACCTCCACCCCGTTGGCCTGGCCAAAGATCAAGTCGCGCTCATCTACACCATCCATCCCGCCCCCAGCTAAGGCCTCGCCCCCAATTGTCGAGCCTACGTTTCTAGCCCAATACCAGGATCTCATGGAGCCCTCCACCCCCGGGTCTCTGCCTCAAGAGCTCAATATCCAGGACCTCGAATTGATGATGCAGTGGTGCACCACAACTTATCGCTCAGTCTCGCGAAACAATACAGTGGAATGTATCTGGCAGGCCGTCGTTCCCCGGGAAGCAATGCGCCATCCGTTTCTCATGCATGGCATCCTCGCCCTCTCCGCACTACACCTTGCAGTCACCAGCAATGATGATACGAAAGAACATTACATTAGGGCCTCCAAGGCGCATCAAAGTCAGGCTCTTCTCGGTCTGACCAGGGTAGCAGGGAAGCTGAAGCCATACCACTGCAATGCAGCCTTTACGCTCTCTAACATCATGATGATCTTCTCATTCGCCCTTCCCGAAATCATAGGTCAAACCCACAGCCGGAGTCCCTTGGATGAACTCTACCAGGTCTTCACGACGACAAGAGACTCGGTAGATGTGCTAGCCGACATTACTGAATGGATAGGAAATGGGGAGCTCAAGCCGTTGCTCCAGTACGACAAGGCTCAGCCCAAGATGCCGGATACCTCCCGCCTGGCGATCATGTCTCTCGCCCAATTGAATGCAAACCTGGCACGTCAGGATCCTCATCATGACAAAGATGTCTATGACGCCACGATCAAATACTTAGGTTATTCATTAGACAAAGTATCCAGAGGTGGTGAAACTATGATCGTGGCCTTTCAGTGGATTTTCCAGGTGCCATCCAAGTACATGGAACTCTACCGACAACGCGAGCCATTCGCACTAGTGATCCTTGCCCACTATGCCGTGATCATCCATTTTCTAAGACGACATTGGTGGATGGGAGAATGGGCTGTCAGACTGATCCGAGATATCGGCCAACACTTGGATGCCAATTGGAGGAAATCGATCAGCTGGGTCCTCGATGCTACAGGATATTACATCCCTCCGCTATGAGAATAAACCAGCCGCCTGATCAATCATCAAACGTTTCGATGCGCGATATTTCTTAGGAGAAAGCCCGCATGAAACTTGAAAAGCCCGCCAACTCGGCTGGTACCCAAAAACTCTCACAACCCGACTGTTCGGACGAATCTCCTGTATAGTCCTTACGCCGAATCCATTACCCCGTTCGAACTCTTGCCTGATCTGATGTCCGGTCGATCAACGTTCCCTTGCGTACTCGAACGCATAGATAACTGCAGTGATACCTAACAAGGGAAACTCCGAACCGTGAACCCATTATTCAATGCGCAGAAAGGCACCTCCGAACACCATGCATTCGCACAATTTCATAAACTCACGTCGGATGAGAGCCAAGTCAGCAACATCCTCAGTTGAGAATCCGGCACGAGACTCAAGGAGGATAAAACCCGAGCGAACTCGGTGACTGACTGCAGCAAGCGGCTGCTCGCTGAGGAAAAATCATTACCTACACCATACGTTCAAATTCTACATATCTAGAAACAACTTAGAAATTCAACCCCTTGCGAAGTTCTCAGTACTACTCCATATAACCCCACGTAATAAAATGATAACAATCTTTGGTGAGGACGAAAAAGCAAAAAAAAAAAAAAAAAAAACAACAAAACAAAAACAACTAGGCCATCCTACAGGCTCAGCACTATGATAAGCCTGTGACATTTCATTGGAGGTATCATCTAGTGTTGTCGAGTGCATGAAGATACCTCCAGTATAATTAAACTGCACGTAGCCCATTTGAAAGCCTATTCTTCTACTAGCATATTGAAGAAGAATCTTCCACAACAAACGACGAAGATTTATTATTGAGTTGCGGGAGAAAGGGCCGCTTCTTCGTCGAATATGTTCTACATGACGGCCTCTGTTTATCGATCGGCTTTTCACCTATCTCTAAATAACAGATGATGGAGGGCAAAAGAAGATGGATTGCCTACTTGCATTGTGATGAAGTGGTGAAGTGAGCAAATGATTCAATCAATTATCGGCAATATTATAACGGTGCGCGTATCAGACGACAATCCCAAATGAAACGAACGATCGATAGCCTCAACCGCTTCGACGCATTATCCCCAGGTATCGTGGGGAAAAGACCCGAGAGGAAGCAGTAAGGGAGACAAGTACTAGGTAAGGTATATTATGGGTACGTTTCCGACAAAAAAACACTCAAACCGACCAGAACCAACACAAAGCAGGGATATCATCAGAATCGTATATGATAAATCAGCTGGACGGAGAGGACCTGCCACGCTCCGATTTCGCATTCCCCTCTTCGATATCTCGTGGCTCCCGGGCGGATTTCGATGTGATGACTCGGCGCAACTGCTCCTCTTCCTCGCGGGCTTTCTCTTTCTCCTCCGCTGTGGGGATGTAGGCGTTTGCGGCGCCGCCTGGAAGGGGTCGCTGTGTTAGCAGATGTGTGTGGTTGAATACCGTGGAGGAGGTTTGGGAGTGGAAGAGTTGAAAGGGGGGGAACATACCGCGGCCAACGTGGTGAGCGGCTTCTTGGACGCGCATGGGCGGCGCCTCGACGTCCTGGCTTTCGCGCGCAAGCTCCGGGTGATCGGGGTCATTGTGCATCATGTTCCCCGAGCCACCGCGACCGGTTGTATAGACTTCCTGCTTGATGGTCGGTGTGACAAGGTCCTGCGGGGTGGTAGTTTGTGCTTTTGGGGAGTAGATGTTGCCTAGGACCATGGACGATCGCGATGAGACGTTACACACTGCCTGGCAGAGGGATACTATTTTGGAGAATCAATAAGGGACTCACCGGCGCCGCCGCGGCCATGAGAAACAGGTGCTCCTGCCATGATTTTTGAATGTGTGGGGTATGCGACGAGGTGGATTGAGAGTTGGACGGTGGAAAAATTGCCCCTCTAATGACCGTGGACAGAAGACGCGATCAGTGAAGTGGGATGATGAATCGCAACGTGATGGAAAGATTTGAGATTTTGAGATGGTATGGAAATGTCAACAAGGAAGAGCGACCGGACAGGGGACTACTAATAATTAGTCTATGATGTGATGCGAAAAAAGCAGTGGCGACCGGCAAAAAAACTCTGAGGAGGAATGACTAGCAGCCAAGAACATCACGACTCCATCAGCCCAGACGCAACAAGTTCTTCAATGGTCTTTTGCTCCAACCGAATGATCACAACCTCCCACGGTCCTTTACACTATTGCGCATACCCGGTTCGCACTTTTTGCTAAGATACCCCACGATCCAACCGAGCAAGACCCATCTCGACCATTGATCTTCAGGTCCCTCGGTTTATTGTCTCAGGGATCGGACTATAGTGTCCTGGCAGATGACCTCACGGGCGCTCGCTGACTCGAGACTCGAGGAGGCATGCGCTATATTGGCGACTTCTTCTACTGACATATTTGCACATTCGGTGATTCTACATGTAAGCCGAGCTTTCCCCGGGCCATCCTGGTCAACTTCTATCTGTGGGTTCAGCCTCCTATTTAGGAAATCGGAACCGGTCGCCCAGGTGGGTGTATCTCCGGAAAAGTTGGTAGGCGTAGTAGTGACTCTGAGGGCACTCCTCCAGCATTGCAGGTAGCTGTGTCACCCTGGTGAGTCAGATTTCGAGAGGAGGTGCGAGCGATATCATGGATTGAAATGCAAGTGCTGAGGGAGCTGGAATACATTTATTCGGCTCGGATAGACTCGACCAGAATGACCAGGCGTGTATGATACCAGCCAAAGCGCATTGAAGCGCATCTATAATAATTTATATACAAGTGTATGTTGAAATGTTCATCGCCAAATTTGATGTTTAAGTGTTTGCCCCTCGAGTGGAGGTTGCCGAACATTATTCTTCGAAAGCTTTTTCGAACCCCATGCTCCATACCCCATGTGCGCCTTGCACCTGATGCGGCCCCTTCAAATTATATTGCTTGCGATTTTCTTTATACGACGCAGCACCCACATGCTGCATCTGAGAGGGCACAATCACCAGCCGATCCAGACCATTGGCGTCCGCCATATGCTCGATCACACTGTCCACCGCATAGGGGTGTGCGTACCGTGCTTTTTCCATATGATCAAGGAGCTGGGGGACGTTCTCGCGGGGGAAAACAAGCGCCTGCGAACAACACCCATGGCCGTTCATGAGATGGATCCCCGGTTTCATGGGCTGCATCGTGACTCGGCCAGCGAGAAAATACAGGGTGATGAGCAGAGGTACGCATACAGAACACACAATCACGATAAAAGAATTGGTGAGGACAGTCTGCATCGGCCGCAGTTTTCGTCGGGTCATGAAACCAATGACCGCGACCATGGTGACGATGCCAACACTACAGGAGGCATATGTAGGCCAGTTCTCCGAGTTCCACCCGAGGAATTTCTCGGTGTAGAAGAGTCGGACGTACAGCCAGTTCTTGACGGCGCCACTGCTGCGCCACGACTGGATGGTCTCGAGGCTCTGCATGGTGCGGTTGTACCAAGCACGCTGTGCAACGACATCATCTTCCAACATCATAATCCATGGTGCGTTGCTATCCTCGTAGCAGGACTTGAGTGAAAGGTGATAGTCGATGATAGATTTGCGTTTGATGTCCTTCTTGTTTTCCATTTTACGGATGGTGGAAATGGGCGCACCCAGCTGCTCGTAAGTGAGGACGCGATCAACGACATTGGAGAGCCAGGGTTGGCGGTAATCTGGATGGTCGGCGGGGGATGTTAATGCAAAGAGGACATGGACGGAGAGGGTGGAGCGCTCCTGTTCGGAGAGATTGTCGAGGATGGAGGCGACGGTCGTGTCGATGTTCTGCTGCAGCGGACGCTTTACGGTGACGATTCCGACGCAGATGGTGGCATTGTCGGAGGCCGCAGTGAAGTTTCTCTGAGGATGTTGGGGATCATTGAATGACTGGTTGTATGGGCGGAGATAATCCAAGGATTCATCGATTCTCTGCAGACTGTACTGCGGGCGATATCCCACCTCGGGCTGGAAGAAATAGGAGCCAGGGTCTCGCGCGGCGCGAAAGCGGAGCACGACAAGCAGAAAGAGCCAAAAAATTGCGAAGGCGACGAGGAACAACCTCTGCTTCCTATTGAAGAGGATCATTTGGCTTTGAGCATCTTGGGAGTGGTAGAAATCACCACACGAGGACTGGGACAGTTGAAAGAGAGGGTGAGAGAAGAGAGAAGGAAAAGTATAAGGTTCTGGAGGATTCTCGTGATGCCGAGCTCTTGTTAAGTTCGTCCTTGTTATCACTGGTGAGCTATCCAATACTTGGCCCCAGCACTAGTTCCAAGCCATTGTTGAAATCGGTGCCATCCCGCCAAATTTGAAGTGATGATTGGAGGATGACAATGTCGTTATGAGACCAGGTTTTAGCGCGTCCATCGATTTCCATATCAGGGACTATGTGTCTCTGGCCAGGGCTGACTGTAGGATTGTGGGGTTTATCTACAGTGCACTGCCACTAACCGAGAGTTCCTATCTCAGGGCTCAAGATTCCAGCGCTGAGTTCTCTCATGAATTCCCAGAGTTCATTTGAGGAAGCGAAAACTCTCCTCGAATACAATCAGGACTCAGGAGTCAACCCCTGCTCCTCCGTATTCATCTATTGCCAAGTTCTTGGCCCCTACGAAAGTGATGAACTTTAGTGCCCGTTGCCCCACTGAAACCACCCTGGATTGAGGCTCAGCCCTGCACCGGGGTTTCAGATTGTCTCTTTTACTTGATTCAAGAAACGTTGTCAACGAATAACAGGATGAATCGGCATTTCAAAAGTGATTTGCGTATCAGAATCTCTTCAAGAACACAATCGAGTATAAAACCAAGTGATATCTTCGTATATATCGGAATACCCGGGTCCGGACCCTGGAGGATGTTAGCATAATTCTTAGAATAAATCTAGAGTCTAGAGTCTGAGATTAGATCCAATACCATCATTTTCCTTTGAACGACAGAACTAGTAATTATTGAGAGTTTACTGTACATCATCAAGGAACTAGTTAGTGGTTGGGGGCTATAAATGTCACGTGCACTTGAGGGGAAAATTCATCGTGACAATAATCTCACTCTTTGTTCTACCTAGTTACACTAAAAGACACAAACCATCTGTGTTTTTCACTAGCTGCTAGATTATTCATGTCACAATGGGTTCAAAATCCCCTGAAAGAGATGGCCAAAAGGGCCAAGGTAACCTTATTCCAACCCCAGCCCCTCTCGTCCCCAAGCTGACCTGGTTCAAGAAAATGCAAACGACCCCGTCGAAGCCAGTTCTGGTGGAATGCCACGGGGCGAGCATCTGGCCACAGATGGGGACGGGACTCTCGGTGATAGCGACGAAGGCGATGACGATGAGGCGAATTCGGCCGCGTTAACGAACCAAACTACGAACGGCAATTCTCAGAAAAAGCGAAAGAGACCGAAGAAGAAGAGCAAGAAGAAAGCTAACAAGCAATCTTCACCACCGAGAGTACCACTGTCTCAGCTCTTTCCACAGGGCAAATATCCCACCGGTCAGATCCAAAACTACCAGGTCGATGTGGACAACACGTCTCGGACCACGGCTGAGGAAATTCGCTACCTGTCTCGTCGCCACCTGGAGGATGATGCCTTCTTGAACGACTATCGGAAGGCTGCAGAGATCCATCGCCAGGTCCGAAAGTGGACCCAGGAGAGTGTCAAGCCAGGCCAGACACTGACCGACATCGCCGTGGAAATAGAAGACGGCGTGCGGGCGCTGCTGGGTAATGCTGGCCTCGAGCCCGGCGACAGCCTCAAGGCTGGCATGGGATTTCCCACGGGTCTGTCGCTGAACAACTGCGTGGCACATTTCACGCCGAACCCGGGACAGAAGGAAATTATCCTGCAGTCAAAGGATGTGATGAAGGTTGATTTTGGCGTTCACATCAACGGCTGGATTGTGGATAGTGCCTTTACTATGTCCTTTGACCCGGTTTATGATAACCTTCTGGCCGCTGTCAAAGATGCCACCAACACTGGTATTAAGGTACGGTTTCTGGAGGAAATGTCATGGGGCTTTACTGACACCATCTAGAACGCGGGAATCGATGTCCGTATTAGCGATGTTAGCGCCGCCATCCAAGAGGCTATGGAAAGCTACGAAGTCGAAATCGGACAAAAGACATACCCGGTGAAGGCAGTACGGAGCCTTTCTGGCCACGATATCAAACAGTACCGCATCCATGGCGGAAAGTCGATCCCATTCATCAAGAACTCGGATCAGACAAAGATGGAAGAGGGTGAAGTCTTTGCCATCGAAACCTTTGGAAGTACCGGACGAGGCTACTTGCATGACGGCGTACGTGTAGTTAATGAATATCTCTATCCGAAGTGCTAACTTATTCAATAGGTCGGTGTCTACGGCTATGGGAAGTCCTATAATGCGCCAGCCCGCGTGTCTTTGCCTTTGGCCTCCGCAAGGTCTCTATACAAGACGATCAATGAGAACTTTGGAACCATCGTTTTCTGTCGCCGCTACCTGGACCGTCTTGGTATAGATCGGTACTTGGCCGGTGTAAGTCAGTCACATCTATGAAGTATAGCCTATTAACAATATTACAGATGAATAGTCTTGTATCCCAAGGAATCGTCGACGTTTATGAACCCCTTCTCGATGTCAAAGGGTCGTACTCGGCGCAATATGAACATGTAAGTCCTCCAAGAGTTGCTTGTTCGAGATGTGGGCTAATGGTAATAGACTATCTTGTTGCGGGAGTCGAACAAGGAAATCATCAGTCGCGGAGATGACTATTGATCCTTTTATTTTTTAAGACCAACTCAACGTTCTCCTCTGAGTGGTTCAACACTACTCTTTGATATTTCGTGTTTTGCTTTACCTACCAACTATAGCCGCTCGTTAACCCTAACTACACATCCAATTGAATTGATCTTGACAATCACCTTGTCTTCATTATTTATTACATTGTAATAACCAAGTGGTAGAATGTCATGGCAGTAGATCATCCGCACCTTGCGGGGTAAGCAATTCCTACACGTCTAACCGGATACCGAGGTTCACCCTTCTACTGCATCGTTTGAATCTATCCTCCCTGGCTCCAAAGGATAAACAAGGGAGATGTGCCGGAGCCAACGGCTGTTGAATATGGAGCCGAGCTTCATCAAACCCAATCATTTATAACTAACCATAGAACCATCCCCATTGCCCTGAGACACCTCCCCCAACAACCTCAAAATGCCCTACTTCACCCCACCCCCCATCGAAATCCCCTCATCCTACGAATCCCTCCCAACTAAGCACATCAAAGTCTCGCATTACCCAGTCGCATCTGAAACTGCAACCCCAGTCGTAATCGTGACTCTGAACAGGCCCGAAAAGCGCAATGCCTTTACAGCGCCCATGTCCGAGGACCTCGAGAAGGTCTTCGCTATGTTCGACCGGGATGAGCGCGTGAGAGTGGTCATCTTGACAGGTGCCGGGAATACGTTCTGCGCGGGGGCGGATTTGGAGATTGGATTTCATGCTCCTCTTGAGGAGAGGGCCAAGGACCATAGGGATAGGTGTGTGGCTCTATCCAAGTATCCTGATACGATTTTGATAGCCTGGCTCATTGGATCTGTATAGTGGCGGCCGTGTGGCTCTCGCAATCCACAGGTGCCGCAAGCCCACCATCGCCGCTATGCAGGGCTCAGCTGTTGGAGTCGGCATGACCATGACCCTCCCAGCTGCGATCAGGTAACCACCCACACCCCCCAACAAGTTCAACCCTATCTACACCCGCTCAAGCTCCAAGCTAACAAACAAACAAAACCCCAGAATCGCCCACGAAACCAGCAAATACGGCTTCGTCTTCGCGCGCCGCGGGATAACAATGGAATCCTGCTCGTCCTACTTCCTCCCACGCCTAATCGGCCACTCGCGAGCAAACTACCTCGTCGCCACAGGCGCCGTCTACCCGGCAACCTCGCCTCATTTCGGGAGTCTCTTTGCAGAAACCATGCCCGAGCAGACGCAGGTTCTGCCGCGGGCGCTGGCAATTGCTTCCGATATTGCGGAGAATGTTAGTCCGCAGGCGGCGGCGCTGAATCGGGAGTTGATGTGGAGGGGGCCTGCTGGATCTGCGGAGGAGGCGCATTTGTTGGAGAGTGATGTTATTTATCACAGGTTTATTTCGCCGTATGTTCATTTCTTTTTGTTTCTTGCTTATATTGGTTGAGGGGGGATGCGATGCTGACTTTGGGTTGTTTAGGGATCAGAAGGAGGGTGTGACAGCATTCTTTGAGAAGCGGAAGCCGAGATTTACTGGGGATGTGGATAGGGATCAGTCCGGGAGTTATCCCTGGTGGGCGGATGTGAAGATTGATCCTCCGAGTCCGGTCAAGGGGGGATCTAAGTTGTAGATTTAGCAGGGAAGTTCTCGGCTAAGGGTCTAGATATACTTGAAGCGGAATGTATATAGCGACGATTATCGGAAACACATAAGTTATGTGTGTAATTCTGGAAGAACATTCCTGAAAAAATCCATTGTGATCGCTCAAGTACCTCGTAGGTGTGTAGATAGAGATAATAATACAGAAGAGATCTGTCACAGTCGATGGGGAATCCAAGCGACAGCTAACGGTACGCAATGCCGAAAAGAAAGCCGATGTAAAACCACTATTGAGCATTCACAGTACAGCGGATGTAAATAATCTAGGCAATGAAGTTGCGCCTCTTGCGGTTATACGCCCGTTGGTCCTTCAACCATTGTCGGTATCCCTGGACACTACCAATCTTCTCGCCGTAGTAATCAGGAACAGGATTCGCAATTGAGTTGGATGAAGGATCGACTCGGTAGCGCTTGATCCTATCAAAGAATTCCTTTTCTTTCTACAGAAGCTGTTAGTCCTCAATTCCAAGCATCAAACTACACGGAGCAAGGAAGATGGAAAGAGAAGAAACCTACCACAGAGACAGCCGCCTTATACTTCCTATGCACCATTCCCCAAACCGCATTCCCCAAGAATGGCCCAACAAGCCAACCGGCAGCACCGCAAGCCGCCGTCGCCATCCCCAGAACAATGAAAGGATCCAGGCCCATAACCTGTGCACCTAGCGCCTCAAGGTTCTGGCTCGAAAGGACCTGCACGCCGACCACGGTGCTTCCGGCAGAGCTGGCGATTGAAGAGGCAAGTGTGTATCTGCGACGAGATGCCCGGATCTTGAAGAAGGAATTCCAGTCGAGTTTGGCCGCTTCGTCGCGGGCGGTTGCGGAGGTGGTAGAGTTGGAGCGGACGGAACTTGTGTTGGTGAGACATGCTGGGAAGATCTGTGCTTGCGGCCGGGATGGGGATAGCTTGAGTGTTGAAGCTTGTTGAGTGAGCTTAGTGAGTTGTGTCGATGTGCTGGTTGGGCGTGTCTGGGACTTCAGCGAGCCTGTTTGATAGAGAGAGGAAGAGGAAGAGGTTGGGGAGGCGATTGAGGTGAGAGTAGTTGAGGGTAAGCGGGTGCATAGCACAGCGCTGCGCACTGGATTGCTAATGAAAGGCGTATGCATTTTAGAGAATTAGTGGAATTGGATGAGGTTCCAAGTTGGATGTCCGAAGATGCCCATGTGCAGATTGAGCTGTTCGTCTTTCGTCAGAGCTCGGACCCAGCCTTGGCAGGATTATGTAAGTGACAATACCTCATCTTGATTCCTTTGCTTTCATCTTTCTACAAGTCCCTAATTTTTCGAATCCTAAGCCAGTTAGTACTGGAGATGAAACAGGAAACTGCCAGTCGTCCACAGCTAAATCATGTGAAGCCCATGTATACGGGGGGACATGAGTTTGATTTCTAGGATCTAAGGCCTCTACTATCTATAGCTTCGCCCCTCTCCCCATCAAGCTTCTTGCTTGGTCTCTCAGGATTCTTCGTAGGATCTTTCCTGATGCACTTTTGGGTATCTCGTCGACAAATACGATCCCCCCTCGGAGTTGTTTGTGGCGTGCAAGGTTGGACTTGACGTACTCCTTCAATTCTGCTTCAGAGACGCGCTTGCCGGCCTTCAGCACAATATATGCTCGAGGTAACTCATTTCCTGCCGCGTCTGGATCTGGTGAACCTACAACTGCGACATCTGCAACACAGTCATGGGCGAGTAAGAATCCTTCCACTTCCACCGGAGAGACCTGCAGTCCCTTGTACTTGATGAGCTCCTGGACAGGCATTAGCATGTGAAGCAATGTTGACTCTGCTGGCTGTACCTTTTTCCGATCGACCATATGAACCTTTCGGTTTTTGTAGACCCCGATGTCTCCGGTTTTATACCAGCCGTCGGGCGTGAAGGCATCCGCGGTTGCTTGCGGGTTATCGAAATACCCTTTCGTTATCATTGGACCTTTGAGCAAAATTTCCCCTTCACCCTGGTGGTCAACATCTCTTGTTTGTTCATCCACAATCCGTAGCCTGGCATTCGGTAGTAAGGGACTGATACTTCCAGTGCTGTCGGATTCACCCCATGGCATGGTTGTCACGCTTCCAGTTGATTCTGTCATTCCCCATCGTTGACTGATAGTGCATCCCAGCTTCTTCTCCGCCTGCTCTTGAAGCTCGATACTTAACGGCGCTGCACCTGATTCTGCCCGGATAAGGGTTTTGAAGTGGTCTATTACCCGGTTACTCCGCACAATTGCATGGTATACTGGGGGCGCTGTCGACAAGAATGTCACCTGGTATTTCTTGCAATGATCGATAAACTCATCGATGTTGAACTTGGACATCCAGTAAACTGTCCCTCCAGCAACCGCGGGTGTGATGAAGTATCCCAGGCACCCTGCAATATGCGCCGTGGGGAGATGACCAACTGTCCGATACGGCACGTTCAAATGCGACTGTCCTTTCCTCGAATCTCGTAAGACCAATTGGGCAAACAGGGCCTCAGAAACAATATTCATATGAGACAGCATGACACCCTTGGGGGGCCCAGTGGTACCACTCGAGTAGAGAAGGCAAATGGTTGTATCCTCCAACGCTCCAATATCCGTAATCAGATCCCATTCCAACTGAGCATTACTTTGCAGGTAGTTCCTCTCAGGGTTAACCGTATCGCGTAACAACCGTTTGTGTTCCATACTTTCAAGAACTAGCACTCTATTCAACGGAATGCCACCTTCTTGGGCAGCTTCCAATGCTTTCGCCTTATTCTCCGCACACGTTATAACCAACTGGCTTTTCGATTGCCGAAGCTGCTTCGCGACCTCTCGCGTTGTCAATGCCGGTGACGCCGCAGCATACACCCCCCCAGAACCGATAATAGCATAGAATACAACAGGGAGAAGGACCTGATTCAACGAGATACACAAGACAGCATCCTTACCCGGTCCGTCTGCACCGATCCCAAACTCAGCACGCAGCACATGAGCAAGGCATTTGGTGATCGTCCGTGCCTGGGCTTTTGTAATATGGTTTGTAGGATCTGCTGCTTCTGCATGGAGAATGGTAGACTCTTTCGTCAATGATAGTGGCGAGTCTACTAGAGTTAGACGAACCGCTTGATGATCGAATGAACAACGAACGTACCGAATAAGAGGGTGAGTAGGTCGAGGTTTGGAAGGTCGTAGTCCTTCTCCGGTAGGTATTGCATGGCTTCGAGTTTTCTATATAGTCACGCACTGCCACTGCGATGCCAATTGATGTAGTACACTTTGAATGGAAATCAGATCTCGGTTACGTGAATTGCGGGGATCCCGAGGTAGGACTATCACTTTTGCGGGGTGACAACTGATCTGGGGAACGGAGTCAATGCCGAAGATACTACTACTATAAGTATACAGGTTACATGGTCCGGTTTTCTTTTGACTTTGCTGATTCTCTAGTACTGGCACTGGGAGAATTCATATTTGAAATATTGAAATTGATCAATGTCTATTTCTATAAACACCCCGCTTTTATCTATCCCCTCCCTATATCAATGATATGCGCCACTGAATGCTTATGCATGTAGCTTTTGCCCGGCTGTCTATCCTGGTAGGGTTACTGTTCACTTAGAGACCCCCATTCGCCTTGACAGCACCCGGACGAGCCTGTGCCTTAACAGGGGTCCCGAAACCATTGACACGGCCATACAGCCACTTGAGGGTTGCGGTGCTGATTGCCATGACGACGGCGCTGAGGGCGAAGAGCCCCACGCGGCCTTCGAAGGGGAGTTGTTCAAAGATTGGGTAGGGGTACCATCCGTTGTGCTGGAAGCACCGCTCGACCCAAAACCAGTAGCTGAAGGCGATGGTGCTGGAAAGACCAAGAGCGGGTCCGATTGTGATGGTCCATGGCGGGGAGAGGAAGAGAATGTCAATTAGGAAGACGATAGAGGGGATGGCGTGGAAGCTGATGTCTTCATGTGGAGTTAGTAATGGGTTCAATGGAGATGCAGTACCTTAAGGATTGTTTACCAGCATGTATAGGAATAACGGCCCAATCAGGAATAACTAAGCGCTCATCGATCTGTAAACAGAGTGGTCAGCAAAGAGAAGGGTAGTAACAGAGACAAGACCGACTGACAAGACGAAGACCCCAGTAAAGAATGCTAATGAGGACTTCCATAGGAGCGCTACACGTTGACAGGAGATTTTTCATCAAGAACAAAGTAGGGTCGAGGGTAATATCAGCCAGGAGTCCGACGGTGAAGGTGATTGTTGCAAGTGAGAGACCGATGACGGTCAGGTACTGGAAATGCCATCCGTATGCTTCATTGCTACGGCAGGGACCGAAAGTCAATTTCTGGGAGAACCGTGGACCTGACGAGGTGAAGCTTACGCAAAGTTTGGGTTGTCGTTCATACTTCAACAGATTAGTAGGTGGTTCAGAGGTTCCGGAGATTTTGAAGGTGATATGGTACAGTAACCATCAAATATGCACTTACTATTTGAAAGACCATATAAAACTGGCTAGCCCGAAAGCCTGCCCAGTGGGAAGATTGTTAGACTGTATAGACAGAGTTTAAAGTCTCGAGAAGGCAACATACGTGAACCAAGGCCGAGACTCCTCTAGAGGGACTGGAGAGTCGTTGCAGTGGGTGTATCTTGGTGATTGAGGGAGCCATGATAGCGGGTGTTACACGATAGTAGATAACGATAGCAATGACTTGATAGCTTTAAAGTAGTAAAGATAAATAAAGAATGACAGCAAAAAAACAAGCTCAAGTAGCGCCAGGCACAACCGCAAGGTAAATAGAAAGTGATTCAACACCAAATTAAGGAACAGGCATCAAAAAGATCGTCATTCATCGTCAAATCTCTTTGCTGACTAGGAAAAAGCAAGGAACATGAATCTTACGTCAGCCACTTCGGAAGCGGAGTGACTCCGAGCCGTCGGTGCTCCAGACTTATCAGCGGCAGCCTGAGGTGTCAACCTCCCAGAGGGGCAACTCGAGGCGTCCCCACCGCTACTCAGGTGATGATTGCTCCAGACGCCCGATAACAACCAGACAGCATCTGAACTCATCTTCTCCTCCAACTCGCTTCTTTTTCTTTCTCTTCGTCTTTGATTTCTCGCTTGCACACTACCCTGCTCTGGATACTTTTTATTTGGCCTTCGCCTTGAGAAGACTCGTGGATAGTAGCACCTCTGTTATACTACCAGTACTACTACAACAGACTTGGGAGACTATAGCGATTCCTCTCGTGACTTGGTATTCTACTCCGCTCTCTCGTAAAGGAGAGATAGACCTCCGTGGAACGTCTTCCAAGTTCCATTCATCATCCCCTCATCCCCTCATCCCCATTCAACACTCTATACCCCATAGCTGGCCCTCCGCCATTCTCGTACCTCGATGATTACGAATAACATCGTTATCGACTATCGCTTTCTGTCCTCTTGGGTTAAACGCCCGACTCGGCGAAAAAGATATCCCTCGTTCAGCCCTGCGAAGATCACGTCTATACATTCGCTCTGCATGGCGATCTTACTCCGCAGACTAAGTTGGCACTATCTTGCACCCCGGACCACTAGTTCGTCAAATCATCAGCTCTTTTCTCCGACGCTTCTGATTTGAGCATCAAATGCCGCGTCCTCGAAGGGCTGGAGCCCCCGAGCCAAAAAGGAGATCACGTAAAGGATGCTGGTGAGCAAATCTTTCCCAAGTTCTCACGAAATACGTTGACATACCCAGGCCGTGTAAAGCTCGGAAGGTCAAATGGTTTGTATACCTTGCGATTTCTCGTTGCTCAGCTAATCGACTAGATACAGTGGGGAGGAGAAGCCGTCGTGCTTGAATTGCCGACGTCAACATGAACCATGTGACTACAATTTGCGGTTGAAATGGGGTGGAAGAACCAGGAGAAATTCCTCGATCGATTCCCCAAGCTCCCAAACTAGTAGTCTCTCGAGACATTCGTTCTCCTTCCCCTTGTCACCCCAAGATCTACCCCAGACACACCCGTCCAGCCCAAGCCGACCCTTCAAATCTGGTGGCTTGGAGGAGAATAGTGCCCCGGACGAACCTGCAGGGACCCTATTCTGGGACGCTAGGCTCACAGGGGAGATGACTACAGGAAGAACGTACCCTAGCAGGTTACATGATATCCAAGATTCTCCGACTGTCCCTGACCAGTCTCTTAACTTCAACCGTACAACCGATAAAGTTCCAGTAGAGATGGATCTGTCGCGAGGACAGCAAATGGCTACTTCCTGGCCAGCCGTGCCTGCTGAGATGGCGACCTCCCCACCAAGAGAAGACATACCCAATGGTCTTTCAATCTCAAATCTATTGGGCAACTCCTATCCGCCGCCCGCAGCGCCCAGTCCCAGCATCCCCGCGTTACTGGATTTCAATTTCCCCACTGGGCCCGTTTCCCAGCCGATATCTTTCATTCGACCCGCAGTGGAAGTACCTAATCGCACGTTGAATTATACACCATTTGAAAGCGGTAATATTCCTGACTACCGGCAAGACTTTCCCGGGCTATCCTCTACCGAGATAGGAATCGCCGAGGCCTCAGCCGAGTGCGACACTTTCAGTTCCTCGGATTCTGGATCACCTGACACAAGTTTGTGTATGTCTGGCACCCCCCAGGAGGGCTCTCCCGATAGCTTCTCTGCCGGGATATTGGACGGGCCTGACAATGCCTTGATAAGTCACACCAGGCCCAGTTCGTACGCGCACCTCCACAGTATTCGACCTACATTCGACGAACACTGCAGCCCTTCAAGCTCCGAGAGAAAATGGCACACCTACCTCACCAGTGTCACCGATAATTATGGCATGGATTGTGGCCGATCGGATACGGACTTGGGGAAGAACGATGATCACTCGGCGATTGATGTGAACAATGCGCTTGATATGATTCAGTCACAGACAGGGAGCCATGTGTCTAGCCCGAGGAATTTCCAGGCGGGTAAGGAATGTATTGCGGACAGCAAGTATAACTATTACGCATTGCCTGTGCCCATTAATATCCCACGATACCTCTCGCCACTGCCGACATCCCTATTGAAGGTACCTATTAATTTGATGTATTTCCACCATTTCCTAAACCATACAGCCAGGGTTCTCGTTCCACATGACTGTCAAGATAATCCTTTCAGCTCTGTCTTGCCTTCCAGTAAGATGCCCTCCCTTTTACTTGACTCAAACTAACTCCATAGTGGCTATTGGGGATCCAAACCTTCTAAATTTGATGCTTGCATATTCGGCAAGTCATCGAGCGAGGTTCCTGGGTCAACCCGAGCCTGCTAATCGGATTGCGCTCTGGGTAAGCGATGTTTTCCCTTCTCTGCGTATCGCGTTAGAGGACCCTCATGAGAAAGTCACGGACAGTCACCTTGCCACTGCCATTATGCTGCTCTCGTTAAAAATCGTCTCGCCCAGCACTTTCGAGGTGCCAGTCCCGTGGCAAAGTCATCTTCAGCTCGCGCGTGACCTTTTCCTGGCCCGCCAATTCCAGATGGCATACCCCGGGAACCGCGTTGGGGCATTCCTTACCCGCTGGATTGGCTATCTGGATATTTTGGGGTCGCTCTCATGTCGACATCACCAACCTCCTCTACTGGCGTACTACTCCGTGCTTAGCACATGCTGCGCTGATGAAGAATGGGACGAGTTTGCGGTTGACTGCTTCACTGGGTTCACTCCTAGAACTGGTCTGCTCTTGATGCAACTTGGAGGGCTGGTACACCAGTGTGACAATGAACGATTTGACGACTTGGGAAGGTTCTTACCTGAATGGAACCCTTCCCCGGATATAGAACGCAAGGCAGAGAGCTTGATAGCCGACTGGGATACACTGGATATGCATGCTCATACTCATGAAACACACTATCAAGACTCAGAGTCGTCTGATATGATTGCCGTTGATCGCGCGTTTCGGTATGCTGGATTACTGCATCTATATCGCCGCGTCCTAGCGGAGCCTTCCGACTCTAGTTCGGTTCTGAGAGCGTTGGATGGTTTAATGCAGGCAGTGACGGCAATTCGATCCGGTGCAACAGCCGAGGCAGGTGTCTTGTTTCCCATTTTTACAGCGGGTTGCGAAACGCTAGACTTGCAGCAGAGGATCGAGATCAAAGAGCGGTTAGAGGTACTGGAGGGTACTGGAATGAAGCAGGTGTGTAGACGAACCGTTATAGGAACCGCGAACTACGCTAACTTTGCTCTAGATTCAGAATGCTCGTCGACTGATGGAGCGAAGCTGGGATACCGAGCTGCCTTGGATCGCGTTCTCGCAGGGGGAGTTTCTGGGATAGATTTTAGTGGTTTGGAATTGGGAGACTGCTTAACATTATTATGAATGGTTGATATTAAGTCAATGCATGGAGTCTGTTTGCAATCTTGAACGACGTTTGTCTTCAGAACCAACACTTTTCTCTTAGATATCTCTCAGATATCTCTTAGTTACCTCTTACTTGCCTCGCATCTGCTTTAAATTCTGGAATATTCTTGGTCCTTCACAGGAAACAACATTTTGCAACTCCTTGACTATGGCCTTTCTACACAAATAAACCTGCATCGCCGTGCCAACCTGTAACTCGCCGCCAGGCTTCTCCTATTTAATCTTGCCAATTGTGTTTCTCTCTCTCCCTCTCTCCCTCAAAACAAGGATTGACTCCGATGGACTCCCTCCCCTTTCCTAAAATGGAAGGCTGCAATACCTCGGACGCTCCCGAAGGCGGCCTCACCGGCTACGTGGCCATCTTCCTCCTCTCCCTCTTGCTACCTATTTTTTTGATGATCTGTGTTGTCTTCTGCATCGAGACTCGGATTCTATCCCTCACTCGTGCCTCGCCTTCTGACCGCAACGACCTCAGTTGGTGTCGTTGCACCGAGGAAGACGCAGACAGTAGTATGGCTTCCACCCCGTCTTACTCCATGGGCCTTCTCGATGAGGGAGTAGAAGATATTCAGATACCCCCTCTTTCCCCACAGGGTGTGGTCCCTATCCTGGATGAGAACATACTTCCACACGAGTTATTGGATAGTATCGTGTATAAACTCAAGATACCTACCCTGGAGCCAAAGGTAGGCCCTGACCTACTACATCTGCTTATAAGCATTACTGACAGTTCTCTTTCTTTCAGCGCGCCCCGCTCATCGCCCTTGACCCAGACCCCCAAACCGAAAAGGATCGGCCAAACACAGACCTAGAGAGCGAGACTGAGTCGACCGTCATGTGGGATGGAAAAATCGCCTGGGCTCTGAAAGGAGCAAGCATCTTCGACGACGCAGATGAAGAGTACGACGCCTTTAATGCTCGCTCTAACATGATCTCCAACCAGCCCTACTCTGACCTTTGGGTCTTCCAGCACGGTCTTCGCTTCATCCCCTCCATCTATGACCGCGACGTCTATCGCACCATTCGCATCGAGCAGCTTCCACGGGAAATCACTCTCAACCAGATCCTCCCGCTTGTTGTTGGCGAGATATACTGTGCTCAGCTTGCGGATACAATCGCGATGACGGGCTTCAACACCGCAATACTTACCTTTGTCACCACGAATGACGCCCTCCAGTTTTTGGCTGCCACTTCAAATGAAATACTGACCGTACCTGGGAAAATCGTCCCTGTCCACACACCCACATATCCTATGCCCGCCGACATGGAACGCTTGGTCGTGGAAGAAGGATATACCCGGTCAATTGGCATCTTCAATTGCACACGAATACTGAAAGAGGACATTTCCCGCGCCCTGGCTAGCTACAACCGTATGCTCAGTCTCCAAGTGGATAGCATCGAAGATGGTCCTGGGGTTGGTGAAGTTTCCGTGAAGATGTACTCTGTCAAGGCTGCGGCACAGGTGTTTGCCTATTTAAAACGCCATGCGACCTTGCGCAAATCTTATATTCGATTCTTGAGACAGGATGCTGCTTATTTTGAGTCTGATAGCATGTTGGTGGGCCCCGGTTCTGCAAATGGCACTTGATAGTGGATGTTTCCTCTCTATTTTTGTTTTGTTTCCATTCCCAAATCTCTTTTGCGCCGGAAGTCTCTTTTAAGGGAGATATCTTGCAATTCTAGCCCTTAGTTATTGACGCGAGGTATGTCGTGAAATCTCCTGTTCTTTACAGCGTTTAATGATATTATTGCTGGCCAACAAAGCTTACGAAAAATAACTTGATGATTCTTCATGAGCTATGAGATTCAATGAAAGAGAATAAGCAGTATAGTCCATGAATTATTGTATTTAAGTCTCCGTGCAATGGGACTGACAAGCAGAGAGACCAGCAAGTTATTCAGTGGGAAGCACACTCAGCTTCGAAGATATGGACGACGATATATAATTAGATTACAATAGAATCTAGCTTAATGAGCTACTTTACCCAGATATATCCCTGTTTAGAATACCCGACCGCTGACCTGGTGGATCTTCTTGACATTGACGTCCTTCCAGAATATCACCGATACCAGGGTGATAGAGTAGAGACATGTGGCAGTAATCAACATCAACCGCTGCGTCTGACTGTAAGACAGGTTGATGGCATCGCGCTCAGGGCTCCCAACGGGGTATCCATACTGCGCCGTGACACTTCCGTAGATAGTGCTGAGGTTGGGAAGAGCGTCGGCGGGGAGATTTTCCTTTAGCTTCCGTGGGAAGATACCCGTCCACATGGCGGCGGCAATGGATGAGCCAACTGCAGAACCGATGTTGATGACCATGCTTTCGGCCGCGAGGATGGCGGGGATATCTTGCTGTCGCGACACGGCCATGACAGTCATCTGCTCGCAAATAACAAGGGTGCCGCCACCAAACGCGATGAAGATCTGGCACATGACAATGTAGCCGATATCGACGCCGGCGTGACGGAAATGGATCATGAGGGCAACGCCTAGGATGGTGGCAGGGACACCGAAGTATAGCGCTTGCCATTTCAGACGACCGTTGTAATGGATCACGATGCCCATGACAATGGACCAGAAGGAAGATCCTACTGTATAGATGTTGCTGATATAGGATGCTTGTGTGACGTTCTGGTTGTAGACAACAAGCAGCATGGAGTAGAAGTAGTTGTCCCAGATATACCAGGCTATGTACAGGCTGCCTGCCATAATATAGGTGAAGATCACGGTGCGGTCCTTGAGCAAATACCAGGGGATGAAAGTTATAGGCGCAAGGTACTTCTCATAGAAGATGAAACCAATGATTAGGAGTCCACCAAAAATAAGGAAGCAAATGATAAGTGGCGAGCGCCACTCGTTGGCCTGTTTAGTGTATAGATTGAAGGCCAGAAGGAAGAGAGCGAGCCCTAGGGCAAATATGAAGATACCGATGAGGTCAAACTCCTTGACGTAGTGGATGATAGACTGGGAAAGGGTGCGGTTGGATTCACGCTCGGGGATCAGTCCCATTTTTTCAGCCTTGCGTTGGTTGTAATAGAAGAGAAAGAACAGGGGTGAAGAGACAATGGGAATTACCACGGCCCAGACGCCAAAGCCCCAGCGGAAACCAATGGTGTTGAGTGTACTCTGCGATGCCGGACCATAGGCCCAGACGGTGGCGATATATGGAGAGGCCACAAATGCGATCCAGAACGCCCGGTTCTTCAGCTTTGATGTATCCGCGATGAAGATGGTCATCGTAAAGTCAAGACCTGTGTATCCTATCTGGTAAAAGACTTGGGCAGCGCAGTAAGTTTCCACGTTGTTGCAGCCCGCCATCATGATTAAGCCGATGGTCATGCTGCCGACCATGAGAGCGAAACCTTGGGGCCGTCCCCAGATATCCATCAGCTTGGCATACGGAAGCTTGATCAAACCAGCAGCCAGAGATGATATAATACTCGTAGTAGCGGTGAGAGAATGCTCGGCGAAGGCACTGGTGACAAACGGAGTCAGGTTCGAAATCATACCCGACGCAAAGGCCATAATGAAGTGAATGACCCAGATTCTGAGTCGTTCATGGTTAGCTTCTCTTCCTTAGTCCACGAGGTTTGAGAAGAAGAGAGCTTACAAGACGTAGGCAGCGACGATATGGCTAAAAGACCATACTTGGGTCATGGCTTGCGCAGCCTGGACACCATGCTGGAATTCTGGATTCACTAGGTCGCCGTGACCGTCTTCCTTGGAGTCAACCTCTGCTGGACGGGAATCCGCACGCTTCTCTGCAGGGGCCTCATTGTCTGCCGGTCGCTGGTTTTCGTCGACCGGCAACTCGTCGCGCTTGTATGGAAGCCTGAACCGCATTGTTAAGAGAGATGACTGATTTGGTGAGCTGTAGAAATGGAGGATGGACAGAAGGCAGTAGAGAAGAGACCGAAATATAAGCCAATGCCGAAGGACGGCGCATTAGTTCTCGTGGACTGGGGGCCAGAAATTCCCGCCATGCGACAGCAAATGCCATGAAATCGTGGGTCCATCCTGTAGCCGATGTCGCGCCTTCCAACAGCAAGAACTACGTACTCCACAGTGCACCTGGCCTGGAAGGGTTTTCTAGACGATCTTTAGCGTCGCCTAGTTCCAATGAGCCCTGCGAAGTTGAGAACTTGGGGTCGCTAACTTGGAAAGCAGGTTGCAGTGGTGGGTCCACATTATCTGATTTGATTATCTGATAATCTTATCTTTGTTTCCATGGACCCTGTAATGTGCATCCCACAGAGCCGGTCCGTGTACTCGGTCCGTGTACTCTAAGTAGTCGACGATTACAGCGTGGGAATGTCTAGGACAGGGTACAGTATATCCAAGGATTCCACGTAGGGGACCAGGGGTACGAGCCATCTCGTGTGATATTTTTGAGGATCCACCCCGCCGTAGAGGGATGGCCTGACTTGGCAGTTTGACTAGGTTGGAAAAACCGCCATGGCACTAGTCAAGCTTCCATGGCACCGTCTGGGAAAAGGTTTCCTCGCCCGTGTGGTTATAATAATAGAAGAATCAAGACGGTTTGAACATAATAGGTGACCTTGGAACTCGTCCATTTTAACTGGAAATGGTTTCACCCAAGGCGAGAGAGAGCAGAGTTAACCAGACCACAGCACTCTGAGACACGGAGCTTCTAAGAGGCACGTCACCCTGGAAATGATCGGGATTAGTGGAGGCACCGAATATCAACAAGCACATTTACAAAGAAACCATCTCCGTCGAGACATAATTCGATGTCTCATAACCTCTTGTAGGTCCAAGTGAGGAGGCAGCAAGACTTCAGGTAAATCAGGATCTTACAGGATAGTATGCTGGTGCGGACCAGACCTGTATACTCTGAACCTGTCTATTCAATGCCTTCCAAGGATCTTACTGGACACATGCTTAGTACAAGATAAAAACCAAACAATTTTCCATCTTGATATTCTTGACGACATTGACCAGAACAGCCACAATGATGCAGGAGTCGAATCAAGTGCTACTCTGTGATGGGGCCAAAATGCCGGCACTGAAGACCAAAGCAGTGTGCCATTGAGTTCGATACAAACCAGCATTCCATTCCTTTAGCCTCCGTAAGTCCTGTCTGCCCATAGGGATAACTCGGGGGATATTGTATTGCGGTATTACAAGCCTACCAACACAGCCGCCTAGGTTCCATTGTGTAGAGCATCACAGTTGGCTAAACATGTTATTGAATTCTGTTTGCCCCAATATTGTTGTCCACACTGCGCAGTCCTGGTTAGGGCAGCGATCTAGCTGTGGTTCGAGACCGGTCGATTCGATAAGAGTCGTAGCTTATCGACAACAAAACATGGAGGTTAATTATGTTCTTGACAGTCTCTGATATCAAAACTCTTGCACGAAACAGATAGAGAGATAGTATCGGAGAATGCGTAGAATAACTTGAAGGCCAGATGGCAATTGGCCAGTCGCAGCTCCGAAAATTCAAATTTATCTCCGGTAATGATTACATAAGCCTACTTCGGAAAAAATTCTGGGCCGTTTCGCCTTCAAGATTCCTTCAGCATCACCTCGAATGGATTGGCATTAGTCCAGATCGGCCTTTTACAGTGTTTCGTCTCGCGTTCTCGGTTCTAAGGCAGCTCCCGATCTCAGGGCACTCGCAGACATGCAGGCTATGTGCAACGACACGAAAGATGCAGCTTTGAACGCTGTGCCTGAGAAACCCATAGCTCCTCCACAAATACAGCAAACGAACAGCGCGTGGACGCATCTGGTAGCTGGCGCGTGAGCAACCCTTCCCTCAACCAGAATTGCCGTGAGTATTCAGGATACTAACTCCATCTTCAGCGCTGGCGGCATGGCAACTGCCCTTCTCACCTCCCCCCTTGACGTCCTCCGAACACGCCTCCAATCCGACTTCTACCGCTCCCAACTCAAATCCCCCATAGTTGCCTCCCACCTCCGCCCCTCTTTAGCCCGCTCATTCGTCCGTCATTTTAGCGAAACCTTTGAAATTCTCTTCTCCATCCACCGAGTCGAAGGCTGGCGGAGCTTATTCCGCGGCCTCGGCCCCAGTCTCACAGGTGTTGTCCCGGCGACAGCAATTAAGTTCTACGCCTACGGGAACTGCAAGCGTCTTTATCCGGAGCTTTTAGGAATAAATAAAGATGCGACCTCAGTGCATGCACTGTCCGCCGCTACCGCGGGCGTTGTGACGGGGACAGCAACGAATCCGATCTGGTTGGTGAAGACGAGGCTGCAGCTTGATCGATCGCATGTGAACAGTGACGGGTCTATTCGGCCGCCGATGTACCGGAATAGTATGGACTGCGTTAAGCAGGTTGTTCGGCAGGAGGGTGTGAAGGGGTTGTATCGGGGGTTAATGGCAAGTTATCTCGGCGTCATTGAGACGACGTTGCATCTGGCCGCGTATGAGCGGATAAAGGTCATGGTCGCGCATCATTATCAGCGGCAGGGCAAGGCTCAGTCGAGCGAGGTGACCCAGGGGTTGATTCTCAGTGGTGCGGCCGGTGTTTCGAAGCTCATTGCTGTTCTGATTGCCTATCCTCATGAAGTATGTCCTTCTTTCTCTATCCTCTTCATACTCCACGCATATACTAATTGAGGAACGCACAGGTCCTCCGAACCCGCCTCCGACAAGCCCCCATGGCCGACGGCCGCCAGAAATACACAGGCGTGATGCAATGCCTACGACTAATGGTGAAAGAAGAAGGCTTGGCGGCATTATACGGTGGCCTGACAGCACACATGATCCGGACGGTCCCTTCGGCTGCGATTACGCTAGGGACATACGAACTGGTGCTTAAGCTGCTGAGTAGTGATCATTCGACATCATAAGGGAGCTACTAGTATGACTCACAACGCGGGAAGATGATAATTGTATATTACGACTGTAAAATATTTCATGTACTATAGATGGGGCAATTGGCAATATAGAGGGCTTGTAATAATAGATACCTTTTTGGATACTTGGTTTCATTTGTACTTGTTGATTTCGACTTGCGTAGCTACGGCTCAGGAATTGTCACTCAAGAGCATACAACCACGGGTTGGTTAAGAAAGTCGCGGATAGGCCCCATTATACACCCGAAGATCGTAACATCGCACAACAATAGGACAAGCTCAATCACGCCCCGCAACACCAAGCTCGCACTCCGACACCGCAGCCCGAAACTCCTCGACATCCTCGCCTCTCTCTTTCATAACCCATTCTAGCGTATCCCCAAACGTCTCGCCATTATCGCGGAACCAGTCTCCGAGCGAAAGCACATATGTCTCAACTTGCTCCTTGAGCGGACAGTGTTCCCGCAGCCAAAGAACCTGCCCGGGGTCAAGCTTCATCATATCCTGCACAACGTAGTAATGCGGGATCTCATCTCCCCATCCCTCCGAGCCGGGTTCGTGGAAGATATCGTTTCGGAAGCGTGAGCGGAATTTGGCGGAGGAGTTCGTGAAGGTTGCGGAGTGGTTGGAGTGGAAGTATTGGTTGACGATTGGGTTGAGGGTTAGGTCGGAGAGTCCCGTCAAGGTGTTGTTCGTAGGGTAGTTTAGGTGGACGTTGAAAAGTAGTTGGTGGTTGTTTTCTGGGTATCGCTTTCGGAATTTCCGCTGTATAGTTCCATTACTTGGGCAGATGTGGTTCTGGACAATGTCACTTATGACCAAGCGCACGTCCTCGATTTCGGCCAGCTCAGATGTGGACCAGTTGTGGAGGAGCTGTGCGCGCTCAACGACTATATTCCGCATATTACGGCTATATCGATCGTAGTCGTGCGTGTAGAATGCGCGGTCGTACAACCAGAGACGGTAGATAGCACGGCGCAGACGAAAGCGTTCCTCATCGGTGAGCGAACGTCGGTTCTCAAAGTCAAGCTTCCACTTCTTTATAGGGTATATAGCCTCCCACTTCCGAGCAACTCGGCCAACCTGGACAACTTGTTTAAGAAGGGATGTTGTAAGAGGCGCCGTGCGGAAAATATGGGCTGGTTGACTCGTGTTATGTGTCACAATCTGGATGATATCATCGAGGGGGCCGAATTCTATTCCTGCCACATTGATGAGGATCTGTAGCTTGTTCGATCGATTGAAGACGTTACGAAACCGACGGCACACCATTGCCAGGTTTACAACATCAGAGACTGCTTCACATGAACAGAATATATGGAGCAGAAGCTCCGTGGCGAGATAGTGGAAGGACATGGACATGGTTTCTGTAGATACTGGTATCAAGATATGTGAGCATACTAGGCCATGGCAATCAAAGGGTATCATGAATATTACCAATTGAATATTATTCTGATCTTGCAATGAAATTCTTAGAGGCCGAGATGATCTAGACCCTGGTCTTTAGTTCCATGAAACGATCACTGGGTCGTTGTTATGACAGTAATCAACTGCCGCCGCAAACAGGTATGACTCCTAAGCTGCGACCCCACCATTGGGGCTGTCGGAAACGAGAAAAATCTGGGGGATAATAAAGGCGGTATGTAGCATTTCAGAAAGATGAGCGTAAGCTCCCTGGAGCCACAAAGGGCTGGATTGTGAAGGGGATGCCATGACTGGTGAGAAAGTTGAGGTCGAGGGCTTCGGGGTCCAAGCTCCTTCCTATGTACCAGAAGTTATGCAACCGCTTATCTAATCAACTAGATTCATCATTTACGTTAACTATAATGTTCGTTCTGGTAACCAGAGACATGTTGGCATCCAAGTAGACAGCATCAGAACTTTTGATAGATCACACCAGACGCCTAGATAAGACCATGAATAACAATCCCTCACATATGCATCCTTCAGGATATCAAGTCTAAGAGTACATCAAGCAAGCATAACTGAAAGCGACACGGATCATCCGAATAGCCTCCGAGTGTCCAGGGCACCCGGTTTCCGCTCACCGTGTCCCAATTCCAACTCCGACCGCCTAGCGATTCGGTCCGTTTGTGTGTCCCTCCGGTTGGCATACCGTGCTGCCTTGCTGACTCGGATATCACGGCGGACCTGGTTCGGGCTCACGTACTCCTTGTTCTCGTAGATGACGGGCCCGCCGAAGCTACCCTCCAGGATGACGATAGGCGTCAGAACAAATCGAGGGCCAATCTCCACAAGAGATAGTTCCGGACCGTCCTGCTTCTTGTGCACAGGCTTGTCGTCTTTCTCATCCCCGTCCTTCTTGTTTCCAGCCTCTGACTCTCTGATTTCGTAGATCCGAATCCAGATCTTGCCGTCGACACCGTAGATACCAATGACACGGTCGATGAAGGGCTTCATTCCCTTGACGCCGCGCTGGGGCACACAGAAGACGCTACGGAGCATCTCCCTGATCAGACCCCGATACTCGTTTCCTGGCTGGGCCATGACCGGGCCTTGGTCGTCGAACGACTGGTCGAAGACCACGATACCCCGACCACCCTTCAAACAATTCCCAGCAAAGCCGGTGTTCAACTCTGCCATTGTGTGCAGGTTGTTGACATGGAACTTGACCGTAGGGCCATTAGGAGGCCGTGAAAGCCACAGGTAGAGATCTTGCCCGTTCTTCTTGGCCTCGAGGAAGAAAATAACGTTGCATGAGTGTAGGTCGGCGAGGGAGTTCAGGAGCAGGTTGTAGCCAGCGGCCTTCTTCTTCGAATCCAATTTGCTTTCTTTGTGAGTGTGAGGAAGCAATGAAGTAAGATCGGCGAGGAGATGTCGGTGTCTAGAATTGAGAATGGTTAGCGATTCAAATTTTTAAGTTGTAGTGAAATAAAGCCGTACCGAGATGTGACACCTCGCGATGTCAGCATTAGCACACGAGTTTTAGGCATGAGCCCAGCAGCGAGCTGTTTCTTTGCTGTTTCCACAGTATGCTCCTCCTCTTCCTCACTATCACTTGTATCGTCGGCATCGGCTAGAAGCTCGTCCATCATAACGTCTTCTTCATCTTGATCCTGTTGCTTCGCAAGTTCGCGCGACTGCTTCTTCGAAAGAGTCTTGTAAACGGACGCCATTTTGGATCAAAAATCTGGGAATGCTAACAATTGAATGTTGATTGACGACGAAGCTTCTGCGAAAGGAAAAAGTTGGGGCAGAATAATTTTTAGTTCACCGCCTTGTCTGATATTATGTCACGTGATATTTCCTAATATGGAAGGTGTACTATACGGGTCTCTCCATAGTGCCTGCCTATATTGTGAGCACTCTGATTATTCCTTTGAACTATAAGAATTCAGTTCCTTATAAGTAAGTAGATCTACTGGCTCGGTTAAGGATGTTACTCGAAAATGAGAATCTTAGTGACCTTTTTGTATCTTGGCGTCTAGGTACAGATAGCCAAACATAGAAGAGAGAGGTAAAGTTCAAGGCAAAACAAGATAAACACATATCTCCTCGGGAAATCATAGTGTAATAGCCAATTTGTATATCTTGAATTGGAAGTCAGACTACTGAGATTCTTTTTGTCCAGTGCCATACTAGAAGTCAAAAAAAATCGATATATTACAACATCCGGAAACGAATGTATGGTAACGTTCACTACCCATCAGCTAGATAAAGTACTCCAGGCCTACGAGCATTCAACCACAACGTGTCCAAGGCCGCCGAAGCCTTCCTGAGCGACTTTCGTTCCAGCAAGCCGGTTTGCCATATTCAGCTTCTGTGAAAGTGTCCAGGTATCTTTCTTACAGATTAATCCGTACAACATGCCAGCTATAAAGGTGTCTCCTGCACCGATAGTGCTGACAGAGCGTTAGCAAATGGGGCTCAGGGGATCCCGTGGTATTGTTTAGACTTACTCGACTACTTGTAACCCCAACGGCGTGTAGGCTGGACTATGTATGATGTCTCCAGACTTGGTCTCAAGGGCCACGGCTCCATCTTGGCCCCATGTACAGCAAAGAAGCGACCTAGAGCTCCATTAGTTACCATATAGTAGCAGAGGATGAGATATTGTACGTATTGCTTGTCAGAGACGATTCTTTTCGGACACATTCTTGGGCCGAGTCGTACCCATTGCCCTTTAATGTGTAAGCGGAACTCGTGAAAAATAGGTATATTGGGTTCTTACCTGAGCCCAACCCTTGGAGTAGAAGACTACATCGGCCTCCACCGCGAGGCCCTGGAGCCCTGGCCGGCCGGGCTTCTCCACCTCCACGCTGATTATGGCACCTGGGAAACGATCTCGAATATGACGTACACAAGTGAGAGTCACATCAGGTACGCGGCCCTAAATCCCGGCGCTGTAAGCCAGGCAGTTTTAAGTGATAAAATATACAGCATTAGAACGAACCTCGAAATGAAACCACGCAGGTCTGGGCTTTATAATGGAGATAGCGTGCACAAACTCGTCTAAGGTCATCTCAGGAAGTTCATTGTAATTAACAATCGTTCTGCTGCCTGTCGACTGGCTTTTTATGATATAACTTGAAGCCGGCTCCTCAAACTCCTCTCGATAAATGCAGTGGTCAAGAGATACATTAGGTTCGAAAGCATCACGAATCTGCCGGGAGGCGACTGAAGAGCGGGCAGGGAGAATCGTAACAAGATTCAGCGGAACTTGCGCGGCTGGCGAAGATTGTGCCACGAGTTGTTGCAGCACTTCCAAGCTGTTTGGGCAGTTACCTCCTCGCCGATGCGAGATATTGGTAGCACGTAGTTTTTCATCCTCTCCTGGGTAACGGGGTGTTCTGGTGTCGTGAGCGAACGTCGGTCGATCGTGGAGGGAGGGAGTTGACTGACGTTAGGATTGTGTCGACGTAGCATGCGCCTACTGCAACTAAAGACATTAGAGTGAAGAATAGTATTTGTTTTTGAGGATAGAAGTAATAGAAGCGAATGGTTGATCAAGTTAGAAGAAGATGAAGCCTGCAGAGTCGGGCCTCAACGATCCATGTCATACTTTTGTGGGGTAACACGACCCACCATCATACATCACCTTCAACTTTCAGTATCAAATTCAACTTCTTTGCAATTACCAGATTTTAAAAGATAGTAAGTAGTAGGTATATGGCTGTTCTCTACCCCCGGAGCTCATGAGTATCCAGACCACAATCAGTAGAACCGCTTGAAGCCCTTGATCCTAGCAGCCCTTCTCCAGCGCTTCCATGTGCGGTACGCGAGTCTTTCAGTTCGCTCATTCAGCCTGCTCGAACGCCTTCTTCTGAAGCCTTTGGGATTGAGATTATCGACTAGGGTACTCTGGGCTGGAGCAGATGCTTTGCGCTTGTTCTTGTTGGCTTTCCGTGCGCCTCTCGCAAAGTCTGGGAAGTAACCTCCCATAAGGCTGCTGTACTCCAAGCTAGAGCTTCGTCAGTATCGTGGTCTTATATAATGCGAGAATAGACAGCAACTCAAGAACTTTCAAGAACTGGTAACAGTATCACGTCCTCAACGCAAGGCCACATCACATGTGCACGCAGACAATAATCAAACCCAAGAGAATTAAAAAATACTCACCGGATGCCATTCCAAGTCCTCCCTAGCATATCGGCTATATCACGCCACTCAAACTCGGTCAAGCTAAGCTGCTTATACCGGGCGATGTGCATAAACAGCAAAAGCCGTCTGCGGCTATCCCACCACCGAGCGGTATTCCTCAACGCCTTTGGTTTTTGTTTCTTGGTGAAGCCCTTCTTCTCGAATATCGCCTTGCGAAGGGGCGCAGGCCATCCGCCGGCTTTCGGTTTCTTTTGGGCTTTGCGGCGCTTCTTCAGGGTTGCTTCGGCTGTGTTGACTGGTTTGGCGGCTTTGGATTTCCCGGTTGGTTGGGATTTCTGGACTTTCTTCTTTTCGGTACGAGGTTTGGTCTTGGAGCTTGAAGCTCGAGCCATTTTGATGTGAGGATTCTTTAGGGTAAGCAAGTATGATTTCTAGGATAGAGGGAGTGGGATGGGGAAGATGGGTAGAAGGAATAGCAATACATCAGGACCGTTGTATTTATAGTCTAGTAAAGCGGGGATTCTGTGAATGGCATATTGACTGAATAGGCTGTTCGCTTCATTGTTGTATTCATTAGGTAGTGGCAATGCAGCTATTGTGCTGTGGTAGGCCTGACATTCCCTTTGCGACACCTAATGTGTTCCTACCTCTGACTGTTTGGTAATTGGCACACTGGTTTCATCTATGGTATGAAACTCCATTCTCGCATTTATAACAGTAAGATAAAACCATGCGGTTTCCTGGGTTTAGAAAAAGCAAGTACGAAGCGTAGACTACAGAATTTCATTAACATTTCGTACCAGAACTATTCAGACCACAAGTTGTCATATCATTAATTAACCCACAGGCTCACTGTAGGGATAGGCAACACTAGAAATTCAACATCAAACATTATCATCAAGTAATCATACACGGGCACAAAATGAAGCCCAATCCCCAAGCCTCAAACCGCCGATGAACAAGGAGGTCACTATCGACCGCAAAATTAGTTATCCGCGCCTAGCCATGACATTCAACTCTCATAAATAGTTGAGAACAAGAAGTTACCCTGTCCTCCTCGCCTCTGAATGCTACCATCTCTATCTCTACCCTCAAACAGTCCACATGGCTGGGCTTGTCTAGGACCCGTTGGGGGATGTCCATTCGGCCGCTCCTCGTCCTTGGGACGGAGGCGCATGTTCAAACCTGTTGGCTGGATGGGGGACTTTGAAGTCTTTGCATTTTCCTTCTTTTTCTTCTGCTTCTTGTTGAGCGAGGGTGTAGAAGGTGTAGGATGTCTAGTTTGAGCTTGGTTCCGGCGCGAGTCATGGTAGTGTCGAGAACTGTTCCCTGCGTTGGAACTTAGAGGGGTATGCTGGGCACGAGCTTGACCTGAGCGTTGGGTGGGAGGAGGCGTATAAGGATCTGGTACTGCCGTTCGAATAGGTGAGTCTGCGATGAGGATTGCAGTGTCCCAGTCGTCTTCGGGGGTATTTTCACGTTGGGATACCTCTTCATCGGATAGGATATCTCTTCATCTCGTCTCTGGCGATCTTCGAGGACCTCATCGGCCATTTGCTTGAGATGTCGAAAGCGGCGACTAGTCGGAGATTATGTGTTAGTATGCTGTTAATCATGCAGAAGTCCAGTGCATCAAGTAGAAGAATGTATACCTCAACGCAGAAGGAGAATAGATCTCACTGCCCAAAACATCCGAAAGCTGAGTAAAGTTAGGGGTTCTGGTGTTCATCTGGGCAAAAATTGCAAGGAGCATGTATTTGTCCTTTCGATGGTCCCATTTTACAGCGGGCATTTGGCGCTTGGGTTTCGAGACGGCGGCCTCTTGGACTGGTGCCGCGGGTGATCTGGCCCTACGTCTTGTACGTGGCATATTGACTAGTGGAATGTGCTATTCAGAGTGCGAGGAGACTGGAGATAGGAAGAAGGAGGATGTAGAAAGATATTTTCTAGAAGACGACACCGAGAAAGTTGTCCCGTCTAGTATACCGTGTTTCATGCTGCGTCGCCAGACACGCGTAGCGACACGCGCGAGAACTTAACGAGTATAAAAGAGATGAAAATGGATGAAAATGGAAAGACAGCATTTCGTGATGCTATATCTGCTCAGAGCGATTTGTCAGAAGCTGACTCGTGCGGGTCTTAAAATTGAGAAGCGTCTGTTGAGGCTGCCCGAACATGGATGTCTCGAGCATTACCTCCGATAACTTAGATCTAATAATGTTGTCTGCCTTGCCCATGGAATCTCTGAGAGTGAGTACTAGTAGACTGCTTGGCCTAGCGGTGAAAGGGTTTTCTCTACTATAGACTTCTAGGAAGGCTATGATGATAGTGAGACATTTCCGGGCAATCATTTTGGATCAGGGCTGACAATTTAAGTTTCTGATTATTCTAGCTAACTAGCCTATCTTTGCCCCCTAGCATAAGTATGCAAAAGAAGAATTTCGTTATCTTCTATTTGAGGCTTCGTTTGTTCGTCTGGACTTTCCCATCGGCTCATGGTCAGGGTCGTGGGCTATATGCAGGTAGCCGTACCTCTAGAAACCGAACAGGCGAGTCTAACAATCTTGAGATGAGACCTGACTCCCTATCCTGTAGCCAACATGATTCTCGCATAATATCTGGTGGATGTCTTAATTTTGTTCTGGCTCACGTTGTGCTATTTCAGGGCAAGGACATCCACGTGACACCTCTGCCTTATTACTAGGAAACTGGTTAAGATTCTAGAACAAAAATCTATTCTATAACCTAAGCTGTTTGACTCTGGTTGTTTCTATTGACGAGCTGCTGGATAGTGGGACTGTGCCAAACTCTTTGAGATGCTGATATCCAGGACATGCAGCCTTCCAGCCAGACCGCCACCTAAGGTCATGATCACTCTTCATTCCCTTCTTTATTAGATCATAGAAACTCCAGCTATGAGACTCTGGTATTCTTTGTCGCCTATAATGTCCCCTTGTCATTGACTCACTATTAATATTAATAACCACTATCCTGGGAAACAAGATATATAAGGAGCTGTGCACCCCAGTTTGACCCTTTTCAAATTCATGAATCTGGATTATCACTCTGACGCTCAACTTCAGGAAAAATTTGGTCAAACTCCCTGGTTCAATATTCAGACTATCGCTCCCTCCACAATGTCTCCTCTGGAAGATGCCGGTCGTACGACTCCTGTGAAGGATTCCGCTCCCACCTTGACTGCTGGCCGACGCAGCAAGACGATGCCAACCGATAGCCCAGCAGCCAAGTTCCTCTACACCATCATCAAGCAACTCGATCTCAAAGGCGTAAGTAACCAGCACTGCTTCTCATCGCCCCATTGCCTAACCATGAAGCAGATCGACTGGACATTGGTCGCCTCCCAGCTTGAAATCTCCAACGGCCACGCCGCCCGAATGCGCTACCACCGTTTCCGAAACCAGATGGAAGGCATAACCTCCAAACCACGCAAGAAGGACGCAACCAGCAAGCCCCCCAAAACCGCAACAGACCTCTGTAGAGAGGACGCCCCAAAAGAGACCTCCCCCCAGCCTTCGCAGATCGTGAAACACGAGCCGCACCCTGGCGGCAGCAGCAGCTCTAGCGAGTCGAACAACCCATACATCAAAGCCGACCCCTACGCCCAGCCGATTCGAAGTCTAGCCGATATTCCACCGCATATGGCCTCCCAGTTCGCGCCGGGGAGGGAGCATCATTATCAGCCTTCTGCTGGCCCTTATGCCCATATGGCCATGTCTCCCGAGATGGCGATGTATTCGCCAAGGCCGATCTATCCGCCGGTTTCGCTGGGGTTCCAACACGCGTATGGACCTCCGGTTGCTTGGACACCTGTTAAGGTTGAGCCGAAGGTTGAGATCGAGCCGAAGGAGGACGTGAAGATAGAGGGGACACCGGTGAAAGAGGAAATGGCGGAGATGGTGGATTGCGAATAGAGCTGGATTTGTATGATCCGTTGGAGTCCACATAGGGATTTAGGTGGAGGGCATGCATGTCCCTATCAAGCGCTAGATTGTTATTCTGGTTAACGGTGGTACCTTCATTGCTGGAGTTTGTTTATAGATTTGGGGTTCTTTGTTTCAATGGGATGGGGTTGAATGATTATGGAATAAACTTGTCGTCAACACTGATGGATGGTGTGACTATTTGCTAAAATTCAACTCAATAAAATCCAGGAGTGGCAGATTGAGTGGTATTGTCTCTGTTAATCCGGTTGTTGTTTTGGAATCTGTTGTTGGGTGATGGAAGGCCGAAGTATTGTTGTCCCCGGTGTAAAGGGTACAAGTGGTTATTCGATAATATAAGGATGTTGCTCTCAAATAATTTCCATTACTATTAGGCTCTGTAGAGGGCAAGACATCCTACTGGTAGGATGCTGCCCTCTTAGGAACTTGCTATGGCACTAATGACTATCCTTCAGGTGGCATAAAACCAATTTCCCTTCCTATTCTTCAATTTCCAGATACCCACGGTCAATGTACTACCGATACCCATCCCTCGTAGTATCCACCTAGAAGCCCCAGAAAAGAACTCTCCCTACCCAAGCTGATATGGTCAACACCGAGGCGCCTAAGAGTAGGAGTAAGTCCCCTAGCGAGATAAATCAACGTACAAGTGTAGCTTACTCGAAATCCACCTTCCGCATCAACTATTCCTCTTCCTCCTCCTTCACTAATCCCAGGAGTTAGCCTGCCTGTGTTCACATCACAAGAGTCCATTCGAAAGAAGACAAAAGTTACCTTCACCCGCATCGACATCTCCAGCTTCTGCCCCCGCTGCAGCTGATTCCTCGGCCTTACTAACAGGATCCATGGCTGGAATGGGAGTGGCAGACGACACCTTCGCTCCCTTCCTCACAGCACCTTTCTTAGGTCTACCTGCGCCACGCTTAGTAGGGGACCCATCGACCTTGGGGCCGGTCTTCTCCTTGACTGGACTAGAGCCCGCCTTGCACTCAAGGGTCATGAATCCGTAGCGTTTGCGCAGCTCACGGAAGCGGTTTCCAACGGAGTTGACGTTGGTGTAGCCCATGGCCTCGGCGATCTTTGTGAGGTCGACCTAGATTATGTTAGAAGGGGTATTAGAATGTCTTCGCCGAGAGGGAACTGCTTCAGAGGCTTACCTTTCCATCTGTGTCGATGTTTCTCAGAATCTCGAAGCTGAATCGGATATCATTCTGTGGAACGCCATCGGGTTCGGTAGCGGTGGTGTTGGACTTGGTAGTCATGGTTCGGACTTTGGGAGTGATGGAATGTTGATAGGTGATTGATTGTATGTGAAGATATTCACTTGGTATGGTGGAAGATGTTGAAGAGGTTAGAGGGTGGATGGGAGTAAGGTATTGTGAATGATGGAAAATGTAGTTAAGAAGGACAGGGAGGTTGTAAAAGAAGAAAAGAGAGGAAGAGGGAAGAGGAAAGAGGGAAGAAGAAAGAATAGAATCCCACAGTAAAAGCGTGAGGGAAAGTGAGGGAAGATCTGGCAGTTCTTCATTTTGAGTCGCCACTGATTAACATGAGAAAAGACCACTTCAACCTGCCACTCTTGGATTCTATCAAGTTGAGTCCGAGTGGGCCAATATCTGTCTTCATTCCGTTCAGTACTGGTTCTCTATGTCGGCAATAAGTCCCTGTCTGGGATATAACATATGAAGTAATCTAGGATTGTATAGAGAGTAACTTGGAACGAACACTGAATATGAGTATCTAAACAATCCAGTACTATCTTAGAGTCTCTATCTGCTCATCCTCTGCAATTCCAGCCTGCCATTCTTACTCTCAGTGTTCCTCCTCCATCTTCTCATCTTCCCACTTCATCTTCCTACTTCATCCTTCAACCTTCACTCTCACTACACTAACCCCCCCAAACACCAATCCAAAGAACTCTGTGACTGAAATCAATCTTCTCTACGCTTAAAGCTTCGTCTACTATACTCACCCTCCATCTATCTCTCAAATATCTCAATCTCTCAAATTCCACCCACAATCCACCCACCTATCCACCAACCACGATGTCCACCGTCACCAACGAAGAACACATCTCTCTCCTTTTAAGCTGCATCCAGCACTCCACCGGCGGAAAGGTAAGAACCTTAGCCTCCTAACCAAGCCCATCTGGGCCCAGCCCATACCATACATCATCTTGCTAACATCACCATCAAACCAACCAACAGATCGACTTCAACTCCGTTGCAAAGGACTGCAACATCATCTCCAGAGAAGCTGCGTATGTCTATCTACCCCACTACAACTTTACTCCTCCTTTATACCTCTCTTCTCCACCATTCCCCCCCTCTCCCCCAATTCTATAAAAAACATAGCTAACTAACACCCCCTAGAGCAAAACGCTTCTCCCGCCTCCAAAAGTCCCATTTAGCCAATGGCGGAACCAATCCCAATGGCAATGCAAGTGCAAGTGCAAATGCAAGCGAAATCCCAGCACCCGCATCCGGCGAAGCCGATACCAGCGAACAAGGCCAAGCTCAAGGCCAGGAGCAGGAGCCACCGGTAACAGCTAAAACTACACCTCGCAAGCGCAAGCCCCGCGCAACAAAGGCAAAGGAATGCGGGGCCCAGCCGGCTCGGAAGAAGGGGAAGACTAGGAAGGCGAAGGAGGTGGTGAAGGTGAAGGAAGAGGAGAAGGAAGGGGGTGCGGATGGCAATATAAAGATGGCGGATGTTGAGATGGGCGGGGTTGGAACTGGAGTTGGAGTTGGAGTTGGAGTTGGAGTTGGGGGTGAAGGTGAAGGTGGTGAGGATACGGCTGCTAAGGCTGAGGGGAGTGACGACTACTACTAGGTAGTCTTTTCTGGAAAATTTGGGGGATGCTATGGATGGACGGTTTGAATTGCGATCGGCAAGGTTATTTTATGGCCTTGGAATTTCTTGATTTTTTTTTGTCCTTGGACGCTGGACTGATATCGTTGCGGTGATCTTGCGGGATCTGTTTTCTTCTTTTGATGTTTCCTTTGCTAAATAAAGAGGTACGGTATCTACTATGAGATAAGTGATCTGGATCTTAGCAAAACAGTTTAGGCGCTCAAGCAATCCGTCATAATATTCGTACTAAAAAGCATGCAACCTTCAGAATAACACTGCGCAGTGGGTATCTGTAACGAAGAAAACCGAAAAAGAATCAAAAAGGATACAGGGGTATTTGAGAACCATAAGTATGACGATTGGGGTTGCAATATACAAGACGTATATATACCAACTGTTATATGTCTGCCATGACAGACTCGAGGATTTTGCGCTTATACTGAGATAGAGATCGTTCCCGCTTCTGCATTTGGGCTTTGAGCTTCTGGTATCGCTGCTTCCAAGTCGTCTCGGAGATGGTACCATCCGTGTTGTCCACTTCGTACTCGGCGTCGGTTAGGCTGTCTAATTCAGCACTATTGTCCAACTCATCAGATTGTCTTGGGGTGTTGTCAAATGTGCTCGTGGCCATTGTGATGTTGTTGTTCGCGCTACCAATGTATATATTCTCAAATGCGACTCTCGTTGAAAAGCGTGATGCGTGGCTGTATTCGAGAGAAACTTTGTAAACAGAGGTTGGAAAGCGTCCGTCCGCACCGGAGATCCCAGGGGCACCCGTAGTTGCAGCTCTCGGTTCAATATGCACCATTAGTGTACTGCTCGTGACCCCCGAGTACCCGAAATACGGCCCTAGTCCAAGGTGGAGAGCTGTTGTGAGGGCGGCAGCACCAAAAGGTAACTTGGCATATAAAACAGTGAGATTTGTCACCACAACCAATGCCAAAGCCCCTGCCTCTTCTGCACTCAAAGGGGTTTGGCGTCCGGTGAGCCTAGCTCGGAGCAGTTCACCCGACAGTATTCGCGCCACATGGTCAGGAGTAACGACGGTGTTGGGGACGCCGCTACGATTGACATTCGAGGAGGGATTCGCGACAGCTATACCACCAGGCACATCCGCTTGGGAATCTGTTGTTCCATTCCGCTGGTGTATTTCAGACTTCATTGAGGCTGAAGGGTTGCCCACCCCGTTCAGCAACAATGTAGGTGGAGTTGCTAGTCGTACAGGGGCCCCTGAGTGCTGCGGAACTTGCAGTTGAAGCTTACTTGGCTTTCCAACCATATTTACCGGGGTGGGAGATTGGTGATACTGGGAGCCGGTAGGATCTTGCTCGAGGACAATGGTAGGCGATGGCCTGACTCCAGTGCTGTGAAGATGGGACGGATCTGAGCGGTTAGGGTTCACGGGAAAAGACGAAAAAGGCCCAGACACCGTTCCCCTATTCGGCGGCCTACCGCGCATTTTTCCAGTAGAGGAGGTAGTGTTATTAGGCCAGGCAGATGAGACAGCAGGACCATGTCGCCTTTTCGCACGAGTCTTTTCCCCCGAGGATGGTGTGACTGCGGATCGTGGTTCAGCGGAAGTAAGGAAGACGTCCGACGTATGGTGCCCTCTCGGGATAACGGCAGATTGCGGATACACCGCAGGAGATGCCTCCCGGTCAAGACTTTTCCAGCGAAGGTCTTGTCCTGGTTGGGAGCCGGGGGCATCCGATGCCACCCCGTCCGTCGGGAATGAGGATGTTGTCATCCACGGATCGGTCGATTCCATATCGTCTGGGAATGCGCTAAAAGGAATGGCACTCTGCGGGAACGCCGAATGAGTGGGAAATGATCCCGCCTGGAAGACACCAACTGACGTATCGACCTGTGGCCTCTTAACGAGCCTCTCGCTTGAGTTGTCCTTTTCTTCCGCTCTCTTTCTTCCTCGTTTTGGTTTCCATTGAGGAACAAGGGCTCGTAACGCGAGATCTTCCTCCAGTGGCACACCATCGCGACTGTCGCTGACCACGGCGTTATTTGCGGGAAGTTGCGTGTAGTAAGGGTGCTGGTGACCTAGGCAGTATTCGAAAAATGCATCTACATGCATCGCGCGCATCCAACGCTAAAGAAAAAGACATGGTCAACCATGAGACAGACAGAGCAAGTATACAAGAAAGCGCATACCTTGAGACGAACTGCATATTGTTGGACCTTCTGGGTGCTTTGCTTCTTCTCCATATCAGGCGGTTCGACCCCCAGCTCAATGGCCAGCTGAATCCATGTTTTCAACTCCTTGCTGTCCAACCTCTTGATTAACTCCCACAGGGTAAAAACGCTGAAGCTCTTGCCATCGCTGCGAGGAGGGCACCGAAAAGTTTTGCGCAGTTCCGTGGAATCAGCAGAAAGGGGAACGTTGGGGTTACAGTAGAAGATGAACAGAATGTAGGCATTGTCGATATTTTCATCTGTAATATCGCGAGACGGTAGAGCTCGAGGGTCAGCCTGGTCTATCGCATCGCGCGTGTGTCTCTGGCGTAGGGAATCGAACACGGGAGGAGACATTGATGGACCTGAGCGAGCAGGTGGCCCAGGAGGAACTGCGGGACGCGGGACGACAGTAGGCGATGCTTGCAGACTGCGAGGAGTTGCTTTGCGATGTAACGGGGGAGACTTGGAGTTGGCCAACTGGGAATGCGCACTGCCAATGGAGGAGGCGCTCTGCAACCCGACCTCCATGGAAGAAGGATACCTCGCATATTGCTGGACTACCATGGGAGGGCCGCCCAGTTCGTTCCGCTCCGGCTGGTTGACCATCGTTGGGAAAGCGCCCTGCATAGCGAACAACAGCTGAACTACAGCTCGACCACAGGTAGCAGGGTGTTAAACACTGATTTAAAGAATAAACCAGAAGCGCATGAGGAGGTGCGGAAAACAGGCCTCGAATCTCGACAGGCGAACCAAGAGGAATAACGCTAGTATCAGCTGAAGGAGAGAAGCACAGCCAGACCAGGGACCAGCCTGGACTAGGCGCATGAATTGACGGTATCGGGAGTATAAATAAACAGTCACGGCCCTCACGCAGGTGCGGTTAAATGACAGAGAGCATGTTCAGGAGAGCTTTCGGGAAAGCAGAGCGCCATGGCCGCGAATAGCAAATGGGGAAGAGGGGAAGAGTGAGCAGGGTGGCTGGAAGACGGGCGCTTCACGATCACTGAATCAGTTGGACTGTTGCTATTTCGAGACAGGGCACGAGGCTATTCCTAATTAGGCTGTGGTCTGTGCTGGGCTTATCGATAACGTAACTCACAATGCACATCCCTCATCCGGCGGACCGAGCCTCTCGACCTCCGTCATTCATCTTCTTTCCACTTGATCTGTTATTCGAGTCTGAGCTCTGGTTGCTTGTGTTCCTCTATTTCGCCTCTTTTTGAAGGCAATGTCTACCCCCTTACGACTCCTGTGCCGTTCTCTTCTCTCCTAAGCCCAGACAGAGTGGACGGACCCTTCCCCATTCCGCTGAGTACAGTACAAGATCACTACCTATTAGCCCTCCATGGCTCCGACTTTGGGCTCCCCTCGTGGGCGCTCTGCAAAACAGTTTCGACCCGTCCGCTCGAGTCGCACCCATGTCCCCTCCTATAACGAAGAAAGTGGACCGGAAGAACCACTTGATGAAGACACTACCGATCGACCATGGCCCAGGCGCCTGTCACTCTCCCTGCGACCGCGAAATTCGAATCGCATCCATTCCTACCGCGAAGACTCCACCGACGATGAGCTATTACCTGCAGAAGATCAGTCTCATTATACATCCCCGTTGCATGACGTTGCCGCACGAACGACCCAATCAACTCCCACTCGCCGCCGGACTCGGGCGGTGGCCACAAGGGCTCAAATTCAAAAACCAAAGCGCACTCCTACCAAGCAGCGACTAGAGCTTGGGCGACCTCTCAATAAGCGGAGGAAAGTGGAAGAGACGGATATCTTGTTCATTGGCTCGGGGGTTATTCCACCATGGCAAACCCTCCCCTACTACGTCCTCTTTGATATATTTCTTCGTGCTTCCTATCCTCTGGTCTGCGAGAGAGGAATCAGAAGACACAGCTCCGTGACCTGGCTCGTGGGCATGGCCATGTTATGCCACAGCTTTCACGAGCCCGCCCTCGCTGCTCTCTACCACTCCCCACCATTAGTACCCGCCACCAAGTCTCACGGTCTGTTAAGTCTTCTTGAGAAGCCTCAAGACTCACTTTCCACCAACTATGTCAACAAAATCAAAGAGTTGCATGTTGATGTCGATAACCTCTTGGTTTACAAAAGCGGACCTACCTTGGGATACTTTGACCTACCCAAGTTGGTCGAGAATACACCTCAGGTGAGAACCTTGCGACTGTATCATACTGATGACTACATTGTCGGAGTACCTCTGTGGCAAATTTCACGGTCGAAATGGGTCTACCCTGAGGCCCTCTTTACGTCTATCAGCTCGAGCTCCATCCGGCTTCATAGCTGGGATTGGAATGCTCGCTTCATGGATACACCAGGGTTGCTTCGTCTCATGTTTGAAAAACATCGCCAGGCTCCATTCAAGAGTATCCAAGACCTTAAGATACTACACTTCGCCTTGGACGATTCAGATCATGATTCCGCTGTTAGTACGGCCGACGGTGAAGATCTACTGGCTATGGCTTTTGCAGAATTGAATAACCTACGCCGCCTGGAGTTTCTGGAGTGCCCTATCTTGAATGACCATCTTTTCCCGAAGCTACCATCAAATCTGACCTCTCTTATCATCAGCAACTGTGACGAAGTAACAACAGCGAATTTCCGATCTTTTCTCTCCTCTCATGGCCACAGTCTCCGAGAATTGAGCCTCTGTCATAACCGTCATTTGAGCCTCTCCTTCATTGTGGACCTCAAGGGATTCTGTCAGAACTTGGAGAGGTTTACAGTAGATGTCTCGATACATGATTACTCAAGCTTTCATGATGTCGAGCCTCATTTCGAAGAGCTTCTTCGTCCATCAGAAATTCCTACGTGGCCTACAACTTTACAATATTTGGAGCTGATTCAGCTGCGCAAATGGAATGAAAAGGCAGCAGAAGGTTTTTTCGCCTCTCTCATTGAGGCAGCCCCCGAGCTGTGGAATTTACGAAGACTGGTGATCAGCGCGATCTTGAAGACTGGTTGGCGTGACCGTGCATCTTTCCGGGAAAGGTGGATCGGGAAGCTAGAAAAGGTGTTTCTGCGGCGAAGTGCACCTCCGAAGCCAGTGCTTCACAGCATCCTGCCACACCCGCAGGGTCAACCCCAGGTTAATTCAAGCGAAGGATCAGTTCAGGATGAAGGCGAGTTCTCATCACTGTCGAAGCGCAAAAGTGCGCGTATCGCCAAACGCAAACATTCCGATAGTGAAGATGACCATAGCCCATCCCCAAGGAGCCCCCGGACCTATGAAGACAACAGTGATGACGATCTAGCCACTACACAGGGTATGTGTGACGCTGTGGTAATCCGAATTGACAATCAGCGGCCGAGGGAGACACAGTTCAACGAACAAGACTTTCTGGATGATGAAGTGAGTGGAGATGAAGACTGGACTGGTAATGACCTTGATCCGAATGAACTCGGCCATGCATGGTAATAAATGAGCTACAATGGGTGTTATCTCTGCCTCAATTTTCTGACGTTTTATTTTTACTAATTGATATCTCCATCGCTCTGGCGCCGTTGACCTAGGTATAACCCCTTCCCGATTTCTTAAACTTGCATAGTCTACCGGGGCTATTTTGATTGCGGAGTATTTGGTGTCATGGGCTATAGGTGCAGGAAAGACTAGTACAGAGTATCTCAGTGCGCTGCATTGATTCATTAAGTTGTTTTTATTCATGTTACTTTACTTTGAGACCCAGCAAGGTTGGTTTCTCTCAACCTCAATCCGACCCAAATCTGGCTGTCCATCTTTCATCAGGTTATTAGCTCGATATGTAGAATCCAGTTGATTCGCCATTGATTCGCACTAATGATTTGTTTAATGCAACTAGTAGCCTATGATGTGTCTTAACTTTGAAAATCAGCTGGAGCATTGACCATTCGAGCATCTACTATCCAATATTCACGCTTCTTCAGCTTTCAAGACTCTCCACTCGAGTCCACTATTATTTCTAGTCTGAAAACCAAGTCAACGGCTTCAAACACCAGCCATCCAGCATTCTTCTTCAAACTCCACTGTGCACACTGCAAGTGCACATGCCACCCGACTGCAAACCACCAGTATCCACTCAGCCCGTGTTGTGGGTTGCATTGCCTCATGCTGCAGATGCCCCTCGTTCCTCCCAACCGTCTCCGTGCTGGGTCGACTATTGGTGGCTGAGGAAAAGCAGCTTTTGCTTGAATCATTATCGAACCCCAGCAGGCGATCGGAAAGTTAGAACTTACTCCGTATTTAATGAGCTATTTATCTCACTAATTCTCGTCTTCAACTTCTAACAACGGCCGGAAAAGAAGATTCTCAGTGATGGCCGAAATCCCCCATTCGGATCCCGCTTCGCCAGTTCCTCCTCAGGATGCGCCTCCAGAGTGGGAGGACCATTTTCTTGAAATTGTACTACCTTCTCACCCATTTCTTCAACACGGTCTGACCAAGGTGTACTTTAGGACTCCGATGTGGCTTCGGATTACCAAGAGGACTTGTAAGTACGTTGCCCATTGACACTGGACACCCTGTGGCTAATCGCGATCATGATGGCTCCAGTGCGAGTGATACCACCTCCCTCAATTCTATGATCACCGCTTATCGATACGAGAACGGCCGACGCTATCATGCCTACAAAGAGGGCGCATACTGGTACCTCTATCTTTAATAGCTGCGCCTAGAATAGTGGGCTGAGGTTGCTGTTTAGGGGCCCGAACGATGAGCACCAAAATGAGCAACTTGATATCGCGTATGCTTCGTCCGGATTATCCCATCTCGCAGAATTTGACATAGGGTTTAGCCACCACATGTTTACCGTGCTTCTCGATAACAAACTGGTACTTGCGCCCATAGAGAAAAGTATTCAGGTGAGTTCAAGACCCGCCACCCCAAGCGCCTGAACGAATGTACTGATTCAATGGTAGAGAGCCCTTGATGTTGGCACAGGGACGGGTATCTGGGCCATGTAGGTAGTGGAACTGTGTTGTTCGGCAACTACGATACTGAATCGATTTCAGCGACTTCGCGGACGATTACCCCTCTGCTGAGGTTATCGGCACGGACCTGTCGCCAATCCAACCAACCTTCGTGCCTCCGAACCTACGATTTGAAATTGATGATGCGACAGACACCTGGGTTTATCCTGAAAATCACTTTGATTTAGTCCATGTTCGGTCGCTATATGGAGCAGTGGCTGACTGGCCTGCCTTCTATCGCAATGCTCTCAAGTAACTAAGGCCACCGAGTGCAGTTATACAGAGCTGACCATGTTCTAGTACACTCCGACCAGGCGGTTGGATCGATCAGCTAGAGATGTCTATACAATTTCGGTCGGATGACGGCACAGTGACCGATGACCATGTCTTAGCGGTCTGGTCGAAAACCTTTATTGAAGCCGGCGAGAAGTTCGGGAAGACGTTTCAAACCGCAGAGCTCGCCAAAGGTTACATGCAGGAGGTTGGCTTTGAGAACGTGAGGGAGCAACGGTTCAAGTTACCGATTGGCTCTTGGAGCAAGGATGTGAAGTTGAAGAAGCTGGGGATGTGGAATCTTGTTCATTGCGAAAGCAGTATCGAGGGGTGGGCCATGGCGCTGCTGACCAGAGTGATGGGAGTAAGTCTATTTTCTTGCGTTTTCTGCGTGCTGACCTCTTGGACCATTACATTGGTCCTTGAAAGCTCCAAGACACGGGCTGACATTTTAATGTCTTTCAAGTGGACTTTTACTGAAGTGCAGGTCTTCTTGGCTCAAATGCGCAAAGCTCTTCGGGACCCAGGTACGCATGCTTATTTTAATGTGTAAGTCAAGCCATCCAGTTTTGCTGCTTTCATCTACTTATTTTTCTCCCAGTGTCGGTGTGTACGGCCGGAAGCCTGCTGTATGAGTAGCTTGAACAACTGTATTTAGCTTTATATCATTATCTATGTACTACCTCTATCTACCTAGTACCTGCCGAAGTACTTCGTATATTCTTCTTATTTTCAGACTAGGGTCCACATATGCAATGTTGCCCCGCTCATTTTTGGCCCCCCGTCAGAGGACTCAGATCCAGGTAAGGTTACGATCTTGGGCGGAATCTGAGTTATAAAGTCCTCAATACTCCTAGCCAACAATCTCAAAGCACTTACAAACCCCATTGTTCGGAAATCTTTTCCGTCTCTTCAACGTCCAAGGTCGACAGGATGATCTGGCAGTTCGCTGTCTCTGTCGCAGCTGCGGCCGTGATACAGTTTCTCTGGATAACAGTCTCTCGGCTCTTCTTCCATCCTCTCGCCCGAGTCCCTGGGCCACTCTTTGCAAGGGCATCTTATCTCTACTCCTTCTGGTACAATCTCGGTGGGCAATTTTATCTCCGGATCGATGAGCTCCATGAGCAATATGGTATGACCCCCCCCCTCCCCCCCCAAAATCAACCCAGGATATTCGCTTACCGGACAATATAGGCCCAATTGTTCGCATTACACCAAATGAAGTTCACCTGAGCGACCCAGAAAACTGTGAAAAGATTTATTTTGTCGGATCCCGTTTTGCTAAAGATCCCGCGTTCTACGACGCAACTGGCGTCCCGGGAGCTGCCTTTGCTACCTCCAGTCCCGATATCCACCGCATGAAACGATCTGCTATGAATCCGTTCTTCTCCCGCAAGATGCTCCTCGATCTAGAGGGAATTATACATGAGAAAGCTCAAAAGCTGGTGGTGCGCATGAAGAAGGCATTTGATTCCACCGGTGGTATCGACCTTCACAACGCCTTCCGTGCGATCTCTATCGATGTGATTACGGACTATGCATTTGATGATTGCTACAACTTCCTCGATGATGAGGCGTTTGGGCTCGCATTCATAAATATGGTCAGAAAGTTTGCGCCTACGATCTGGTTCTTCCAACAGTTTCCTTTCCTCCAAGGAGCTTTGATGAATGCGCCCGCATGGTTCGTAAAACTGACTAGCCCAGCGTTGACAAATCTAATGCTGCATCACGAGGTCAGTTGCTATCTCGGATGCATCTCTCAATCTGCTAATACCAGTTAGGGCTCTTACCGCCAGATTGTTCGAATCAAGGAGGCTGTAGATAGAGGAGAAAAGCCGAATCGAGCCACCATTTTCCACCAACTCCTACAGCCTGATGCAACCGAGGGATACAAGATACCGACTGTTGGGGAGCTCAAGGATGAAGCGTTTATCCTGCTCAGCGCCGCATCGGACACCACAGGGAATGCGCTGACAATTGCAACATATAACCTCGCCCGCAACCCGGATATGTACGCTCGGTTATCAGCGGAGCTCAAGGAAAGATTTTCAGACTCCGAAACGCTTTTGGACTTTGTTGCTCTGGAGAAACTTCCGTACCTGGTAACGATCCTGATTCAGAACAAATTTCAATGGGCTAACTTGACCAGACTGCAGTTATAAAAGAGTCACTTCGGTAGGCCCTACAAAGAAAGTAGCGTGCAATGACGCTAACAAAAACAGGCTATCGTTTGGCGTTCCTGGTCGGCTTCCTCGTGTGGTTCCAGCATCTGGTGCCGAATTCAACGGTTACCACCTTGCTCCTGGGGTATGATTCATGCTTGATGATTGGTATACCATCGACTAACATATCCACGCGCAGACCGTCGTGAGCATGAGCTCCTGGATGATGCACCACAACGAAGACCTATACCCCGAAGCAAAAAGATTCAACCCGGAGCGTTGGATGGACCCAGCACGTGCGAAATCATTAGACCGATATCTGTTTTCATTTGGAAAGGGTTCACGACAGTGTGTTGGCATGCCGTATGTGTTATCCCCAGATCTGTTTCCAAATGTCTAACAATAATATAGACTCGCTTACTGTGAGCTCTACGTAACACTGGGCCAGCTGTTTCACCAATTCAACGGCTTGACAACTGCGCAGAAGAACGAAGAGGATATGTTTTACATTGACAACTTTTCAGGATATTATTCGGAAAAGTGCAATGAATTTATCTTCGAACACCATGACCATTAGGGGCTGATCTGGTTAGTCTAGCTATGGGTAACTTTATGAATAGAACAGTCTATTGTACTTTGTCCCATCTTTAGTTTGAGTTTAACATTAGTACTCAATATGGCTCAATGAAAAGAAACTCTGTGTTCTTCTTTCTCTCCCTCTCCGTCTCTTTAGTCCTCTCCTACCTACACCCATCTCCCACCAACACTCCAACTTCAACTTCAACTTCATCTTCATCTTCATCTTCATCTTCTCAACCTCTCAATCCCAAACCAAGAAAATCACCACCAAGATGCCTATGACCTGGAATGACCAGACAGATGCCAAGGTACGCAACCCCTCCCCCCTACCCCCGGTCAATCAATCAAAATCCTAAATCCAACCCCAAACTAACTATATATGTATCTACCCCCCATAGCTCCTCCTAGCAATCATAACCAAAAGCGAGACCAAGATCAACTACAATGCCATAGCAGAGTATATGGGTTCGTATATACTCCCACCCTTACCCTTACCTTTGCCCTGTTTATAAAACATACCATCCTACCAACCCCGCCTGTTTAAGCCAACGTCAAAACCCCCCTATCTAACCCATCTCACCAAACTAGGATGCACCCCCGTCGCCGCGCAGCATCGCGTACAGCGTCTCAGAGAAAGAGCTAAGGAAAATCTCGTTGGAAGCGAAGATGCCGCAAATGGAGCTACGGAGGGAGATGCCGGGGCTTCTACCCCTGCTGCCCCTGTCACCCATGTCACCCCTGTCACCCCTGTCACCCCTGTCACCCCAGAGAAGCGGAAGAGGGGCAGACCGAAGAAGGTTGTTGCTGCTGTTGGTGAGGATGGGAATGTGAATACCGCTGATGGGGGAGAGGAGGGTGGTAGTCCGGCGAAGAAGGGGAGGGTTGCGAAGGGGAAAGGGAAGGGGAAGGGGAAGGTGAAGGTAGCAGACTTGGGAGTTGTTAAGGTTGAAGATGAAGACCAGGGGTTAGGAGGGGTGGATGGATGTGTCGGTGGTGATGATGATGGTGATGGTGATGGTGATGAGGATGAGGATGAGGATGTTAAGATGGAGGGGGTTGGTGTTGACGTGGAGTGACTGACATCTAGATGGGCTTTGCTTTGAGCTTGATCTATGCTGACGGCTCTTGGAGTTACTAGGGGATTTGAAAGGGGACTGGCGGTTTTTCTTTTGTGATCTGGAGATATCCGTGACTGGTGTTGTTGGAGGGAAATGGGCATACTTTTCGCATTTGTCACACTGCAGGTGAACTTTATCTAGTGGCAGATCGGTATTTCGACCATGCAGGGATAAAAGTAAGATCCAACTGAGCGGATATCCTCTTTCCAAACTTCCATAATGAAGCTTTAAGTAGCCAAATACACCTTTTTAAAAAAAAAAACACAGCCATTCTAACAAACCCCAGCACCAGAATCCCCTCTTGAGTCTTCCAACTACGCAAAGTCCTCATCATCCTCTACCTCAAAGGCACCTTCAGGAACGAATTCCGAAGCAGAACTATCCGCGTTACAGGTATCTTCCTCGTCATAGTTGACCATACCATAGCGCATAGTGCTGGTGCGACCAATCCGGGTACGGCTTTGCTTGATCGGACTCTCGCCATCCTGTCCTCCAAGATTCAAAGTACTGCCAATCTGAACATCACCCTGTTCAAGCTTAGCCTCCTTACCCACTGCAGTGGAAGAAGCGGCGGCCGGGAAAAGCCCCCTCCCCTTAACCTTCTTACTCGGCGTATCAAACATTTCGAACTCTTCCTCCGCCTCACACTCAGCATAAAGATCCAACTCAAAATTAATCGGCGACCCCAATTCAGCCTTGATCGCACGCTTCCGTTTCGAATCCGGGGTAGACACAGGCACAGCAGAAGCTTTGCGTGGTGTCGACGTTGCACTACTAGTAATCTGTCCACCTGTAGAGCCCGGGGCTCCTTTCCCGATACCGAACTGGCTCTTGCTATTGCCGGTAGACTTTACCATCTGTCGCATGCGCACAAGACGCTCGGTGATTGCGCGTGGGGTGGGATTTTCTTGGTTGGGGGTTTTTGCTATTTAGTACCATATGGTTAGTATTTTGATGGAGGGTTTAAGTATTTGTTGAAGTAAAGATTAGGGGGAATAGTTACGCCATGCTTCTGCCACTTTCTTGGTGTCGACAGAGATGTTGTGGATTTCAAGGATTTTCAGCAGGAGCTGGTGGGATTGAGTCAGTAGGGGGTTCTCAGAAGTTGAGGAAGAGGTAGACTTACAAGCTGGTCATTCTCAGGAATCCATCTCAGAGGCATGATTCTTGGACAGAGAGACTTGATAAAGAGAATGGTAGTGGATTGTAAAGGTTGAGACAAGGGAGAGAGATGTGTTGTTTGTAGGAATTAAGGAACAGCAAGACAGGACTGGAGAGATTAAGACTGGAGAGATTGCCTAGTTTTAACTTGATTTATTCACTCACTGAGCAGTGGGCCTTGGACTAACACAAGTAAACTTGGTGACTCTTTTTTCCCTCATATCTCCTCTTCACCACTCAGACTACACTCAGTCTTTTTAACACAGTTTGAGAATCTGCTAGCAACATCCTTTCCTCAACTTTTCCCTTCTTGCTTTCCATCAAATTATTATCAAAGAGTTTGAACAGAATCTGATCTTGTCTGTCTTAAGTTCTGTGAGTCCCCTACCTTCTCTACATCTTGTGTCCTGTCTATTAACAGACACTGAGAATCCAGCAGCACCCACAACCTTGACCAATATCTCACCCCCCAATCTGATACTCAGTCCTCTGGTCACAGACCTCATCACAAATCTCCACCGTCAAAATGGTCAACTGGAAAGACCCTGAAAGCACCCACCGAGTCATTGCAACACTCCTTGCAATAAATCCAAACATTAAGGTAGCACATAACCACCCCCAGACCCTAGCAACATCAAGATCAAAAGAAACTAACACCTCCCAGCTTGACTACCACGCAATGGCTGCACTGTTCGGCCAAGGCACAACCAACTACACTATCGAAAATCAATTCCGGAAGTGGCGGAAACTCGCTGAGGAAATAAAGACTGAGGCAGAAGAAAAGGGTATCAACATTGCCAGTATCCCCCGTGGACATCCTGGCACTGGGACTCCGCGAACCCCGCGTAGAACTCGCGGCGGCATAACAAAACCAGCTTCTGCTTCATCCACTGGAAGGAGCAAGAAGAGTGTCTCAAATTCCTTGTCTACCCCTACCAAGAATGGAAGACTGGCTGGCCAGAATCTCATGGAGGCTATCTTCATTGATGATGACAATGAGAGCAATCACGATGACAGTGATATTGATGTCAAACTCAAGATCAAGTCTGAGAAGCCAGACGTCATCACAAGCATCGAGACGCCTGACTGCAGTGTCCCCGACGCAAGCAACCCTGGCTCTCTGGTTGGCGTTGTGATAACGAAACGCGAGAACACGGCGGCCTACTCTACACCCAACAAGAACAAGGGTAAAACTGCCTTTGGCTCTCGTGCTCATAAGGCAGATGAAACTTCTATAAGCCTTGACACTGATGGAGATGAACCCATGGGTACGGAGCAGGGTGCCCTTGACTTTCAACGGCTTCGGACTCGTGACTCTGATGTTTCTTACCGAGTTGCCGGGCATGAGGAGTACGATACGGATTCGACATATGCTTGATGCTGGTTCGATACTCGAAATGTTCTCTCTTTTGTCTTTTGTCTTTTCGTTTGGTTGTTTGGGGGGTTCTTGTTCTGTAACATCACTGCTGCGGTTAAGGGGATATCTGGTTTCCGAGGTCTCTAGACCAGAAGGTTTGGCATTAGGATTACTAGGTTAGTCTGCATGATAGAAGAGTTGAACCAGTAGCGTTTCATGGTGGTAGTCAGGCATATAAATATAGACAAGTCCTTAGGGCACAGTAGACCAAACCCTTCTCACTCCCAATCCTCAACCCGGGGCCTGTCGATTTTGTCGAATCCAAGAACCCTCATCGTCTGCTAGTCTGTATCTGTATCTATATCCCAGTGCGGTGCGCCGCATATAAAGGGAACCTGAATTCAATGATAATCCTCCGAGGCCCTCATAGCTGTTGACCATTTCAGGAACTGTGCCGGGGGGGCCCTCGTGGAAGAAGCTCGCAGCCTTCAACCAGCGAATTCAAAGCCCAGTCGCTGCGTGTTAAGGAGAGCGTGGTTCCTGTTGGCTTGGAGGGTATATTAGAAAGATTTGGATCCTGCTGCCGTAAAGGGAACGGAGAAGTTGATGTAGATTCGAGGTAACATTAACTTATGCCATCTGCGATCCATAAGTTACTGCAGTATTGACTTTCAGTACTATCGAAATCACTGTGCATTACTTTACATCGCTGTTATTCTATTCTACTATGTACTAATGACCACACCTTGCCAGGGGTGATGACCGATACAATAACTACAGGTGGTTTTTCGTCTATGCTCTGTACTGTGGTTCTTTATTATATACTTTTAAGTATAGAATACTTAATTACTTCTCTCTAACACTATATAGTCACTACTAAATATATAGTACTGATATTATTATCTATGAATTTAGTCCATGGACCATATTATTGCTGTTTTAGACTTAGTACAGTGATGCATGGAGTACTCCAAAACTCCAATCTCCCAACTTCCAAAACCCAATCTCAAATCCTCCCCCTCAACCCCAAAACAAAAACAACATGCCGACTCAACACAAGAACCCCCCCATTCTCATCCAAAATCTGCACATCGACATCATACCGCCCCCTCACGACCTGCTGCGAATTCGACCGCACAAGGACACATTTAGTATTCGGGCCGGGCCGCTTCTTGAACTCCACTGATATACACAGTGTGGAGAGCGCGTGGCGCGAATAGAATATCGCTGGGGGCGTATGTGTAGCGGGGGGTTGGAGAGGCTATTCATACCATCCATGCGTGATTTTCCTAGAAGTAATAGTGGAAATGGAATGGGGGTCGTACCAAATCCGCAAGGAAAGCCAAAACCTGCAAATCGTCGATCTTCGACCCATCTTCAAACGAGAGCCAGACTTCTCGGTTATGGCCACCTAGTCGGTGGCCCCAGAGACCATAGGCGGAGCGGGGGGCAACCCAATTGAGTTTCCGTGTTACGGGGGTTGAGTCTATGATGGGGTCGTTGATGGTTAGGCATTCTATTTCGCGGTTTGGGAGGGGAGTTGGAAGGATTGGTGTGGACAATGTGAGACCGGTTTCTTTGGAGAGGTCGGCAAATGTAGCGATGGCGATACATGCGGGGGATTCTTGTGCCTTTGGTTCCTTTAAGGGTGGGGGTTGGGGGTGTGCTGGCTCTAGAGTAACCTGGACAACGCAGAGTCGCGAGGTGGTGGAGAGTGTTCTGCAGGATATTGAGACCGGTCCTGGCGGGACCATGTGGAGGAACTGGGTGAATATATGGATTGAGTCGGAGTATTTATTCTTGGTAAGTTCCGTGTCGAGGTATTTGTGTGCGGCGGAGAGCGTGAGGGCGACGAGATAGCCTCCCAGAACAGAACTATGCGAGTTAGTGATGGATGAATCAAGGATGGAGCACGGATGTACTGTTGGGTACACCAGTCATGGGTGATGTGTGTTGTAAACCGATTAAGAGATCCTTTCTCAAAAGATATTGACGATGTTGCTTCCAGTAGAGAGGGTGGCGGCATTTTGTTAGTTCCCTGCTGATAGTTCGATGGCGGTTGTTATAGATCGCTTAATTCATCTTGCAAAAGGGATGGTGATGGCAGATCCTCTAGTAGCATTGAACAGATTGTCGCAGATGGATAAAATCTGCAAGGCAAATTTAAGCATCCTCATGATTTGCACAGGGAAATTCAAGAACCTCGGTGAATTGTTGATTTGACAGGCTTAGACTCGCCAGCGTCCACGGAGGTCCCTCTGTCCTCGGTCTAGAGGCATATGGAACTGACAGCCACCAATCAAGACAGGGGGGTTTCAGGATAGGACATTTCTTTGAGCTCACATCCTCAACTCATTGTTACTGTATCTCTCTTTCAGTCTGATACAATCTCACCTTTGTTCCCAAAATGGATATCCTGGTCTCAAGCTCCTTTGTTGGAAATATCCATAACAGACATCCCTCGTCCAAGATGGAGCCTCAGCTATACATGATTTATCCATATTCACCCATCATCATTCCAAGTATCTACTCACGAATAGACGCAATATGCCGCCCCAGAACCGGGTCCCCAAAAGAGGAATGGTTATCCGATCACCGGCCTATTGGGATAACTTGTCTCAACCTCGATTAAGCAAGAACGCGTTGACAGAGTTGCGACGGAGACTTGGTCATGCACAGCCGAACCCCAGGTATATTCATAACCACCTATCATTGACGATTCCTGTTGACTGACCGATTATGGTAGCCGACCTTCTGGATCCGCCGCTGCCTACCTCCACGAGTGTCCACCAGCGAAGTTGAAACTAATCAAGCGATTCTCTCGCCAAGGAGGGCCCGACCTTTCTGATTTGGGCAATGTATGTTAGTCCATGGCCTACTGGCAAGAATCCTATCTGATGTTCAACCCTAGTATCCTCCACCGGATGATTTCCGTGAGTGGTCAATCGACCCAACGATATATGATCATCAGGAAAAGCAGGATGGAAAAGAAACCGTTGCTACAGCCACCTCCGTTTGTAGCTTCAACTTCGAAGACCACCTAGTCGATCATCAGATCTACCCTCCTGGGTACTGGTACCCAGATGGTAGGCAGATGACTCGTCCGGATAACCTGAAGGAAATCCGAAGGCGATTGGCAGCTCCTCGGCCTTCTATAGCAGACATTTCAGAGAAAGACTTCAAGAAATTTGCAGCTACCTACTGGACAACACATCCGGAAAACAAGGTTAAAGCATCTGTGATCTCTGCCCTTGAGACCAAGTCTTCTCAGTATGCTGGCAGAAGACGCCGTTTTACGAACCTTGCGCCTCTGACTGATGGAACGATATTCGTCCAGGGTGAACCGGATATCTGTCATGGTGCACGCCTCGGGCAATTGGACCCTCAGGTCTGCAAAGAACTTAGCAAACAGATCGTTCCAGCAACAGAAGCCGATGATGTTCCAGTCGCACCAAACTTTTTTCTGATAGTAAGAGGGGCCGAGGCAAGTTCCATTGACGCCGAACGACAAGCATGTTATTATGGAGCACTTGGATCTCGGGCGATAAATGCGCTCCACTCATACCGGAAAGATAAGCCGGTGTATGACAACAATGCTTACACAATTATAGCAACCTATTCTTGTGGCGTGCTCGAGATTTACGCCACGCATATTGTCGAGTGTCGTAGAGGAACCCGCGGAGGGCTCGAGTATCTGATGACACGCCTTGGGGCATGGCCAATGCATGGGAATTTGGAGACCTTTCAGCAAGGTGTGATTGCGTATCGGAATGCCCGCGATTGGGCCAAGGAGATGAGAGACGAGGCGATCAAGCTGGTCGGAGCCCGGGGATAGCGCTAAGCGGTCACGAAAACCCGAGATCAGCCCATCACGTGTTATCTCCTGAGGCGGCGATGCGCGATTCTCTTTTCCGAGTGGCGGGGATTTTCAGCCCATTTCTCCCTCACGCAACCCAACTTCCTCCGCCCATCTTCCTCTCTTGCTTCGGGTTCGAATTCTCATCTCCCGACCGGACAAGAAGGAAGAAAAGGAGGAAGGGGATGCGCCATGGACCACGGAATCACCGTCTTCCACAAAGATGAGGCTCTCCAGCAGAAACAAAAGGAGGCCGTCGTGAAGAAGCCAAAGCGAGGCCCGCTCGACATCAACGAACAGTTTGCCCTTATCAAGGTTTGCGAAAAACGTGCAAAGTTTAAGGAAATCTCCGACATTGTATCGAAGAACTTTTGGGTCGGGATTGAAGTCGCCCTCGAGAGGGAAATCGGTCGCCGCTATTCGCACTTCTCATGCCGTCGCCGCATAAACGAGTTCATCGCCCAACGGGCTGTATACCGAGATTCCATCAAAAGCGGCCAACCACTGCCTTTTCAACCGATGGATCCGGAGATCCGAAGAATGTTGGATTCGTGGAAGGAAATGGATGAGTTCAAGGAGCAGTTGGAGAAGGAGAAGGCTCTAAGTCAGCTGGTGGGACATGCCACTGAAGTCCCACAAACTAAGAAGCTTCAACGGGTGGCCGACTGGGTGAAGAGCCTTCCTGACCCGGAACCTCAATCTGTAATCACTCCGCCGTCTACCGACTCGTCCCCGCCGCCGGTTAAACAAGATGAAGCCATGGCTCTCTGGGCTCGATACCGGAAGGTTGAAGAAGACCGGGCCATGGTACGGTCTACTCAACTTCGAGCCTTGAACCAAGAGCTAGCCAGCAGTCGCCAGCTCCTATCCAACATCAAACACCAATTAACTTCTACGATTCAAGACCCGCGTGCCATGCAGGTCCTGACGGGGGTGAAGCGACCTCGGGAAGATGAGGAATTTCCGCTCGATCGTGCCGCACCACGACCCCGGACACAAATTACCGATCAAGATTCAAGCAGACCAATGTTAAAGCAAAGTCCCGGCAACTCTCAGGTTCTCCTTCGTTCCGAGGTTCCACCCGTCCAGCTTCAATCCCCCTTCGACTCGGTATTCAGCAAATTTTGGGACAACATGCTACCATACTTCAAAGAGCGGGCAATGAAAGACGGTCTCAACATAACCAAGTCCGAATCCATCATGCACGAGCTCTTCAAAGAAGTCGGATCCGCCATGACCCGGGCGTTTATGAAACTCGAACAAAACACCCGACCCTCCGCTCATAACACTCTTCTCTGAGCACATTCAGCGCCTCAATCTTCTCTCTCTTCTTCCCCTGTCAATCTCGAGCATTTATTTCCTGACTCCTATCATTCCAGGCATTTTCTTTTCTCTTTTCTTTTCCGTTCACCTGCATTGTTCTTGCACACTTGGTCTTGATTTCTCCGATTCCTTCATCTGCTGTTTAGATCGCATAGAATCGATACCCCTTGCTTTTGGGTTGTTTCATTTACTTTCCAGTCTGTTGCATCGCGAGTTTTGCATACCTGTTCATTGACTATCATATTACTTGTATATACACAGAGCTAGCCTCGGTTGTTCAACATATCATTGAAGAGGTACTTTATCTAAATTGGAATAAAGGGATACTGTCATCTTTCACGCTGCTTATTTTCTTTCACCCCTTCTCGGACTTGGACTCGGAGATAACGGAAGAGGACAACAAATGAAGTGACTCGAAAATCATAAATATTTGACACCGGTGTCTATTTATATGGCATTATTGCATCATAATTTGTCCCTAATATATACCATAGAATCCATAAAAAGTCACGCCATGTTATAACCTCCCCACCAGAGAACGCCGATGCTACTACTAGGTACACTAAACCCCGAACCATATGATACAAATCAATGACAAAGAACAATCCACGCATTGACAATCTCCTCCATATCATGCGCAATCCCCCACTGGCTAACCAAACACCGAAACAACTTCTGCATGGAATTCATCTCATACAGTAGATTCCGTACCGCCGCAACACCAGGCGGACAATCTGTTCGGCCCTCCGTGACGAAGCGACTCGTTTCAGAACCGGTAGATGGGCGGGTGGTTTCACATCCTAGATTGAGGTCTGCGTGGGAAAGGAGCGCGTCCTGCCAGACGATTGTGCGGGGGAGGTGGATGTTTGCTACGCCGGCTAGGGCGAAGACGACGTAGACGGTTGCCGCGGCGAAGAGGGAGCTTGGCATGTGGATGACGTGGGCGCGGCCGCGGGGGAGTTGTTCGATGATATCTTGGATTGCGATGGCGTGGAGTAAGGCGCGGCGGGCGTCTTCGGTGTTGATCCAGTGGAGCATGTCGAAGCCGGGTCTGAGGGTTCGAGAGCCGCCGGAGACCTCTTGGGGAATGTCGTAGCGGGAGCAGACGTGGCGGCAGAGGACGGTGGAGTTGATCATGGTGTCGAGGCAGATTGTGTGCCAGCGGAGAAGGACTTCGAGTCTTTCGGAGGGGGAGAGGTGGATGCTCATGGAGATGGTCTCGTGGACCTGGGCTAGGGCTCTTCTCACGTCTGAGCGGCCGGGGACGCCGACGGCTGCAAGGTCGTACTCATCTAAGTCTGAGACCAGGGATTGCAGGCCTTCTAGGATTACACGAAGGGAGAATGCGGATAATTGATAGTCGAGAGCTCTAAAGCTACCGATTGGAGGGAAGAGAGAGCGGAAGATAAGTCGGAAAGAGGGCTGTTCTGCTTTCTGGGAACGCATATGGGTCAACCATTCATCAGCGCTGTTTGCGTCAAACGCAACCTCGCTGCTGGAGAGAGTAAGGGGGTTAGCAACATGACGAGTGGAAGCCCCATCGCCGGACATCTGCGCAACAAGTCCGTCGAGAATATAGTATGCTAGCAGAGCACGCTGCTGGATCTCCCTCGCTGCCCATGTTCGCCATTTGTGATCTTTCTCGGAGCTAGAGGCATTGGGGAAGGGGACATCCTCTATAGAGAACGGCTCGCTGTCTAGCATGCCGCAGTGGCGTGCCCAGAAGAAGCCGAGTGGACGGAAGACCTGACTAGTGGTACGAACGGCCCGTTTCTATATAGAGAAAATATTAGAACCCGTGGAACAGGATGGAAAACTTCCAGGCTCACCTTAGACAAAGCCCCATAAATTTGTCCTAACAGTGCAGTCATGAGAAGCTGCACGCCATTACAAGAATCGTATGGGCCACGGTGTGTGATCAAGGATTGCCACTAATAACATTAGTATTCACCTGCCTTCCTTGAATTTTTGAGACGTACCGAGGTAGAAACCGCTGTATGTGCTAACCTCCATAATGCTTCGCCCTAAGGGGGGTTAGATATTGAAGAAATTGATTAATGGCTGTACATACCTTCGCAACGGAGTCCTTAGGTCCAAGATACAGAGACCCGAGTGCCATAGCGTTCAAAAGCAAAGGATGAGTGCAATCCCGGAAAACGAAGGTAGCTCGATGGAGGATAGGAAACGTGGGAATGAACCGTACGAAGAACATGTGTAAACATTCGTCTAGGAATACGGATGTGATCGAAGTCGCTTTGATTGCAGCAGTCACGCTGGAGGACTATAGAAGTATAAGTTACACGAGAACTTTAACCTGTGAGGGCTATGCGATCTTACCGAACTTATCACCATGTCTGAAACATCTCGCACAGCCTGGTGACTCCCGCCCGAGGGGATTGCACCGATTGATGAGGCTCTATCATCAAAGGAGTTGGGAGACCCAAAGCTCATGCCACTGACATCCTGGACGACTGGGGGGATTGGAAGAGCCCCAAGAGGTATTTGCCATTGATCAGAGGTGTCTGATGACATGATACTCTGGAACAGATTCTCCGAGTCTGGCCATATCAGGGCAAAATCCAGGTCTGAGACTGCAGGATGCAGGCCTGAACCCTGGTGGGCCTCCGGTGTCTCCCATGTCTGGACGGGTGCGGACGATGAAAGCACGGTGTCTGCTGGTGCTCGAGGGCCCCAAGGAAGGGTATCTAGAGTAGTAACCTGAGGCAGCTGCAGCGATTGCTGTGCTTGAGCCTGTTTGGTGGCCACTGAGCGGGTGTGCAATTTCTCGTGGCGGGTCAGGGCATCTTGGCGCGCAAAGGGTCGACGGCAGTCTTTGCAAGCAAATGGCTTAGATCCAGTATCTTCGCCATATCAATGTCAGCGATTCAATACTGTACGGAGTATGTATTTCTCGGCGTATCGATGACTCGAGCTAGGTGTAGAATCCTTACGGCAGCGTTCATGTCTCTATTTGCGAAATAAATGCCGGCATTAATGTGAGTGTCTCCACTGAATGGGATAAGAAAGGTTACTAACCCTTAAATGTTCAGCCTTGGAGAAGCCTTTCTCGCATACACGACATATCAGGGGCTTTGCCCCAGGTGGTGTGGTTGATTGTGGCATTGGTGTATATGAGGGGAAGAGAGGTTCAGAATCAACAACACATCGTCATTCCACTGTAGAAGGATTGAAAATGGCGAGTATTAGGGAGTGGGGAGGACATTTGAAGCTGGAGATGCTTGCAAGCACTTTCACAGGGGCAATTGTGGGTGTGGGTGGCTTGTGGGGAGAGATTGTGGGGCAAAAGATGTGACCTTCCACCTCAGGGCAGTGTGATGAACTGCCGACTTTCCACCCGAATCTTCTTCAGCTGCGACGCTCGGGCTCCGGAAAATAATTTCATGCCTCTATTCCGTCGGAATTGATCCCGAATCATGTTCCTGACGCAGCTTATCAGTGTATGCACAACCCAAAAAAAAACTCTGGATGTCAATCTTATGCGGAATTGCATCTGTCATTATCTAGTTGCATCTAGTTGGTTATAACCTTCTTTAAGTTCTTTTCCCATTGAAGTTTGATTGTCGCATTTAAGCGATCCTATGGGTCGGACGGACTTCATGGCTCAAGGACATTGATTATCCCGAACCGTGGCTAGATCGTGGCTACGCGAGCCTTTACAGCCAATGATTTCCGTTTCATATCAGTCTACACCTAGCGTGTTGATCACTAGTCACTCGGGATTAGTTCCATCCCTGCCCCAAAGCCTCGTCAGCGGCGGACTTTTGGTTGTAGTGGTCAGTGAACGAAGACATCCACCAACACTGTGGAGAGGATCCCCATGTCACGATGTCACTCTCCGCGAAGTTTTCCCCAGCAGTAAGATGCCCCCCGGGGAGCAGTTGAACCTGTAGCCATACGACTATGATACGCCGGTTTGATAATCACCCTCCCCAGAATAGTTCGGGAATTCCTCTTTTTCAACATCCGGCAAGAGCCATTGCTTAGAAACGTCAGACGCCTGTTTCTTATTCATTCCAAAACCCACCCCGCGCAGTCATTCAGACAGCATCTTGCTTGAGTTCTCTCAAGAATCGTTATCAGGTGCAGGGGTGAATATCTAATCAATACCGCGACATCTAGTGATTATTGCTCCGTGCTTCCTCAACATGCCTGCGTCGATGGAAATGCAATCAACCTGCCCTGCTGAGGGCGTATCGGAGACGGGCACCTCTCAGCGAGTGCCAAAGGATGCTGTTGATTTAGTAGAGAGCACAGAGGCTGGTATTCCTTCAATATACGCCGACGTTGTGGCCTCTCGCCTTTCAGGGGCACACCGTGATTTTCTCATGGAGCGCCATGGTACCTTGGCGCTAGATCCTATCCCCAGCATGGACCCTGCGGATCCTTACAACTGGCCTTCTTGGAAGGTGAGTGATCTGACGTTCCAAGCGCGTGGTTTAGCTGACACTCTTGAAATTGTTAGAAAATGTCGAATCTCATTTTAGTAGCTTTGCATGCCTGTATGGGGACATTTGCTGCAGCTGGCATTATTCCTGCTTATGAAACGTGAGCTCCTCGGCCAACACTTGGGTACGTCCCTTGCTGACAGTATCCAGTTTTGCCGAAGAGTTTGGTGTTACTATTCACCAGGTCACTTATCTAACGTCCCTTCAAATTGCCATTTTGGGTGGTGCACCTCTGCTCTGGAAGCCCATCTCGAATCGATATGGCCGGCGCCCTGTCTTCCTCATTTCCTTGATATGTAGTTTAGTCTGCAATATTGGGTGTGCGAAGGCTCCAGACTACGCATCCACTGCAGTGTGCAGAGCTTTGCAAGCGTTCTTTATCTCCCCCGCTTCAGGTATGATTCGCAGAAAACCAAAGCGTGAAGTTATGGCTGATTGTATCTTTCGCAGCGATTGGAAGTGGTGTCGTGGCGGAAACATTTTTCAAGAAAGACCGGGCAAAGTATATGGGAGTTTGGACCCTGCTACTTACGCTGGGAATTCCAAGCGGACCTTTCATCTTCGGTTTCGTTACCTATCGGGCTGGTGCTAGATGGATATACTGGGTTCTGGCCATCGTAAGTCTACCGATTAACTTTCACCGGTAGTTTTTGTTGACGTCGGAACAGATCAATGGAGTCCAGTTTATCCTATATCTCTTTTTCGGCCCCGAAACCCGATATATTGGTAGCAATGAAGACCCTAAAGAACCTGCCTGGAAGAGGGAGTATGTTCAGATTCGACGGATCGATCCCACGCCTATACATTGGACCGAGTTCATCAAACCGCTCGGACTGTCCCTACGCCCCTGCGTCATGATACCTGCTTGTGCGTACTCAATGATCTTCCTCCTGAGCAACATTCTGGCCACCGTTGAAGTGCCGTCATTGCTGCAGGAAAAATTTGGACTCAACGCAGAACAGCTAGGCTTGCAATTCTTGGGTCCCATCATTGGATCTCTCATTGGCGAGCAGTTGGGCGGTCGTACGTCTGACCTCTGGATGAACATGCGTGCAAAGCGGTCCCACCGGTCCCCGGAGCCAGAGTATCGACTCTGGCTTAGTTACTTTGGCTATGCTTGCTCCATCATCGGTATTATTGTCTTCCTTGTCTGTACCCAACAGGCCAAACAAGGCCAATGGAACGTATCCCCTATTATTGGTATGGCTATCGGAGCCGCTGGTAACCAATTGGTGACAACTATTCTGATCACATATGCGGTGGATTCCCACCCCGAAGATGCCTCCAGCGTCGGAGTCTGTATCACATTTGTCCGGCAGATTTGGGGGTTTCTCGGTCCGTTCTGGTAAGTTGAGTCTTGGGTAGAGTTATGCTTCGCAATTCTGACTGTGTTTAGGTTCCCGGGGATGTTCGATACCGTCGGCGTGGCCGCAAGCGCTGGTGTTTGTGTTGCACTGATGGTTGGAGTCAGTGTCCTCCCGACGATCTTCTTGCAATGGAAGGGACGGTCATTCCGGCCTGCAGCGAAGGAATAGTGTCAGTAAATATCAGTTTCTCGGTTCAGATGTGAGACGCTTCAATGTTGAGCATTGGATATAGATGTGATTCTGCTTGGGCAGGGTTAGATCCGCATATATGTATCAAGATAGAACAGGAATCGACAGAGAATTTTAAATCAAGGAAGAGACTTTTGAGACCTCTCGAACGGATAAACGATACTATACCTAGTACAAAAAGAATCCGCTTCGTAAACTATCGGGGTTAAATCTCACATCAGAACATCTCGGGATTCCGATCGGCTCCCCGAATGAGGCCAAAGTAAGAACTTGTCGGAAACTTGGCGGCAAAGCTTATTGTTGCTGACGCCTTGGCTGAACCATCAATGTTCTGATAATGCTTGTCTCATCTGTGTCTTCCAATTTGTTTTCCGTCCTTGAATAAATACACTCACTCAAAATGAAGTATTAAGCAGAGTATGTTCCATGTCACGAGATTGACATCGGAAGAATTTACCCCGTGCGGATAAAGTCATATCCAACTCATGCACTTGTACTCCATAGTCCCAAGTAGGTCTAGGCAATGACCCAAATGTACCGTATACTGGTACCACTAGTAGTTTCTACTTGAGTCCATGCAAGAACATAATAAACTCCACTTCGCAGACTTACAGAGAAGTACATCTCACAAAATCATCTAGCCTCCTCCAGAGTCCATACAATTCCCGCCAAGCATACTTTCCAAGCGTGGGGAAGAATCGTGGGGAGATGTGGGACAATGGACACGCCTCCCCCAACATTCTATCCATCAACTTATAACATTCTAAACACCACCATCAAATCCCAAACAAAAGCCAAAAATACTACAATCCCCTCCATCATCCAAAAATATAACTACAGAATGTCCGACCCAAAGGGCCCCTACACGCTCGTCACCGTCAACACAGCCCCCGAGCGCGCAAAACGGCTGATCGGCCGAATGGTCGAGGCCTTGCAACAGCGGTATACCATTGTCCATGTTGATAACTGCGAGAGTGAGTAATTCCACGTCTTACAGTTCACTCTGTTTATCCAGTAAAGTACGGGAACTCATGAACCAATGGAATGAATAGAAATCGAAGAAGTCGCTAAAAAAGTCTCCGAGCATATGCCTGACATCTTGGTATCTATACCCTCTCCCTACTCTACTCCCTATCTATAAACTAAAATAACTAACAAAAACCCCCCAGTTCAGCGCCTCAATGTGGACAGCTGAACAAGCAAGCGAAATCCAATCAATCGCCCGCTCAATCAAACCCGATATCAAACTCCATGCCATCCCGGCCGGGTTGCAGGTTGAGCGGGGGCCTGATGCCATTGTGGAGTATTTGCTTGAGAATGTGCCTGCTTTACTGGATGCGGAGTAGAGGATTTACCTACTACTACGTAGTACAGTTTCTAGGTGCAGGTGCAGGACGAGTCTTGGAACTGTTGCCGCCGAGTTTACTCCAGGGGTGGCTTGTATATAAGTATCATGTTGGTTAGGTAGATTGCATATATGCGTCATGATGTGTTGGGTTGATGCTTATGCGTGCTCGCTAATTGAAGATGTAGATGGGTGATGTGATGCAGTGTCTGGTGCCCGGTGCCCGGTGTAGTAGACTAATGGTTGGAAAGTTTTAGGACACTCCATATCTACGAGTCCCAGGTAGATGGTGTGATTAAAGGAAGAATATAGAAAAGGATTTATAATCACTGATAGCGTAATACTGACTACAAGATCCCTGTGGTTAACGTTAACTTTTGCATCTATCTCATGATTTGTCAGCACGAGAGTATAAAAAAAAAAACATGATAACAGTATCTGAATGACCATAAATCATTAGGGAAAAAACCTCCAAAGACCTCAAACACTCCATCCCAATCAAAACCCAATCATGGCATCCACCGACCTCTCAACAGCCCCCTCCCCAGCCATCATCCCCGCTGTCGGAATCCCCTTCTTCACACCCGCCGCCAACCCCGGCGCAGCCCTAAACCCAACCGACAAGAACACACCAACCCTCTTCCGCCCGCTCACAATCCGCGATGTGACATTCAAGAACCGCGTCATCGTTGCACCGATGTGCATGTACTCGACTGTCCCGGACCCGACCTCGCCGTTTATTGGTGCGTTGACGGATTTCCACGTCACACATCTCGGGCATTTAGCCCTCAAAGGCGCGGGGTTGGTGATTGTTGAAGCAACAGCTGTGCAAGCTAATGGGCGGATTTCACCGAATGATTCGGGCCTGTGGCAGACAGGGACAGAGTCTGAGCAGTTCAAGGGATTGAAGCGCGTTGTGGACGTTGTGCATAGCCAGGGCGGGAAGATTGGGGTTCAACTTGCGCATGCAGGGAGGAAAGCGAGTGTCGTTGCGCCATGGCTGGCGAAGGAGAAGGGGGTGAGGACTCTCAAGGCCCACGAGAGTGTTTTCGGGTGGCCGGATGATGTGGTGGGACCGAGTGGGGGGGAGGAGAATATCTGGGCGCCTGGTGGAGTGTCATTTTGGGCTCCGAGGGAGCTGAGTACAGAGGCAGTTGGGGAGATAGTAAGGTCGTTTGCGAAGAGCGCGGAGGTGGCTGTCAAGGCTGGGGTGGACGTGATCGAGATACATGGGGCGCATGGGTATCTAATCAATCAGTTTCTGAGCCCTGTTACGAATCAGCGGACAGATCAGTATGGGGGGAGCTTTGAGAACCGGACTAGGCTGCTGCGCGAGGTGGCGTTGGCGATTAGGGAGGTTATCCCTGAAGGTATGCCGCTGTTTCTGCGGATCAGTGCGACGGAGTGGCTTGAAGAGCTGCCGATTGCCTTTGAGCGGGGGACGTGGGATATCAATTCCAGCATTGAGCTGCTCAAGTATCTTCCGGAGATCGGTGTTGACTTTTTGGACGTGAGTTCTGGCGGCAACCACAAGGACCAGAAGTTTGACGCCTTCACCAATTACCAGATTAACCTGGCTGGACAACTGCGCAAGAAGATCCGGGCGGCTGGATCGAAGACGCTGGTGGGCGCTGTTGGGCTCATCACGCAGGCTGGGGCTGCTTCGGAGGTTGTCCAGGGAGCGGATGAAGACGAGTCCCGGCTGGCAGGTTCAGAGCCCAAGGCTGATGCTATCTTGATCGGGCGCCAGTTCTTACGCGAACCCGGCTGGGTGATGAATGCAGCGAAGAAGTTGGGCGTCGAAGTTTCTCCACCTACTCAACTTTTGTCGGCGTATCTGTGACACAGAATAGTCGGGATAGATGAGTTATATAGATATGCTTGTTTGATATAAATATTATGCCATTCTAAGCGCAGTCCCTAGTCCTGGAATATCAATGCCCCGCAATGCATGACAGCGTTCATTATTCTATTTTCACTCAGGTGTCAGAACCATCTAATCCCTTCTTTTTCCCTCGTAGCGACTGGCCGGTGCCCTGGAAGCGAGGCTTTTCCTGGTCAACGGCGTTCCCGCTCTCGTCGCGCTTCTGCACCGGCTTGATAGCGTAGCCGAAGAATAGCTGGTTGGGTGGTAAGCGTAGCGGTTGCGGGCCATTTGTTCTTCTGACGGGAGGGGGATGCGAGGGATTCGTCGCGCCAGGAGTAGGAGTGGACGCAGTCGGCGTTGGAGTTTTGCTGCCTTTCTTCGCATTCAAACGGTGACCGCTAGACAGAAAGTTCGACGAGACCGCTCTTGCACCAGCGGCAACGTCCGTCGATTCCGGCGCAATAGCCGCATAGTTGATCGACTGCGCCATGGTACCGTGCGGATGAAGATGCCCGCCAGATGGGAGTCTTCCGCTAACAACGCTCCCGGGTGTGCTAGTGCCACTTGGGCGCTGTGGTTCCTCATAGCCCACAGGTGGCGCAAAGTCGACTTCAAGATCTGTCTCCAGGACAGACACAGCGTTGATCTCGTTCCCAGGCTTCGTTTCCAGCACGGCCATCTCATAAACTTGATCATTATACGAAAATGTAAAGACATCATCCTTCGTAAGACAGGAGAAATTTCGGAAGGCGTTTTCTAGGACCGCCTTTGGATCGCTGATGTCGAGGAACGATGTAGACTGGGCTTGAAGCTTGATGAAACGTCCCGGGGGAAGGTCGGTTGATTTGACTTGAACGAGATCGCCCGGTTCGAGAAGGAGTGTTTGCATCAGCTAGGATAGTTACGTTTCTTAGCATTGTAAAAAGCCAGAAGACTTGCCAGGTTGTGTTAACTTACCCAGAACGGTAGGTAAATCTTCCCCTCCTCGGCAATGAACTCCAGCACACCACCATGAGACATCTTCTCCTTTGCACCGTTATGTAGTTCAAAAAGCATGGGATAAGTGATATGCAGTCGAGTTAACTTGTCCAAAGCACTGGGGGGCATGATAACTTTGCCGCCGTGATTCACGTTCTCTCTCTCGGGTCCCGGCATCATAGCGACGGGATAACATCGGTAATATTCATCAAAGCGGCGTGTAGCACCTCCATGGCTGAGCATCGCAGAGCCCAAGACTCCATCCATGGGATCGCCCTCCCAATAGCTACCTCGGAACTATGCTGGTCAGCAGGTACTCGAGTCGTAAGTGGACAGCTTGGAAGGCGGCGAACACATACCATGTTGGGCCTAAGACTGTTGAATTTCGACTAACTGGGGGGAGATGAAAAAGTCGGATTCACGTTCCTGGAAGAGATCTGAGCTTCTGATCGAGTTGGTGGTGGGTTGCGGAAGAGAGTTCGGAGTTCTTTGATCGCCCGCAGTGACGAAATGACTCCACAACGATTTTCCGTCCCGACCCCAGACAAAGCACAACGAGCTGCCAGAAATTTCTACTGCTCACTTCTCTCTTGTTATCGTAACAAAGCCTGTTTGCGAAACTGAACTTGAAAAGAAAAAAAAAAAAATGTCTACCTCACTTCCGCGTCCGAAACGGGCAGGCGAAGGCTATGCGCGCACCCACCACCAAGACGAAGACAACGACAATGCTTCCTCTAAGAAGCCGCGTTTCGACCTCCGAAACCCTTCGACTCTTGCCCCCGACGCGCTTGACGAGGACGCAGTACTGGATGCGGATGAGATAGGACGACGAGGTCAACAAGTGCGCCGCAAAGCCATCAACCTCGATGGCTACGAATCCGACAGTGACAACGAGGGATTTGATGGGCGAGTCTCAAATAAAGCACGGCAGAACGAAGCAAAGCAAGAAGAGGAGGATGATGATATGTTTGCGGAGTTGCAGGAAGATTTCGGCGCTGAGGAACTCGACGGCGATGCAGCACTACAGAAGGATAAGAAAAATGTGCGATTTCTGCGAAATGAGGAAATTGAAGGGCAGGTCTCATCATCGACAGGTGGACGCACGTTGCGTGTAGACTTGAGCCATGGTGATTTAAGTCAGGGTGCTGGTGAAGCTGAAATCGAGGGTGACAGTGATAGCGACATTGCTGAAGAAGACCGTGCGAGGGTTGAGACGGGTATGGACGAGGAGCTAGGCGCAGGATCAAAGAAGAAGCATGCGCCTTTACTGGATGCGTTCAATATGCGCGCTGAGCAAGAAGAGGGTCAGTTCGACGAGCAAGGGAACTTTGTTCGAAAAGCAGCAGATCCTGATGCCGTTCACGATACGTGGTTGGAAGGAGTATCGAAAAAAGACATCCGATCCGCCAAGGACGCGGCTGATAAGAGAGAGGCTGCAAGGAAGGAGAAAGACCGCTTAGATGATAGCGTATTGACTTCGGACGCCTTGAAGATTCTTATTACGCATCTACAGCGCGGCGAGACTGCGCTAGATGCGCTGGCGCGGATAGGAAGGGGTGCTCCGAAGAAGCCCAAATGGCAAGTGAAGCGCAATAAGAATCGATCGAAGGGCGACCAAGAAGACACGGAGATGGCAGAAGATGACCCCAAAGAGGCAGCCAGGAAACAACAAATCGAAGCCATTACCGGGGCCGCCGACATTCTAATTGGGAGAGGGGAAGCTGAGATCTACGACACTGAACGCGAGATATTGACCAGACAATACCGCCGTGAGACTGGTGAAGAATGGCGCGACTCTCCGCAGGATACAAACACAGCGGCCCAAGACGCTGGGCCTGTGATGTGGGAATATCGCTGGTCCGATGCCCGTGATGGTGGTGCTGTACATGGACCTTACGACGGCCCTACGATGGATTCATGGAAGAATGCAGGTTACTTTGGAGAAGGCGTCGAGTTTAAGGCGACAGATACCGGCGAGTGGAATAGTAATGTTAACTTTGTATGATAATTAGCCGTCGAACCGACTCTAATGTGTAAAGCATCAATGGAGATACCACTTTTTTTGATATTAGTATTTTCGTTATCATGCAGACCAAGCCAGGATCTCGTGAAATAAATTCGAAGTCCAAACATCAAAATACCCCATACTAAGCTGCAAACAAGCGCCAGAATTATCATACATCAATCAGTCGACGTGGACAGCGTGCGAGATCGGAAAACTATTTTCATTTCCCTCCCCAGTCAACAATGAGGTCCAAGAGTCTCTTTCAGATACTCCATCCATTGAAGACCTAAAACGTTCTAAATGAGATTGCAAAAGTTGTCTATGAGATTTCCATAGCATCTCCATTGACAGCGGAGAAGCTCACGCTCCCTTGGTCACCGATAAAACGCTGCTCGTATGTATTGACAAACTTGACACTGCGAGCAGGGTCGTAGAAGAGTCGGTAACTCCGTTGAACGTCGTCCACGCTAACCTCCTTGGCTTTCCGTTTTTGACTCAAAAGGTATGATGTGGTGATGATGTTGCTGGCATATCGAAGGTTTGACTCCTGGCCAATCTTTGTCAGAAGAGCGACAGCATCCGGGGAAAGATCAATCTCCTCCTCTTGGGCCCGGATGGCCAGGATCTGCCGGATTTCGTCGGCCGAATAAGACTGCGTGCTCACAATGACTACTCGATCCAGGAAGTCAAGAGGCAACCCGTGTGGGGAGTCGTATGTCGTCCCCCGAATCCGGGAGTGGCCACGATTGCTGGCCATGATAACAATAGGAGCAAGCTCCGCCTCCAAGGCCCTGTTGATGTAGGAAAAGCATTCGATGTCCAGCATGTGCACTTCGTCGATGAACAGAACACCTGGGATGATTTCTGCCTTGCCCTCTTCCTTCCACTCCGCAACTTTGGTGTTGATCTGATCCCTGACCTCACTCCTGATCTCACCAGTATCACCAGAAAAGAGCGCCAAGAATCCTTGCGAGCGCGAGTTGATGACATCGATCTCGTGTAGGCTCACAGTATGTACAATCTCCTTGCGGACCTGAAGCTCTCCCTCCGGGCATTGGACGAATTTGACATCAGCGCCCATCGCATCGTAGTCGCGGGACCGGGCATAGGAGCGTCCGAGCTTGGTAATCTTGCCTGACGATTTGTCGATTGAAATGATGTCTCCGGCCATGACTCTTTCCTTTGTCATCGAATCGATCATCTTAGTTCCCATATCATAAATCGTCTCCATGTCGGTAGTCTTGATTGTGAGCTTTCCTTGTTTGTTGCCCTGAACCAATCAGTACATTTCGGACAACCACTATCACTTCACATTCAAATACAAGTCACTTACACCAGTCACGCTCCGATCAATCTGAATTTCCACGACCTCACCCTCGATTATTTCACTCTCCTCTTTTATCCGGACACCGATGGATTTTCGGAAAGCCTGTGTCAAGGCCTCTGTCTTTGACATCTCCATTGAGAAAATTTCGGAAGCCGCAAGCATGGTGAATGGGACATCAGGCCCGAGAGATTGTGCCATACCCATCGCGATAGCCGTTTTACCTGTGCTGGGTGGGCCGGCGATCAGAACAGCACGTCCAGCAATCTTGCCTTCCTTGACCATCTGAAGAATAACAGCAGCGGCCTTTCGGGCCTTTTCCTGGCCCACAAGGCCTTGGGAAGCCGGTCTGGGTTGCAGAGAGTCGACATCCACGCCGAGTCCCCTAATATGCGAATGAGCAGCGATGAGGTTCAGACCCCGGAGCTCCTTGCTCTCTGCGACGGTAGAAATTGGCTGGCTCAACCATCAGCACGGAGAAAGACATTAGGACAATTAAATCAAATCACTCACCGCAGCCATCATGAAACGTCGATATGGAAAAAGCTGCGCTGGGAACCAAGATTCGATGTACAAGCACCCGTGAATCTGGATCTGGTCGCAAGCCTTGATTGAATTCACGGCGAAAGAGCTGCTGCTCCAGCTGCTCACCGCCCGGCAGAAATTTACCCATCAAAACGCGTTGGCCGCAGCAACAGAAGAAGTGAAACTTTGTATCAAACTCCTTCATTGTTTTCGACTCTCATAGATTCACTCGTCGAGTCGCTGATGCCTCGACACTGGTGACTCTCCTGTATCATCGTTTTCATCTCATATAAATAAAAGAATGAGACGCCAGGCGAACCAAGGTTGATAAGTACGTTCCTCAGCACGCGCCGTTTATATGGGCCTTTCTAACATTCCTTTTCTTTTCTTTCACTAGATCAAGCGACTCTTCCCTGCAAAAATTTAAATGGATGTCGGACCCCCGATGTCACGCGATCCCCGCCTCTTCAACCGTGGAAGTCGACCATCATTGCCTTCTAGACTTAGTCAAACTGAAGTGCCGCATCAACCCCTCTCAGGCCTTCCAGATGCTCAAAATAAGGTGCCTAGCGATTACTTCATTAGCGGTATTACCGACCTAGTGCAGACCGCAGTTTTTGCAGCTACAAGCAAAACCGAACGCGAACAGTTGCAGAAAAAGCGCAGTACTACAGAGGATTTGCTGCAGAAGGCGAAGGCCCACTCGGGGTTTCCATCGACAGTCGAGTTCTTTCAGCACACGAGGAAAGACGAAGATAGTGTTCTGGCCTCGATCAACAAGAAAATAAAGGACTACGAAACCAACTACAAGCGCTTAGAGGCGGACCTAAAAAACACATGGGCTGCTCACACAGCTTCCCAAGTCTCGAGGTCCGAGGATAAGGTGCCGCAGATGCAGCATGATTTGAAGTTGGCGAATGACAAGATCTCGAACCTGTATGGGGATATCGCTGGACTGATCGATCGTAACAAAGCAGCGGATGTGGAGCTGAGAAATCTTCAAGAAATACTGAGCGCTCAGAAAAAGGGCTTCGCAGACTACACAAATTCACTAGGTCTTCTGTCAAGAGACCTAAATGACCAGTTGAAAAAACAGAATGAACACTCCACCCAGCTGCTGCAGCTGGAAGCAGCAACGAAAGAACCTGAAACGGGAGCGACGTCCGAGATAAAGACAGCTCTTGATGACGTTTCACTCCAATACAAAACACTGGAACAGAAGACGGCCGGGTTCATTGAAAAGCTTGGCTCCTTATCCTCATCTTACCAGAGAATATCAGCACTACCTGATCAGGTCAATCAAACGCTAAAGGATCAGCAGCAGAAGCTCGATGGAGTTGTGAATAGCCAAGCTGCCAATCCCAAGCTGGAAAATGTAGTGGATATTCTGAATCACAAACTAGAAGACCTGGAAGAGATTCAAAGGACCAAAGATGATCTACAATTCGCAGAGATGGAGGACATCAAAAAAATCTTGAACACGGCTACAGAGGAGCATAAAAAACTCTCTGGGTATGTGAAAGAATTGTCGCTCGTACCTGTCGAATCCAGGGTCGATACATTGTTTACTGATATGATGAGGGTGGGCCAAAAATTAGACGCTGTGAGCGTTGGTCTGCATTCCTTGGAATCAAGATACAACAATTTGTCGACAGAGTATGTGGTCCAGCAAATGTACGGGGCAATGAGGGAATTGTATCCTTCTTTAGACGAAGTACCGCCGCTAAAGAGTAGGGTGGAGCAATTGGAAAGCAGCCATATCAGGACCACGGCATTAACGCGCGAGGAACTGAGTTCCCTAACCACGGCATATAACAACTTGTCACAGTCAGTCGGGAACTTTTTTGGGCGAAATCAGTGGCTCAGCGAGGAAGGGGTTCGCGACATACAGTCGCGTTTGAACAACCTTGGTGAACAACAGAAGAACATGAATACCGAATTCGGGTCGAAAAAGACGGCAGATCAGACATTTATGCAGGAAATTGAGCGCGAATGCGAGTCGCTGGACCATCAGTTGACCTCCTTGCATGACGCCCTCAAAACGCTGAGTGCGGAATGTGCTCAAGCTAAATCTGAAGCTGCCAACGATGAAGACTTGCGTTCTCTGGAGCTTCGCATTGCGGTAATTGAAAAGAACACGAACCAGAGTTACGAGAAATTGAAGATGCAGTTTGATATGCATCTGCCAGAGCGTGTGCCTCGAGGCGAGGCAATACCGCGTGAAAACACTTCTCGTCATTATGGTGATATAACAAAAGCTACAAAATCCATCCCTTTGCCACCACCAAACCCCAGTCAGCCCGAGACTATACCAGGTGCAAAGTTCAAGCGCCCCCATACAGCAACATTCTCAGATGATGAGAGACCCCCGGTTCCAACTAGATCAAACTCCACCCATTCGCAAGAATCAACCGCCTCTCCCACCATCGCCCCCGGAGAAAGAAGAAAGAAGAAGAAAAAGAAGAGAAAGCTGGATGGAGAAGCTCCTATTCAACTCGATGACAAGTAGACAGCGATTCTTCTCGTCATCTTCCCTGACCAATTGTTTGAGTCATCATGAGCTTATTTTCTTTGACTATTCCTTATTTGATCCTTGTATCTATTTCCTGTTCCGAATACCCTTGCCTTCTCCGTGTCTCTTGGTTGGCACGAATTGAATATCGAGCATTGGCGTTTATTCGGTGACGAAGGTCATGAAATCATCTTTCCCAACAGCATCCTGCAGTTGACATTCGTCGGCATTTTCATTTATCTTCTGAAAGATATTCTTCCTGTCTATGTAATTCTAACCCCTGTAGAAACCCCCATTTACATAATCTAATCAATAATGCCAACAATTCTGTCTATGCTTCTATGGCGTTTCTTGCAAGAAATCAACAACAGCTATAAACACCGTTAGTCAATATCAACCACCCAATTCTCCACAACTCTCTAATTAGAGAAACAAGTGAAAGAAAAGGAAAGAAAAACTCACCCCGTCTAAACGCCTCCGGATTCTCCGAAATAAGCCAATGCCCAGCCTCCACATCCGCAATCCGAGAATTCGGAAAGAACGCCTTGATTGCGGGGAACGTATCATCGGAGACATACGGACTCTTCGTGCCACGAACAACAAGCGTCGGGCCCTTATACTGCATAGAACTGGAGTCCGCGAACGGGAATTCACCCATAGCCCCGAGAGCCCCGCCGAGGGTGGAAAGGGGAACGCGGAATTTCATCGTCTGGTCCTCTGATGAGCGGACTAGGTTTGTGAGGAGGAATTGGCGGATAGGGAGGAACTATTTAGGGGTGGGTGGGTGGATGGTTAGCTTGCGTTGTTTTGCTGGTGAGCTATAAAAGTGACGATGTGGAAACGTAGTAGCGTACTTCTTCATAACCCTGGAGAATCTTATCGGCGTCTGATTGCTTGGTTACGTTTGCAGACTCGACATGTTGCATGCCCCGGATGTATTTCCCGAAGTCGGTTCTCAGGGAAGCATTCACTGGGGCGTTGTCGACGGGGATAAGGGCTGAGACTAGCTCGGGGGCGTTGAGGGCGACTGTCATCGCAGCTTTGGCACCCCTTTACCATGCCAAGTAAACTTGTTAGATTGCGGCGGTGGTTTTCCATATTTAGACGGCGCGGACGTACATGGAATGTCCGATTAGGACACACTTGGCGAGGTCATGTTGGTGGATGAACTCGGCCACATCATCCGCCATAACGGGGTAGTTATGTTCCGGGTCATGGAAGGAGTTGCCATGGTTTCGGAGGTCCTAGCAGTGAATCTCCATTATCATCAAGTCCAGAAGGGATCCAGCTATCAAACGGGATTGACGAACCACTATGTAGACCTCACGTTTCAAGTCACGGGCCAAAGCCCTATATCCCCATCAGTGGCTTTTTCAACTTCATTCATCGAGGTTGACTTACCGACTGATACTTCTGTTGTTTTGCTTCGAGCCGAAAAGGCCGTGCAAGAAGACAATAGGGTTTCGGGCAGCTTGGTCGGATTCCGGACTGAAGACCTGGAATGAGAGATCGGATCGGAGAAGTCTACAAGATGTTGAGAATGTCCGGATACTTGACATAACCCGCAGGGCTATCCGTGGTGGGAAGGCCATTGTAACAGGTACAATAATAAAGCGAGTTATTGTCAGTCTATAGATTGGAGAGAAGAGGAAATGATTATGACGCGGGCGGAATTCTCCACCTCTGCTTGTCGGCACGTGACTACATGTATATAAAGGGGCTCCAGGAACCATCTTTTCCGCTGCTCAATTCAAGTGAAGCTGCTCTCGTCTCGCTTGATATCAGCTTATGGCTCGTGGCAGTTAAAAAGAAGAAATAGAGGGCAACAGATGGTCGCGGGGTTATGCTGAATCTCGGATGCTGTGTCCATTTACCCATCGCTGCTGCCCTCCCTCTAGCAGAAATTGAAAAAAAATTCAATGATCCGCGGTCCAGAGCTCTGGTCGATACTCGAATATTACATGTCTGCTGGTGTGATTGTCAGGCGCATAAGTGGGCATGGAAGGAGCGTCGTCTTGATGTGTCTCTGATATGGTTAGGAATTGATAATCAAGGACGTTGGTATGTAATGGTTATTCTTTCAGCCCAGCAGCTTCTATCTCTTCTGCCATAGACCATATGCGAGTCTAGTCACAGTATGTCCAGGGCACAGGGCACAGTGGCAGTTAGACCATTTCCACATTTCCACGCGAACCTGGTTTCACTGGAAATGGATGACAACCCTAAATAGGCTAGCCAGGAGATTTTTGCTCCAAACAACATTGCTTCACCCGACAATTCCCGTCCGGAATCGCATTCCTCGACGCAGTGATGTATGATGCTCGGGCGCGGCGTAGCTATTAGGTCTTCAAGAGGTCGAATGCGCAGTGAATGATCGCATCAGCCTGAGGGAGGATAATCTCAACGATGGTCTTATCGAGGGGGGAAGTTGGATAGGCCAGGTTCAATGGGTATTAGGTTGTTCAATTCTCGTTTCAACGTCGTGAAATAAAGCTGGTCGGGCAGCCGGCTTTCACCACGGGTGCCTTCACTTATGTTCCTCATTCCCTATGGTTGCCAACTAATTAGCGTCATGATATTCCTGTGAGAGAACCCGCACAACACGAACAAGCAAACACAAGTGGGAATACATCAAAGCAACGTGGACGATAGTATCAGACTCGACGGACCCTTCCCGCAGGTCAAATCAGCCGAGTGGAAGGTTATTGTCGGCAAGGACCTACAAAGGCTCAGGCAAATATCTCATCTTTATACTTCTCCCGGTATGCAGCAGCGATCTGCTCCATGCCTGATGTATCCGGGACGACATCGAAGGAATTGACACTTTGGGTGCGAAGATGCTCTCGGTTCAGTGGGCCGCCCTTCCGGTCTCGAGAAAACTTTAGCATGGCGAGGACGTCACTCATGTCCAGGTCAACATTCCGATCCCGACCTGGTGCAAACATCCGTCTGATTTTGCGTTTCATAGCCCACTTTATCGGCGCTGCATGGATGATGAGGTGGTCACCCCTGAACAAGATGATATTTTGCTTTTGGGCCTTTCGAAACAAATGGATCCTCGTCTCCTTGGTTACGTAGAGGGCCATGTCTTCAGTCGCCCATTTTTCACTGATTTGCAGTCTTTCCGATACCCGAGATATGGCTTTCTCCAGGGGCTTTTTGATGTCGTCGTCCGTTGCCCACTCCGGGTCGAGAAGATAATTCAGATCCTTCGTTGTTTCTCTGTTTTTAAGGTAGTTGACAGCCAGGAATCCGCCGGCGGTGATCAGCTTGATAGGAGCAAAGGCAACGATGAACTCGAATTTTCCTAATTCCTCATCAAGAGCCTGAAGTGCTGTGTGATGTTAGCCGAGGAAGGAAAGGGCTGGGCTGGCCCAATTAACTCACCTCTCTGAAGGGCATTTGCGTCCAGAGACTGCTCGAGCCCGGACATTGTAAGAGTTGGAAGACTCAGCGGGATGTCTCCAGGTGCAGTGCTCGGCAGCGGAGGAAGCAATCAATGTGAAGGGGGTCAAATGGGGTAAAGAGGGGATTCCAGTGGAGGAGTCTAAAAGGCGAAGCGAGATGGAAGCGCGGAGCAGTCGAGGGGAGAGAGAGAGGAAGTGAACAAAGTACGAGCGATAAGTTCAAGTTTGGTTCAAGTTGTTTGTGAAGGTACCCCGCATTTCACGCTTGGCTGGAAGATTCTCTCACCCCACCAACACACACCACTGACTCCTGAGTCACTGACAGTGCACTGACAACTAACAACTTCATGCCATGACTCGCATCTGCTACTGATTTAGGTCAAGGTAAGCTTTCCAGTGGACAGTGGCACGTTGACTAACTTCGTACTGATGGTACTCATGAGATTCTTGCCAGTCTTGTCGTGAGTCTGAGTCTGAGTCTGAGTCTGCAACTTGTTCCCTGTCCACGCTAAAATAAGGCTCGTTTTCAAGGCTTCGAACTACTCCGGAGTAAACAGTTCAAACGTTATTCCTCGTTCCAGGAATTCATCCCTATTAAAGCGTCCAGTCAGGTTTCCTAAGTCTCCGCTAGAAATTTAGCCTCGAGCAACCTGTCGCGTGACTCGCGTGACTCGCGTCAGCTTACCATGATTCCAACGCTGGCAAAGAGTCTGTACTAACGGTATTCTGCATATTCAAAACAAATCGCATGCTGTTGTTTGGATCTGGTGGGGATCGTGGGGAAGCCGCAGATGTTACATGGTTCCGCAACCCCAAAGGTTATATCAATCCGAGCCCTCAAAGCCTGGATCTTGGCTCGTGAACGGGCAGTTGCTTGACAAGAGCCTCATAGAAGTAATGAACCGCTCCGAGATTCGTCCAACGAGGAGCCATCTGCAGATCCTTGAGTTGGTTAGTTACGGAGTATGGCTTAGTAAGGCCTACAGTTCATGCGAGTGTCATCATCTACTTTTACTAAGATCTGGTGAAACGCCCCTGACATGGATATTTCTTGTCTAAATTCTGTCACACTCACCAACCGTGTTACAAATCCACCGCACCAATCCCGGGTGTATCACCAAGCGATCAACCAATTGACAGCTTACTACAACTCTATTAAAGCCTGTACCCCTCGGCTTAATACAGGAAAATGATACATAGAAAAGACCAAGTTGATTTGCTCGGCTTTGGATCTATCAGCTGCAGTGCAACTCTACTCTGAGATGGCTGGCGCTTATTCCTCCTTGGTCGAGATCATACCGATGCCCCTCAGTAGCAACGAGACGGGATACAAACGGCTTTATATCCCGCCGCTTGCAACGCGTCCCTACTTCTTGATTAACTCTCTAATAGTGAGCCTCGTCATCATTAGGTGGCCATTAATGATGGAACATAACTAATACAGGGAGACTAAGTGGACAATTGGTTCCGATCCTGCGTCGGAAGGCCGAGCGCCACCACTATCTCCCCAATAGAACGACTTGACCGTCTATTCTATCAGAATTTTGCCTCGATTATACTCGAATCCTTCACGGCAATATGCAACATTTTGATTGCTCTGAGCCTTTGAGGCATTGCTTCTTTGACCCTGGACTATCACCGCAGCTATACGGCAGCAATACTCCTCCCTGCTTCCCTCTGCTTCCCTCCGGGTAGATGAACCCAATAGCCGTGGAGCATGGAACATGCTCACCATCATTTTTGCATCTGCATATGCCAAAACTCCCGCTCATATCTCCGCCGGGCCCGCTTTAGAGATCAACTACCCCTCTCTATATGGGTTTAAACTTTATTGAAGCTGGAGTTGGTCCAGATGCATCGGCCAGAAAGTAGTTAAGGTGTGTGGCTTGTGACTGAGTGAAGTGTTCCCCATTCAGATACTCTAGCGAACGTCCTTGCCTGCTCTCTCCAAGCTCGGGCCCTGATCATCTGATAGTCTCCTACTTACCAGCCTATGTTGGTCTCTAGTGCCTATAAGCCATTAGTGTCTAGTCATTATTAGGTACAAAGAAAGCCTAGGCAAGATATACATGTGTAAACCTTGACAGATTTATACTACAGTCCACATCCCATAAAGTACGAGATACATTTGACAAGCGTTTATAGTCCGAGATCAAGTTTGAGAAAAGCACGTGAGGACAACCACGAGCTACGGTACTTAAAGAGGCCGAACCTCGGAAGTGGGTGGCCTCTTTTCTCTCTCTCACCCACGTCGCTCGTTCATATCATTCATACATTCCTTGCTTATATACTTAAAATATCCACTCTCATTACATCAACCCATTCACTCTCTCATCACTAAGGTTCGCGATGGCGTCAAATTCAAAGAGAGTGGACTATTTAGCGCCATTTACGCAACTATCTCCCTGCATCTACATCCAAGAACCAGACCCCCCAGTTGACGACACAGGGAATCACCCCCAGACAATTGTCATCGCATTCTGGATGAATGCCTTTCCCCGATCCTTAGTCAAATACGTCACCGAGTACCGACGTCTAGCCCCTCGCGCAAGGATCATCTTCATCCGCACATCCTCCACTGAATTCATGCTACGTCCCACAAAGCGAGCTCAGTACGCCCGTCTCGCACCCGCTGTGGAAGCCTTACAGGCTCTGTCCCCAGATAGCCCGGTGTTTTTCCACATGTTCTCCAATGGCGGAGTCTTCGCAGTCACTCATCTGCTAGAAGCCTACCAAAAGGCCACTGGGCATCCTCTCCGCGTTTCTTCTACGGTCATTGACAGTGCACCGGGGATGGCTACGCTTTCTGGTGCAATCAGGGCCTTTTCATACGTGCTGCCTAAGAGATGGATCCTCCGCCTTTTCAGTAAGATTCTCTTGTATGCGTATCTAACCTCCATGTTTGTGCTTGGGAAAGCAATTGGAAAGGTACTCGGTATTCGTGATACTGTGAGCGTTGCCCGTCAGGTCATCAATGATAGCCGGATTATGCGTGGGTCTGACAAGGCGAGTCCGCCGAGGCGATGCTATATCTACTCGGATGCGGATGAGCTTGTTGATTACAAAGACGTGGAGAAGCATGCCTCTGATGCGGAATCGAAGGGCTTTATCGTCCGGAGAGAAAAGTTTCTGGGGTCGGAGCATGTAGCGCATATGAAGGCTAATCCGGAGCGGTATTGGAATACGGTGAGGCTTTATTTGGAAGTTCCGGAGTCGGAAAAGGCACTTCGTATTGAGAGTTGAGATACCCAGGCTCTGGAGGGCTGTTTTCGGTTCTACATTACTATTTGCTCCTAGTTATAGAGATTCGTAATTATACACGGATGCGTAAATTCTGTATACTTCATCAGAGTAAGTAGAAACCTAAACAACACAGCTAATTTCATTCCAGGTCTACTTTAAATCCAAATCCAAATCCTCAAGCTACCTCCCCTTCAACTTCTCCATAACCTCCTCCTCCGTCATCGGCACCACCCTCTCCGCCCCCTCAAGCAACCCCCCAGCGCACTGATTAATCTCACAATACCTTCCCCCCCAACTATATATCACCTCCCCATGCCGTCCCCCATCATTAAACAGCATCACCACACTCCTAGCAACAACCTCAGGCTCCTGAACTGTAACCCCCATGCTCGATAGTAGGCCCCCGGGGACTATCCCCGTCGCTGTCCAGGACGGGGCGATTGCGTTTAATCGAACACGGAAGGTAGCCTCAGACTCAGCCTGTAAGTCATTGACTAGTCCGCGCAGGATACCAAGCACACCGTGTTTCGCGATAGTGTAATCTGCTGCGGAGAAGTTTTGGAATGAGGATGCCGATGCTGTTAGGATGATACTCCGCGACGTCTAGGGATTGGTTTCTTTGTTGGTGTTGGAGCTAGTGTTGGGTTTCTCACGACGGAGATAATAAACATCGGACTGTATAGATCACTCCGATGTGATTTACTTGTATAGTCTGTAGATCAGGTGGCGCGAGGAGTCTTTCCCCATCCCCATCCTGACCCTGGGCTTGATGCTGATCCTCAAATCTCTCCTCCAAAAACCCGCCCCTAGGTCCAATCCCCGCATTCGCAAAGACATGATCAAATCCTCCCAAACCGTTTCTCCCCGGATATAAACAGATTCCGGAGACTGGTCCAGTCTGTGACGTCTGTTTTCACGAATAGTAGTGACGATGACAGGATTTCTTGTCGTTGTTCGCAGAGGAGAGGAAGAAAATCCTCAGGAAACGGGTTCACGTCACCGGCTATGACTTTTGCGCCGAGGGAGAGACAGAGGTGCACGGTTACTTTGCCGATGCCGGATGTGCTTCCTATCGAGTTGGTTCGATTACGTTAGTTTGGTGCCCTCTTGTATGGATACTAGCTGAGGACGGGGAGATTACCGGTAATGAGGACGACTTTATCCTTAAGATTGGTAAGGGATTCGGGGGGGATTTGGAATTCTGTCATTGTTTTTCTTTGGGGTTGTCTTTGGGGTTTGGGTTGTAGAAGGGTTGGGAGTTCCTGGCCGACATAGGTATCTATACAAAGAAATGCGGGGAAGGCGAGCAGACAAAGCAAACGAGCCTTGTTAGTAGTTACACGTATATCAGCATCTGACATAAATTTTTAAGTAATAAGTGGTAAGAAGGTATGGAATAGGTATAATTCTCAATTCATAGATCTATCAATCACTCGCTATGCATTATATACAGGTAGACCAACGCCAGATTTGCAAGCACTTTTTCATGTTAGCATAGATAGGTTCATCGGCCCTTTGTTTCAGGGAACTCGTCGTCGAGCTTCAGTCTAGCCGTGACGTTCATACTCATCAATTCCTGGATAAGAAGCTTAGCGGCATACGGGATGACCATCTTGACGACGCTCCTGGAGGACTTGCAGCGCTGACACCAGTTCAAGTAGCCCATGAAGCCGCATTGTTCGCAAACGTCGACCTCGTGGCGATCGGACGAGATCATCAATCGTTCTAGGAGGAGTTGGCTGGTTCCGTAGGCGATCAAGCAGTCACGCTCCATCTCTCCGAGACGGAGACCACCGTCTCGAGATCGACCCTCTGTTGGCTGGCGCGTGAGGATGGCGCGTGGTCCGCGCGCACGCGAGTGCATCTTGTCTTGGACCATGTGCTTCAGTTTCTGGTAGTAGATAGGACCGGTGAAGACGTAGAAGGGGAGGGCTTCGCCGGTGATGCCTGAGGTGAGATAGTCCTTGCCACCGTAGCTGAACCCCTTGTCGATCAGGATCTGGGACATTTCCTGGACAGGACTGCCTCCGAAGCACGTTCCGTACCCGTGTTGCCCGGAGAGCACGCCGGCTTTACCGGCGACAAGCTCCAGCATCTTCCCGACTGTCATACGCGAGGGGAAACCGTGCGGGTTCATGATAATGTCCGGGTTGATACCCTGGTCTGTGAACGGCATGTCCGCTTGATCGGCGATAATTCCCACAACACCCTTTTGCCCGTGACGGGAGGAGAACTTGTCGCCGACCTCAGGCCGCCGGGTTTGACGTGTGAGAACTTTGACAATCTGATTCTCGTTTTCAGTAACAGAAACAAGGACCTTGTCAATGTAGGCAGGATCAGGAAGCTTGTAGGTCATTGGAGTCGCGTTGTAGTTCACCGGCCGGCCTGCATCGGAGCCCGTGAACCCTGAGGACATTGATTGATCTGGTGTAGATTTGTTGATATAAACCTCTCCCGCGTTGACTTGTTCTCCCACAGCAGCCAATCCGTCGTTTTCCAAAAGAGCATGCTTCCTAATAGGCGCGCCATTTTCATACGATGGTGGAGTCAAGAGATCCTTCCATCCGTTCGGGTAGCTCTTCAGATTGGTGACATACTTTCGGAAGACCTGGCAACGTCCAAAGCCCCGATCAACTGAGCCTTTGTTCAAGACCAGCGCGTCCTCAATATCATAACCGGAGTAACTCATCACAGCAACGGTCGCGTTCTGGCCAGCCGGCAGCTGATCATATTTGGTCAGTTCAATTGTGCGTGACTTGACCATGGGCTTTTGGGGGTAGACCATCAGGTAGAGGATGGAATCAATCCGGAGGAACTGGTTTGATGCGATAGCCCCAATCGCTTGTTTACCCATAGCACATTGGTAGGTGTTACGTGGAGACTGGTTGTGGTGAGGATAAGGAATCAGACCAGCGACAGCACCAAGGATCGTGAAGGGCTCGATTTCCATGTGGGTTGTTGTGTCGGAAATGTCTTTTTCATAGACAGCAATTAAAGAATCGTTCTCCTCGTTCACGTCCAAATATTCGACAAGCCCCTGGGCCAGAAAATCATCAAATTGCAGTGTACCGTCGCGGAGTTTGCGGAGATGGTGCTTCTTGACACTAGACTTGCCCTTCTCAACAATAATGAGTGGTCGGCAGATGCGCCCATCGTCGGTTGCAACGTGCACAGCACGTTGGTGGTGATTAATATAGATACTCACGAACTCGGAGATTCTGCCCATCCGCCGTAGTCTCCGAAAAGCATTCAGGAAGTACTTCGGGCGGCGAGTGAGCGCCATCGGTGTACCGTTGATCGAGATTGCATAGCTTCCCGGGGCATATATCTCCTTTCCGCCGACAGTTTGGATGTCTTCCGCGCCAAGCATAAATATCAAGTTCCTTATCGGACCTTCTTCATCGTTGGTGGTAATATGCGTCATAAGGGCCAGATTTTTGACTAGACCACAGGCTTCTCCTTCAGGAGTATCGGCTGGACAAAGCATACCAAACTGAGACGGCTGTAAAGCTCTGGGACCGCTGACCTTCCTTGTCTTCTCAAACTGACTGCTAATACGCGTCATCATTCCAAGAGCAGCGATATAACTCAGTCGGCTGAGCACATGGGTGACACCCGCACGTTCCATGCGGAAACGTTTCAAGCTCCAGTTTCCTGTCGAGATTGCTCGGTTCATTCCTTGCGTGATGTGATTGCTGTGCATGCTAATGACACTCCAGGCGTCGAAAGCTTCGACTCGGTTGCGCTTATTCAAGACTTTGTCGATATTCATCTTGATGTCAAAACAGAACTTTTTGAAAAGATCTTCAAAAAGGAGAGCCAACAGCTGGCCGGCCAACTCTAGTCTCTTATTTCCGAGGTAGTCACGGTCGTCAACCAGTGCAGCATCGTTCTTCGCCATGAGTACACGGCGTGCCATGTTCGCAACGTAAATGGCTTTAGGACGGAAGTTCATGTCCTTGACTTCGATATGGGAGATGATCACGGATGCGATAGCCTCCACTGCTTCTTGCACGTGGGTCCGCCGATAAGACATCTGCTTGCGGTTGATCTTGATCCGAGAGCCGATATAGTCGAGGGCCTGCTGCTGTGTGTAGATGCCAACCTTGACAGCCTCTTCAAAGTTGATAGCAAAGTCTTCTTGATAGACCTTGTCTACACCAGCAACCAAGAGCATCATCTCTTTGTCGGTATGGATTCCCATTGCTTTGAGGAGAATAACAATGGGGACTTCCTCACTAAGCACGTTATGCTTGACGTAAAGCTTGTCCTTCTTCAGTATGATATAACTTTTAGACTTACGCTCATTGGAGGAACTGCCACAATGTTAGACGGAAAGGTCATCCGCAGGGATTACAAGCGATCTCACCTGGTAACTGATGCCTGGACAATCTCCTTCTTGGGATCTGTTTCAACGATAATTCTGTTCTTGCTCAGTTGCTCCTGCACAAGGATCACTTTCTCGGTTCCATTGACGATGAAGTATCCACCAGGATCGAGAGGACACTCGTTGAGCACCGTCATGTCTGCCGGGGTCTTATTGGCCAAGACACATTTCGAGCTGCGAAGCATAACCGGCATCCTGCCAATAGCAACACCCTTCCTCCTCACCCTCTGCCGGCCACGGATATATTCAAAGTCGACCTGAATCGGAGCTGCATATGTTGTATCGCGCAGCCGGCACTCCTGCGGAGTCACCGTTGACTCGCCGAATTCGGCACGCACATCCTGAGGCTCGTCCGCCCGCCGAGGGAAACCAAGGTAAATGTCGGTGAACTTAATATAGAAGTTGTGATCGACATCGCTACGGATCGTATTGCTTGACTCGACGATTTTCTTCAACTGTACTTCCACGAGGTAATTGTATGAGTCAATGTGCTGTTTGACCAACCCCTTGACTTTCAGAAACGCGGGCAACAAATTCCATTTATCCTTGGCGGTGTTGATAGGGTCAGTCAAAGACTTATTGTAGTAGAACGGTTCCAGCAGCGCATCGAACGGATCGCGGTGACGATATGGGTACAGTGGCTCCGGCACTGGCTCTGTCTCTTCGGCGCCGGCGGCATCGTCTTCCTTGCTTGGTGGCTGTTCACTATTTGAAGCCTCATTTGTGTTGGCTTTGGAAGCGCGTTTTCGTCGCAAGGTTTCCGTGGCCGTCTTAGATGATGCTGGAGTCTGTTGTGCGCCAGTGTCTCAGCATAAATCACACTAGAGTTTCCGGACAGTCATACCTCTGACTGCGCAGCTCGTGCGCTTGCAGGAGCCACGGCCCTCCTCCGGGGAGGCATTTCTATAATGTAGGGTCGGACCAAGCAATTGACGGAATGCTGGGAGATGAGTTGAGAGGTACCTGGGTCAAGAAGAGTGCATTCCAGTGAAATGTGTGGGCTCAATTTCTTCTTTCTTATCGGCGAGGGGAAAGAAATTCCGAATGATTTTCCTTTTGGAGAAGAGGGGCGATTATGTAATTGAAGCTTTCCAAATACGGCTAGCCCAGGTGTTTCTGACAAATAGATAAACAACAATCCGACAGCCAGGGTATAAAGTTCATTCAATTCTCGAGTTTCTTTCTAGATAGATCTTATTTTGCTTGAGCATTTGCGTTGATACTGTTGCTGCACTTTATCAAGGATATCTAAAGTATCAGCTCAACCCACTTTCGATCACTACCACGCCTTGCTGCAGCGGATTCGACTCCCGGAATAGGAGCACGCTTTCCTTCAGCTCTGGAAGGATCTAAATCATATCACAGGCATTCGAATATTCTCAGGTGCTCTCCGGGTAATCGGCCTCACAGCCTTCATGAAAGACCAAGAACCGACTGGTTTGGATTTGAATGCCTCTTCGATCTCATCCAACGACCGCCCCTTGGTCTCGGGCATCCAAAAGACACAAACCACAGCCGTGATCAGCGAACATCCAGCAAATAGGAAATAGGCTCCAAAGCTGCTCTTCGACAGCAAGATCGGCGTTGTCAGAGCGACAAGGAAATTGGCCGCCCAGTTGCTGCCGTGCGCGAGACTCGTTGCTGAGGCACGGGTTCGCTGGGGTTGGATCTCGGCCGCGTAGATCTTGATGCCGACTCCCCAGCTCAGGGAGAATACCACGGCGAATATATAGATCGAGACGATGACGACCCAGCGCCCTGCGCCGGAGGAACTGTGAACTGCGTTGCCTGCGTAGAGCGCGCCCATTAGGAACATGGTGAGACTTATTCCAATGCCGCCGTATATTATGCTGTGTCGACGACCCCATTTATCTGCCCATATGAGAGCCGGAATAGTTACAGCAAAGATGACTAGGGCCGAAACACCTGACGCGAAGAAGCTAGCGTCTGCAGATGCAAGTCCTGCTTGCTCAAAGAGTAGAGGAGCATACTGAGCGTCCTAGTCAGAACATGTCGCAAGCTGATAAGGCCTGGGTGGTTGTCGTCAACTTACATAAAGAACGCCGTCTATCCCACTGAGTTGCTGCATTCCCATCAAGAACACAGCTAGAGCTGTACGTGCGCGAACATCCTTGGAGAATATATCGAAAAGTTTGTGCTTGACAGGTCGGCCTCTTGCTTGTACTGATACCGTAGTGTGCATACTAGCTATGTTGGTCACGGCGACGTCCTGCGAGACCGGATCTTGTATAATGGATCCTCTGTCTTGTTCTATTTCGCTCTTTTCCCGTTCCGCATGGCTGACACCGAGTAGATCCCAGACTGCGTTGGCTTCAGTTCTACGGCCGTGGACGGTGAGCCATCTTGGAGAAGGCACAAGCCACATGATCGAGGCCATAGAGAATAGGGCCGAGAGACAGGCTAGGATGAGGAACGGTGTCCGCCACGACATCGAGGATTGAATTCGAGCAGTTCCATAGCATGTGAAGAATCCAATCACCAGGCCTAAAGTGATCAGTAGTTGAGGACCAGTCGTCAAAGCCCCTCGGACACCGGGGGGTGAAATCTCGCAGATATACCTGCTATCAGTCAGGAAAGCGTCGCTCGTTCAGCGAGGAGAGTCAACATACACAACCAACGTACCCAGGTACAGCCCCTCTCCGATCCCCTCAACACATCGTCCAACAACGAACATAGAGACATGGACAGAAGCCGCCTCAAGCGCTGCGCCCAAGCCAAAGATCAATACCCCAATGCTAATAGCTTTCGGACGGCCTAGCTTATCCGCAAGATACCCAGCGAAGAACGAGGAGATAGCGGCCGGTATCAGGATCGAAGAAACCAGCAGGCCGTGCACTGTTGCAGATTGATTTCCGAACTGCTTCACGAAGCTATCCATAACCGTGACTGGGCCGATGATGCCAGTGTCCATACTATTGAGGCAGGCCAAGTAAGTGACAAAGGCTGCTCAACTTGGAAGAGGGTGTGGTCTCACCCGAACAGTAGTCCACCGCAGGAACACAGTATGCTAGTGGTGATATACCTAGGCGGTTTGCGGAAGAATTGCATCTTGGACTACTAGTATTTGAACCAATATTTTGAACGCTGGCTCTGAGTAAATCAGTTGTCGACCACAGCAAGTCAACAAAGTCTGCTTTGATGCCAGCTAGGAGAGACAATATTATAGTCTGTGATGGGACTAGAAATTTATACAACCTTGGACGCTCCCTAGCAGTAGGACTACTAGTGACTGAGGCCTGACGGCACGTATGCCCCACCTGGATTAAAAATCCAACTTTCGATCGATCCAGACAAGCTGAAGGATCTTCATTTTTGAGTCATAAGAGTGATTGATTTTAAATGGGTAATCCAATCACAAGACCCCATGATTTCCTGATCAGGAAATCATACCCCTCTCCCGATGGTAAGACTTTACGCGGCCTTCTTGGAGTGATGGTACAGTAGTAGCAGGTTTACTTCTCGGTCATTGATAGGACCGAATGAGCTTTTCATGTTAGGACTTGCATGGTCAGCACCGTGCGTAGAGTTTGATTTGCTATTTCGACGTCAATTGTCAGGAGTCTGTTCGGGATTGTTATCTTGAATCATCGTATATGTTTTTGGTCGCAAAGCCTTGGAGCCAAATAGAAACCATGATGACTTGCTTGATGGTCTGAATAGATACGCAAAGTAGGTAGATAATTAAGAGAATATTGTGATTATGTATGTATGTCTCCTAAGATCATGCTGGTTAGGTTCATTTTAGGTGGGGGGACACAGCATTAGGGACTTGCCTACATTCCTACAAGCTGGTGACCCTCACTTGCGCTCGGGGGGATAGTCCTTTCTAAATATCCATCCATATCCATTAGAAGTAGAGGTTTAGACCGTGTACAAAGTAGATATCTAGAAAGAACTATTCCCCGAGCGCAAGTGAGGGTCACCAGCTTGTATATAATACGAATGGCTTGTTGAAGCAAGACTCCCAACCTCTCTTTCCCGAAGCCCAGAATCTTCTAAGGATTTCCTTCAGGGCGAATGGTGTATTGTGCTGCTGAAAACTCTGGTTTGCGAGGACTGACGTATTGTTACACGTTCGTCATCCACTGCTTGCGCACCAAGCACCATGAGCAGCCAAACCAAACACCCAGCAATCCCAAAGGTTGAGAGCGTCTTGCGGGTGAGCTCATGAACAAGTTTTGGCGCTGTGGCGCAGTTCTTTGTCAATGGAGATATTGGAAGTACTCCCCATGCCTGAAGGGAGGACATGCAGTGTAAGAGAATCGCAGCCCGGAATATAGTGGCCATAAGCTCGAAGTCTTCATCTAGGGCCTTGTCGGCCTCGACCCATTCTTGGCTGGGAAGCTGTCAAGCCTTGTATAATCTAGGCGGTTGACAGCTACTTGGAAGTGTGCAGGTGTTATTTTATATATATTCCTATTATGGCTTGACCCTCGGATCAGGGACAACGGGGGATATATGCAATCATTACCCAGGGCAGTTAACTCCAGATAGGTAGGGCACATCAATTACATTCCGGGCGTGTGAAATAGCAGACTAATTCCCGCCGAAGGCACTCCCAAAAATGTCGTTTTTGGTCGTCTTGCATCTGTGATACTGATCACCTAGCTCAGTTTAATGGAACAAAGCTCCAGGTTGAATCGAGTTTCACCTATTTCCCCAGTTGGCAGAAGTACTTCCAGGCAGCGGGGACCATTTGAATGACGTGGGAACCAGCGCGGTCCTGCCATCCCAGTTCTTTGACAAGAAATCTTTAATTTTCCAACAGCAGAACTTGAAGAAGATAATAACAACCATGTTCACCTTTCCGGCCTCAGCGATGCCTACAGGAGCCTACCTGACACTCCGTCTTATCAGCGGTTGCAAAGTCCTCGAGCCAGCACTGCTCACATCCGTGAATCCAGCATGGCGCGAGACCTATGTTTTGATGGAGCTTGCGGAAACCTGGAGTGAAAGTGATGGCTCCCGGGGAGGGCAATTCGTTCTCGACGCCGCCACTGACCAGAAGCTGAAGGCTATGAAGGAGATCACGCCTGGCATGGGGGACCTATGTCAATGAAGCTGATCGAAATGATCCTGACTACAAGCAGGATTGGTACGGCGATATGTATGACTCGCTTACCTCTGTCAAGAACAAATACGATCCCGGGCAGGTGTTTTCGTGCTATCACTGCATTGGGAGCGATAGTTGGGAGGAGGTGACTGGTGGAACAATTTATGGACCCTTGTGTGAGGCGAACTAATATCATTTCACCTTTGCCCTTCTCCCTGTTGTATTCGTCGGTTGTCGCAGTGGGCGGCGAAGTTGACTGGAACCACTCCATGTTTAACTATTTTGCTTTCTCAAACCTGCCATTAGACATTTGTCGTTCTTCAAGATTGATCATTGATAGAATTGAGATCAGTTTTTTATTCCTATTGAACCCAGATTGTCAGTTTCTGTCTTTGATTGCAGTCGTATTATAGTAGTCAACCAAATGATGAAGAATTGAATTGGTGCCCGTAGGAGGGCTAAAGAACGTAAGGCAATAAAGAGGTTACTCATATGATAGTAAATGATGAACAAGTACCATTATAGTATAAGAGTAGAGCACTGCCTCTACAGACTCTCATCGTGGCTTTCAAGGGAAGTAATGCAGTGACGCAGTTGTAGATAGCCTAGATTTGCGTATCTAATGCGAGTCGAGTAAGATGAGGCCTATACCTGTCTCAAGCGACTACAGTCGGAACATCCAACTCCAGCACAAGGATTATTGTGGATAAGAGCTAAAGAGTTCTAAAGAGCGGCGAACCCACTGGGTTGCAGGGTTGGGCAACAATCAGGTTAACCCATCTCTCATGGGGATAGCTCCTCGCCGAGTGTTCTGCACCTATTGCTCTAGCAGCATGTGGTTCAGGTGATATCGCGATGCCTCATGAGGGAAGAGAAGATGTGGAAGAAATCATTCCCCAGTGTGAGCCGCTGATGGGATGAAAGGTGGAGAAGATCTTTGGAATACTGCATTCCCAATGGCGAGGTCTCTGTGTAGCGGTGGACGCTCTTTGACCGCAATTTAGAGGACTATGACACCTGGCCATCGAGACACTGCTCGCAATGGCGAAGCCCTGAATCACGTTGGCAGAACGGCAGAGTTGGCTGATGGGAGAGAGCTAGTAACGTGGATGAGGTCGATTCGAGAAGAACAGGGCCGGATGGCTGCGCAGAATCTTGATTGATTTCAGTAGCCCCAGCCTCTTCTGGTACCTGCCAAAAATGTGGAGTTAATTAAGGTTGGTTCTGTCGGGTAAAGCCTCCGGGGAAGTTAATCCATGGATCGATTCTTTAGGACTTGGGATCTTTCCAAGGGTGCATGTGCAGATACAATTGGGAATCACGAAAAGTGGCCCACGATGATTGGATTCTAAGGTGTCGGCCCCTGAGGCGACGTAGGTCTGTACCACTTAAAAACATCAACCTTGGTTCAGCTGTAATTACTCACATTTCGTATTCTCGCTGGCTGTGCCCTCGTCATCTGTTGATGTTCCTCTCAGTAGAATTGCATTGATAGACGGCGCTTTGGGGTATGGGGATCTGGATGAACTTTCCTGAGGTCACGTCCAACACCTTCAGATTTGGCGCCTGCAAATCAGCAACAAGAATGAGTCAAAAATAATGACAGACAGCTCAGAAACAGCCCTAAATAGAAAAGGAGGGCCCAGCGAGACGATGATGACCTATGGACGGGGTTAGTGTCGCCTCTCGAGTCTCAGGAAGAGCAGTGTATTTGCAATCTGTACACCGCTTCTCCGGCACCGCACCAATCATCTTCCACCCGCTCGGAGTGGCAAGCGATTGCATCAGTTTGCGACGAGACAATCATCATCACCCCTGAAATCATTGCTGTCCGAGGTCTGAAGCGCTAACATCTCATCCCCTCCCCGTTTTGTCAATTACAGAAGTACTGTTGAGGCCAAAATGACCTTCACATCAATCTCCATCTCGCGTTGTCAGCTCTATCCAAGAACAAGCTAACTTCTACAGAGTATGAGGATTCAGGACTTATTCAACTGAGGAAGAATGCTTTACTAGACACTGGGGTTGTCTGTCGCGAATCTCTGAGTCGCGCGTGGCAATCCGTACATGATGACTCTGTGCCCATTTGTTGAGGTACTACTAATTGTTTGGTTGGCTCCGATCATCGTCAACCTGGAGTACTCCGTAAGCAGCAGCACAGGCACGGCCTTCCTTTCGTATTCCAATTTCCCAACCCCAAGAGGCAATTCCTGACGTTGAGGACCACCACGGAGTGTACTGAGGGTTGCTCAACAGGCTCGCTACCCGAGAAAATAATAATTCAGCAGAGACAAAGGGCACAATTTGACACGGAGACTCGATACCACTTGAATCCTTTGACACAGGTCCTCCATCCATTGTCACTCCGGTGGCTAGGGGCTGATCCGCCGTCGCGTCTTTTTTGAAATCAATTTGGGGTCTCCACTCGCTGCAGAAACACTTGCAGCGGCCACGCTCTCGACCAGCACACCCAGCAAAAACATCCCCTCCTCTTCCACCCTTGCACAACCTCTCGAAGTTGTCAACAATATCTACTTTGAGTGCGAGACTGACATTATAAGTTTATAAGTTCATTCAGGCTTGATCTCATAGCTGACAGAAGATAATTTGAAGCCTGCCAGTTACTTTTAACGAATCCCGGATCTTCGATACGTGAAGCAAGAGCCATCACTCTATTCCCAATAAAGTAATGCATTAGCACCGGAATTCATAGTCATCACTAGTATCTACCTAGTCGAATCACAATCCAGCAAGCAAAGATTCATTCTTGATCCATCCGAAAGCGAATGATCGGCTGGAGGGTTGGCATCAAGACAAGACAGCTCATCAGCCTGGGCCTTCGGGAAGACAGACAGGACCCTGCAACGCACTGATCACAGTGTAGAATGTAATACTGTTCCATGTTTCTTGACAGGGTTATCATTCGTCGACAATAGTCAATTTATAGATTAGACCAGAGCGAGTATATCGCATCGAACAGCGAAAGATCATGCATGAACAGATGGGCTGGTGTATACTACTGAGTATTCGGAGACGATAAGAATTGTCAGAACTTGAGGGCAGTAGTCTTAAGACAGATGAAAGGATTTGCAAATAACATAAATGAGCATTGAGGAGAGGAAGAAGAAGAAGAGGAAGAAGAAGAAGAAGAAGAAGAAGAAGAAAAAGAAAAGAGCAACGATAAGGTAAAGATCCCTAAGATCTAAGAGAGCTCGACGCGAGCACTGCCTAAACGAGTGGCTCCCCGCTTGCTTTTCCCAGCCGCCGCCCACTCCAATCCCCTCTCCTCTCCCCTCTCGACTTCCACCCTCCCTCTCTCTCTCGCCTTCTCTCCTTTATTTTGGGCCTATGCGACTTGTATAACATCTATCTTTCTTTCTCCGTTGTCATATCAAATATATTCTTCTCTTATATCTGTTCACTCGTTTATCATCACCCTCCCGCCACTCTCGACGAGAGAGAGGCGCGCGTCTTGGGAGGAGCCCAACGCTTGTGATTGAGACACCACCTATCGAGATCTCCGCACTTTTATGATTATTGCAAGTGTGTGTGAACAGCAACCGATTTCGCCTTTAAACAGTCCTTACTTGCGTGCTCAACCAACTTCCTCTGGCTACCAGGGTCTCTTTCCGTCCCTGAAACTCAATATCGAGGCGTTCATTGTGGGTGAGTCGTTGTTCTCTTCCGAGATTTGCTTCGCCAAATCGCCCCTCAGCCCCTCGTGAGTCTCGACTCCTTACATGAGTTGCTGTCGGAGAAACTACACCGCCAACAATCACACACTGCCTGTCGTCTGTACTTTAACGTCAAGCCCCCGATCTGCTTGCACAAATTTCCACAATTCGGGATCTCTATATCCCCGTTCAAGCATATCATGACATAGCTAACCGCCCCTGACTGGTATTAGTCCTGTGATAACCCCCGCCCCAAATTGCCTACCCATCATGGCTTTTAAAAACGGACTGAGTGAACGTCTCGATGAGCTCCGATTTCCCTCTCCCCGCTCGCCCCCTTCAGAGACTCCTTTCCCCGGGTATACTTCGCTTTCACCGAACAATTCGAATTTCGTTTCCGCTTTTTCGCGGCCTTCGGGCGATGTACGTGGGAACCTCCAACGTCGTTTTACAACAGATGCGAGCAAGCTATCCTCTTGGAGCTATGTGAATCATGTCGGCGCCGCACCTCAGATGCCAGATGCGCTAGATCTCCTCTCATCGGTAAGCTCAGAGCCACCCTAGATCATCCCAACACCCCATACTCCGCACTACTCAATCAGCGTACCACATAATCCTCTCTCCGGGGCAGCTTATTGTCAAGCTATTGTCCATAAAATATTGCTTCCCATCTTTGAGCCCAGTTTCTATTGTCCTGGCCCTATTCACCATATTGCTATTGTTCTCAAGTCACCTCTTGTGTTACACTTCCTCTTCCTCTTCTCTCACCTCCATTGTCACATTGCTCTCATTCATTTACCTAACTTTTCTTATTATTCCCTTTATTCATCTTGAATCATGGCATTTGAGTTGTCGCTCATTGTTTCACAGTTTGAAAAGAAGCGCCAGCACATTGAATACATGCGAGAGCAGAAGCGAAGGTTTGAAGAGGACATGAAACTTTTAGACCTGCAACATGAGAGAGAACAGCTGGAAATGAACAAGCTTGCCAAAGATCTTGCCAAAGCCGGCATTTCTGGACCGTCCAGTGAACCCACGACTCCACCAGAACATCGTGAGAACGGCTTTCCAGGCGCTTTCTCTCGCCCTACCCGCTTTTCAACTTCCAGTGTTACCTCATCTCCTGGTTTCTTCAACGTCTTTGCTTCTTCAGTTGCCAGTCCTTCAAGTCAGGTCAATCAGGAACCAGCTCAAACTCCAACAAATCGCTTCGCTGTTCATTCCGTTCCTGGGTCTCGTAGGAATTCTGAAAAGGAAGATTTCGGGAACGAGCCTACATCTCCCTTCCGCCCCGGGCCATCGTAAGTTCACATCTTCATTTTCAACTTCTGCCACCCAACCTCGCGTTTCGTTCTCCTTTACCGCTTTACCTGCCATTCATCCTTTGATTCCCCTTGAATCTTCATGGTTTGTTGTGATAACACAACATTGGTTGCTTCATTCACCCCAAGTATTTGAATTCTTGCACCCGCAATCCAGGCCATTTGACCTTCATCGTACATCCTTTTGGAGACCTCTTATCACTGTCGATGGTCTATGTTATTGACTTTTATCCTTGCTAGCATTCACCGCTATTCAATGCCCACAACAGGCTTGGGATCTCAGATTCGTCCAAACCTCTCAAGCTTCAACAACCCATCTTCTTTGGAATCCTTCAACACGGCCAAGTATCTGCTTCACGACGACGACGATAGATCAACTCTTAAAGACGAAGACCGAATTCCAACTCCAGATATCAAGCGCTATCTCCAGCTAACGGAGACGGACGATAAATTTCCAACTTTATCCCGTCGGGACGGTTCCAGTCTTGTAAGTCACACAAATTGTCTCACACTTTCCCAGACGTCAGCTGCTAATACAAATCCCAGCTCTCTGCGAATCCAGACGCTCTAGATCTGGCTAATTCTAGAACTCCTAATCTAGAAACTTATAACTCCCATAACCGCCATCGTTCTTCCCACCAAAGCATGCCACAGAGTGCTCTCAGCATGTTTCGTCTAAATCAAATCGGCAGTGCGGACGAGGCTCACATTGCTGCTCCGAATGCTTCTAGACATGCTGCGAGACATTCTCTAGAAGCTAACGTTCTCTATGCTGCAGAGAACAACCGCGACTCTGTCACATCCACCACGTCAAGCCGTCCTGCTCCTTTACAGTCGTCCTACTCGACAAATGATCTGCCTACCGTGAAAGGAGAAGGCTTTGACCCTGCAATCACCCCGCCGAAATCCCATGCTGCACAGATTCAACAACACAACGCCAACCTTGGTCGTATCCCGGTCAATGCAGCCACACCCCGTCACCAGAGGGACTCGCCTGAGCGGGAGGACGCCCAACCACACAACTCTAAACCGCAGCCAACCACATTGCAGGCCAACGCTACCCCGTTCGGGCCTCAACTTGGCGCCCCAACTCCAATTAATATGGCAGTGTCACAGGCTTCGTTGTCCAATTTGCAGCCCCCTTTCTACAGCTACGGAATTCCCGCGTATATGGGAGCACCAATGCAGGTTAATGGCCAACTTCAGACGTACAACCCCTCGCCCTCATTCACAGGATATTCGTCATACGGAAGCTACCGCCCTGGAGACAATCCAGCAAAACCTGTGGGGTCCCGCAGAAACGCAGAGAGTGACTCAGCCCAACTCTCCCGCTTTACGAATTATCCCCTTGAGCATTACCGTGGTGAGATTTATGGCCTTTGTAAAGACCAGCATGGCTGCAGGTATCTGCAGAGGAAACTGGAAGAACGCAATGCGGAACACGTCCAGATGATCTTTGAAGAGACTCATTTGCATGTTGTAGAACTCATGACTGGTTTGTTTCCCCCGCCTTCGAACAACACAAGCTTCAATGCAGCGCATCAATTTTGCTAATGTCATTCTCATGCTAGATCCGTTTGGTAATTACCTCTGCCAAAAGCTCTTAGAATACTCCAATGACGAGCAACGAACTGCTCTCATCAACAGCGCAGCACATCAGCTTGTCAAGATCGCACTGAATCAACATGGCACCAGAGCACTGCAGAAAATGATTGAATTCATCTCCACTCCTGACCAGACGCAGACCGTCATCTACTCTTTGAAGGATCACGTCGTGCAACTGGTCCAAGATCTCAATGGCAACCATGTCATTCAAAAGTGCCTCAATCGCCTTTCGGCCGAAGATTCTCAATTCATCTATGAAGCCGTTGGTGCCAATTGCGTTGTTGTTGGTACCCATCGGCACGGCTGCTGTGTTCTTCAACGTTGCATAGACCATGCCTCTGGGGAGCAGAGAGCTCGCTTGATCGCTCAGATAACCTCCAATGCATTTTCTCTCGTCCAAGATCCCTTTGGAAACTATGTTGTGCAGTATATTCTGGATCTTGCCGAGTCCCATTTCACGGAGCCTCTCTGCCACGCGTTCCGCGGCAATATCCCAGCTCTATCCAAGCAGAAGTTCAGCTCCAATGTCATTGAAAAGTGCTTACGCACGGCCGAGCCACACATTCGACGTCAAATGATCGAAGAGATGCTTTCTGGAGTTGAGCTCGAGAAGATGCTCCGAGACTCGTTCGCAAATTATGTCGTGCAGACCGCCCTTGACTTTGCTGACCCGGAAACTCGAAACCTGATTGTCGACTCCGTCCGCCCTATCCTGCCCTCGATTCGTCAAACACCCCACGGTCGCCGCATTGCCGGCAAGATTATGGCGTCTGAGAGCTCTGGAAGAAGCAGTGCTGCAACAAGCGGACAGGTTACCCCAAATGAGATGAGTTCCGCTCAGCTTCCGGGGCCCCTGCAGACGCCTCAGAATTCATTCATGTACCAACACAACCCATTTCCTATTTCTGCCGGAGGCGCGCAATTCGGAAATCAGAGTTTTGTTCCCGCATCTGGCACCGGCTCCACGAGCACTCCATCTGGAGCTAGTGAGAATTCTTCTGGCATTTATAGTCCTGCTATCCAGCAGCCGAACGGCAATCTTGGTGCCCAGAATCCGCTGTATAATTTCCTCTGATTCATTGCCCGTAACCCACGATTATCTGGTTCTTGCCTATCGAACTGTACTCATACTGCGATTATGATGCTATGATCTTCACGACTTAACGGCCACCCTTTTGACTTATTGTCAACCTTTGGGGAATGATACCATTATCTTTAATGCAGTTTCCATTGCATTTTCTGGCCTATTTCTCGACGGATACGATGCGACCCCCATTGGAAGCGTCGGCCTATTCTGTCTTGTATTTTTCGAACGCTTGGATGCTTTCGTTTTACGTCTATTGACGATAACGCTTGGGATGTCTCTCTTCGTTTTTTTTTTTTTTTTGTCTGATCCAGGATCCTCCTTGCCAGTGGCGTCCCTGTCGCCGACTGACCGTTGAGAGAAATGATCTTTCGACATGCGCTTCACTGGATATCCTGAAGCTGTGCTTTACTTTGTCGATTCCTGCCTCTTTCCATTTCGGAATATGCTGCGTTGTTCTTTGCCTCGAGACTTGGCCTTGTGATCTTTGCAAGTCGATCCAATGGACCACTCTCTGCATCAGCTCGTTACATCTTTCTCTATGCATTTGGGGATGAAGCGCCTATCATTTCCGATACCATCTTTCCTGGTTTGGCCTGGTGACCAGCACATGCGGTAGAATAGATGTATCCATATCTACAGGCAGCCATGATGTCTATTTCTTGCTATTTCCTTTGTTATGTATTTTTCTTCTTTTTTTCTGTACCATCAGCCATAGCGCTAGAATCAATTTTTTTTCAATATGATTTGCCGTCTTCCGAGTAGATATAGGACCCTTACCTACAAAAAACGAGCCGCACGGTCAAACGGTCAAACTCCGCACGAGCGTTATCAGCACGTGACGGATCATGTTTATCCGCCCTTGAAATGGTTTCCTATTCCTACAATAGCTTCATTCGCCGAGTTTACCTTTGCTCTCTACAGATTCATGAAGCTGGTGTAATTGCTTTCCTATGTTGGCGGTCGAGGATTCCCAGTCCCTGAGCCTGCAATGGCCTTGCCGGGAAGTTCAAGCGAGGCAACTCGCAAGCCTTCTTGCAGTGAGTCCCTCCTAGACCATCCTATCCATTAATAACAGAGACTCTTCCTGACAATTTTGCTCACAATCGGTCTATTGATATAGCGCGGAGTTTCCAGCCCATCCACGGTTGTTGTCCACGGAATATCCGCTACTTGCAAATCAACCATCGTTAGCAACGTGCTCACAGCTCTCGAAGTGCCGCACGCTATAGTTCGGAGCCCCGAATGTGTCACGGGCCGCCATTTATTGACGAAGATACTATGGGGAATACTAGACGCGCTTGGGCGGAGAGATGAGTGGGAGCAATTCGGCAAAGGGAGATGTGAACACGTCAGTTCCCTCGCCGTGCTTCTAGGCGAATGTCTAGCTTCAAACACTGGGAGAGCAATCGAAAAGTTTGTTTTGGTTTTGGATGGGATTGACAAACAACGCGAGGCGCCTCCTACTCTATTATCTGCTCTAGCGAGACTGGGAGAAGTGGTAAGGTTTCGAATGGCTTCTACTTATGAGTAAATGCACTAACCGTCCACCTTTGGCGCAGATTCCATCCCTCTCTGTGATCTTGATTCTTAGCTCCGCACCTCGCCCGCTTTTCCTCCAGGCGACAGGAGTCCCCCATATCAGTTTCCCTCCGTATACTCGCAAGGAAGCGATCACTATTATTTTGAACGCTGGCGCACCGGCGGTGCTAGGTCTGCCGGTGGTGGCTTCGTCTCAGATATACCCTCACTTCGTCTCCGCCATCTACGATTCTCTGGTCGGGCCAACCGCAAGCTCCATTCCGGTTTTCAAATCTATATGCGAGAAGCTATGGCCTCAATTCGTCTCTCCTATCACCAGTGGTGAAGCTCCGCCCGGCGGCAACGAAGAGTGGGATTTCTCCCGACTTCTAGTGAAAAGCCGTTCCTTGTTCAGACGGCAAGGCGAGGCAGCTCTCGTTCATCACATTGTTACAGAAGACACTCCTCTTCCAACCACAAATGACTCACTCCTTAAGCCGACCTCACTACTAGCCGTCTCAGCGCCTTCGCCTCTCCCATCCCTCCCCTATTTTGCTACCCTCGTCTTAACATCCGCCTACCTCGCCTCCCACATCCCACAAAGACTCGACACAATCTTCTTCTCCAAGTTTTCCTCCTCATCCCTATCCGCGCGAAACAAACGCGCACATCACAGACGACGTCTAAAAGTTCTCTCCCAGGCCCAAGCCGAAGACGCCCGCGAAGCTAGTCAAGCATCAATCCCAAGCAGAAGAGGCAAGGGCAAGAGAACAAAGACCCGGATTACAAAATCAATCCTCGACTCTGCCTTCGCTACCTCCTCCGCAACAACCTCCGCTGCTGGAGGTGGGCCCGGCCTCACCGGGCCATCAACTATCCTGACCGCTCGTCCTTTCCCCTTAGAAAGACTCATCGCAATCCACCACGCTATTGACCCGAACCCCCCTGCAAATCCGCTCCGACTTGCTGCGATTTCTGATGCGATATATTCGGAGCTTGCTACGTTGCGTCGTCTACGCCTAGTCGTGCCTGCCGCCGGACGCGCCAGCGGTAGTCGCATGGGCTTGGGGTCAGGAGGAGTCAATAGTGGGAATACCACAGCCGACGTCGGAGAAAAATGGTGTGTGAATGTCTCCGGGGACTGGATTGGAGAGATGGCCAAGGGGGTTGGAGTTGAAGTCGGCGAATGGTTAGCTGGCGGGTTAGATTAAAGGGGTTTACTTTCTACTTCTTTTTTCTTACCTCACGAAATTGTTCCCTTTCATTTGGAATCATGTAATAATAGCATATCCGGCGTTAAGACACATGCAAAGGCTTAAATAACAATAACATAACATATCTCATGATCTGCCGTCAACCGCACTGGTAAGCATAGCATGGCATATAATTCCCCTTTCTATCGCGTGGAATTCACCAGATCCATTCATCTACCGTTGCCTCCGAGCAAACCAGTAAACTAGGTGTCTGCGGACCATGCGATGACTGCCCTCCCGACTCAAAGCAAACAGAGGTAATAGGATCTCGATACTGATATCTCGTCAGGGGAGAGACCACATGCTCCCCGTTACGGAGGGAGAAGAGTTGGATTGTACGGTCGTCGGAGGCTGGATAGTATCATTTATTGTCAAGGATTAGAGAATAAAAAAGAAACATAGTAAAGGGGGAGATAAGGTGACAAACCGCTAGCAAGAAGCCCGAGTTCAGGGCTTATATCGAAGTCGGGAATTATTCCGGGTGAGTGGTCTGAGAAGCTGAGGTAGGGTTTTGTTGAGGTGTGGTGTTTATTATTTGGGTTTGGGTTTCGTTGGAGGCCGTTGGGTGGGTAGCGGATGTCGTACATTTGGAGCTTGTTTGGTTAACTTTGCTAGAAGTGAAGAGAATGAAAATGAAGAGAAAGATAGAAGGCCTACCGAGTTGATACCGGCCACAACGATCCGGTAAGGATCGAGCTTTCGAAGCTTTGTGACAGCGTGAGGATGTTGGAGCCGTGCTGCGCTCCCGCCGCTGCGAGTATCATGGAGGAATATAGTGGAGTCTTTTAGACCAGCTGCGATTAGGTCCGGTGACAGCCATTCGACGGCGGAGATGAGGGCGTGTGATGAGTCTGTGGGGCGTTGCTTGGGATTTCCTGTTGTCTTGTCATTGGGGAATGGCTTTTTGGATAGTGCCCAGTAGCTTCCGAAGCCCTCTAGGGTGTAGAGGCCGTCGGAGGTCCCAACTGCGAAACGGGGCATATCGCCCGTTGGAGATGGTGAAGAGCACCACAGGGAAGAGGTGGTGTGGATGCGTATAGGGTGCGAAACTAGGCGAAACATAGACATTAGCGATTTCTTCATTCCAGGGGACAAAGATATGGTAGGCTTAAGACATACAGAATGGCGGCCATCGATAGTCTCCACCCTCATCAGGGTCGGGGAGCATCCGTGGCGCGAGGAAGGAGTCGCCGTTTGGGCCGCTGTCCATCGTCGCTCTGGTCTCATTAGCCATGTTGAGCAGACGGATGGATGCACGGATAGGCTAATCCTCACAAGAGATATCCTGTATGACTTAAAGAGAGCGATGAGAGCTATCAAATTGGGTATTAGTGTCTCGAACTCGGAGTAGATGTGTGGCTGGACATACCCTATATTGCTCTTTGAAGAGGAGTCGCTCCATTGTTCGATTGTAGGCCCATTTCTCCTGATCGCAATCAGGAAAGCAAACACTGATGCACAGAGCAGTTGTCAATGTCATGCCCTCGCAACGATCAACGATGCAAGGCTCAACTTACGACACTGACGACTCGCCCCCGCGATGTCCACCTGCGGACATGGTCAGCTTGTTTTGAGCTGTGTGAATAAACGAAGCGCAGTACTTACTAGCAATCAGAATTCCAGACCTTGGGTTACGCACAATATGCTTGATGGTATACTGATCTGGCCAGGGTTCGAACTGATGTAGCTGGTCTCTGCGGAATTGGCTTGCATACCCCAATCCTCGTCGTTCGTGCTCGACGGACCTCGGTGTGGAAATCACACCTATTTCCCTTTGCACTTGGAAAAGCGGATGTCGTAGACATGCCGCTCTCTTGATCTGTTCTTTCTCAGCTCTCTGAACTAGGCGAGCTTTCCGTTGGCGCTTCTATGAGAAAGTTAGAAGAAATAACATCTAGAAGACAGGGGTTATCACAACCTCCTGGTCAGCGCGTTTCCGTTTGACAGCATCGCTTGAGTACTGTGCTCCTGGTGCGGATTTGTGGTTCGCCTGGATCTTAAAATACTTTTTTTTCTCAGGATCTACAAGCAAATATTAGTATTTTGCGTATAATCAGAGATATTCGAAGGGCGGTACCATAATAGAAACCTGGAATCTCTCGGTTCATGGTTGCCAATAAGCAGATCAAAGTGGTTGACAGGCCAGTATAAGGCGAAATTGGGGTACAAGTAGTACTGTTTTGGGGTCAGAGAACAGACCCAGCCAAGTGCTAATAGGGTCTCAGGCGGACAAACCAAATGTGTCTCCAGTCCGCAGGCCACACAACATGCTTGCCTTAAGAATACTCTTTTGAAATATTCGTTCAAACGAAGTTGGTTGATTCTCTTGATCTTCAACCTTGGAAACTCTGCATTTCTTCCCGTGACGTCGATATATTACGTCAGCATGAGCCCTTCTATGATTGGCCATATTGCCCCTCCACATCTTCCCGTCAGCTCATAGTACATTCAGCTTCCTCGACCTACATCCCATCGCTTCATGTTTCCATCAAGGGCTCGCTACTCCGGACCAGTGTTAGGTAAGCCAGAACCTATCGGAGGCTCGGTAAGTGTATTTTATTCCATCGACGAAATGGGCTTGAATCTAATTCCTGTCAGGTGATTTGGGGGAATTGAGCTCACTAATGTCTGGACGCCGAGGCGTGATCTGGACATATCAGGGAGGCGTATCTCCAGGCTACCTAGAAAATACAACGGGCATAAAGAACTGCCCAAGCTAGCTCCAAATGGCAACTATATGGCATTATTGCCTGGGGAAGCCTCGATGGCAGACCCTTCCTTCCTCGCTACTACACCCTCTAGGCTCTTTCCATAATGGCTTCTAGATTCCTTGTGCACTTTACTCTATGCCGACTGTTACTACTATACTTTCTTTTGTTTCAAGCCTAAAGCTGTCGTCTTATCTCCCACTGCTGCGTTGGTGCAGAGTATATTGCCTACGCCTGCATCTTTACCTTGACCTTCAACGGACCAATGGGGGCCTCTACAAACCCCTTTAGGGCCGCTCAGGACACTGTTCCCCCAACAGACCAGATGGATGCTGCTGAAACAAAAACTGCCCTCATAACCAACGACCAAGAAAAGATGACCTCGATGACCGACGCCGATGATGATGATGACAGAGAGGAAAGCATTGATGACCTAATTCAGGAGCTGTCGTTATCGGATGGTGATCATATTGTTCACAATAACCGGAAGAGTTTGGAATCGGCGAAGCATAGCAATGTTGGAACGGAACCGGAGTTTGACACTGACCTCACGACCGGTCTTACTCACGACGAGGTCACAATCCGCCGCAAAAAATACGGCCCAAACCAGCTACAGGAAGAAAAGGAGAACCTCTATCTCAGGTTCTTGTCGTTCTTTGTTGGCCCCGTCCAATTCGTCATGGAGGTATTTAATAAGAGAGATCACGCTCTTCATATTCTACCATCCAGGCTAACCAGGCATAGGGTGCTGCAATCTTGGCCATCGGGCTAAGGGATTGGGTAGATTTCGGGGTGATCTGTGCTCTCCTCTTGCTCAACGCGACGGTGGGCTTCGTCCAAGAGTATCAAGCAGGGTCGATCGTGGACGAGTTGAAAAAGTCATTGGCCCTCAAAGCTGTCGTGACACGGGACGGTCAACTGCAGGAGATTGATGCAACCGAAGTTGTGCCGGGAGATGTTTTGAAGATTGATGAGGTATTTGTCGTCCCGTAGATGTATGAGGACAGCGAAGGGCTGATTCTTAATAGGGCACAATCGTTTCCGCTGATGGCCGTGTGAAAACGAAGCACTTACTCCAAGTCGACCAGTCCTCAGTTACCGGTGAATCCCTGGCAGTCAATAAATGCAAGGATGAAGTATGCTATGCATCATCTGTGGTTAGGCGTGGTGATGCATATCTTGTCATTACTGCTACAGGTGACCATACCTTTATGGGGAAAACGGCAGCGTTGGTCAAATCAGCATCGTCCAACACCGGTCATTTTACAGAAGTCCTAAACCGCATCGGTGCCGTCCTTCTCGTCTTAGTGGTGTTCACTTTAATCATTGTTTGGGTCTCGTCTTTCTACCGCTCGAATAATACTATCACTATCCTCGAATTCACACTAGCCATCACCATGATCGGTGTACCTGTCGGCCTCCCTGCTGTTGTTACCACCACCATGGCTGTAGGTGCTGCTTACCTGGCACGAAGACAGGCCATCGTACAGAGACTCTCCGCCATCGAGTCTCTTGCAGGGGTAGAAATACTATGTTCCGACAAGACAGGAACCCTGACGAAGAACAAGCTTACACTTTTAGACCCCTACACGGTGACTGGTGTGGACCCTAATGATCTCATGTTGACCGCGTGCTTAGCCGCTTCGAGGAAGTTGAAGGGCATGGACGCCATCGACAGAGCCTTTATTAAGGCACTCCCTAATTATCCGCGCGCTAAGAAGGCTCTTACCCTGTACAAAGTGCGGGAGTTTCACCCGTTTGATCCGGTCTCCAAGAAGGTCACCGCTGTGGTACTGTCCCCAGATGGTCAAGAGATCATATGCGTCAAAGGGGCCCCTCTGTGGGTTATAAAGGCTGTTAAGGAGGACCAGCAAATACCAAAGGCGGTCGAGCAAGAATATACGGACAAAATGAATGATTTCGCAGAACGTGGCTTTCGTTCACTTGGAGTTGCACGGAAATGTGCGAATGGACTATGGGAAATCCTCGGGATAGTGCCATGCTCAGACCCCCCACGAGATGACACCGCGGCGACTATCAACGAAGCAAAAACCCTGGGATTATCAATTAAGATGCTTACTGGGGATTCCGTAGGGATTGCCCGGGAGACCTCACGTGAGCTAGGACTGGGGACTAACGTCTACAACGCGGAAGGTCTCGGTCTTGGGGGTGGTGGTACTATGCCCGGGTCTAAGGTTTACGACTTTGTTGAAGCCGCCGATGGGTTTGCGGAGGTATGGCCGCAGCATAAATACAATGTTGTGGAGATTCTGCAGCAACGCGGATACTTGGTGGCAATGACAGGAGATGGCGTTAATGATGCACCGTCACTCAAGAAGGCCGACACTGGAATTGCTGTGGAAGGGGCATCGGATGCTGCCCGGTCTTCCGCCGATATTGTTTTTCTTGCCCCCGGCTTATCGGCGATCATTGATGCTCTAAAAACTTCCCGTCAGATATTCCATCGTATGCATGCATATGTGATATATCGGATCGCGTTATCTCTGCACCTTGAGATATTCCTCGGCCTGTGGATTGCGATAATGAATGAAAGCCTCAACTTACAGCTCGTGGTCTTCATTGCCATATTCGCAGACATTGCAACTCTGGCAATAGCTTATGACAACGCACCATACTCGAAGACCCCGGTGAAGTGGAATATTCCAAGACTCTGGGGCTTGTCCGTCATACTGGGAATTGTGCTCGCTCTAGGAACATGGATTGCGCTTACCACTATGATCAATGCGGGCGAGCATGGAGGGATTGTTCAAAATTTCGGGAAGCGCGACGAAGTTCTCTTCCTCGAGATATCTCTCACGGAGAATTGGCTGATCTTCATTACCAGAGCCAATGGCCCTTTTTGGTCCTCCCTGCCCTCATGGCAGCTGGCGGTGGCAGTTCTTGTCGTGGATCTAGTTGCAACCTTCTTTTGCTATTTTGGCTGGTTTGTGGGTGGCCAGACCTCGGTGGTTGCTATCCTTCGTATCTGGGTATTTTCGTTCGGCGTATTCTGCATTATGGGAGGGTTATACTATCTGTTGCAAGGCTCGAAGACCTTTGACGACATCATGCACGGCAGAAACCCGAGGAGACGTGAAGTAACCCAACGTGAAGTGACTCAACGAGGGACCGTGGAAGACTTCAGTAAGTCTCCCCTTGATCTTCTAAGAATGATTTCCAGCTAATCATGAACAGTAGTTGCTTTGGGACGACTCTCGACCCAACATGAGAAGTCATCATTGAATTCTAAGAACGGGAACAACTGCGAAAATAGCGATCTGCAAGATTAATGGTTATTCTTTGACAGCAGTGTACAACTCTTCAGGTGACGACTATGTATGGCGTAGTATGTATTGTTAGGGGTCTCGTTATTCGAGGCTCCTCGGAATGCTTGATAGTAAGAGCACTGGCACCTGGACGTTAGGGCACTGAAATTTGCCGATAGAAGTGATGAACTCCTAGTCAATAATAACATTTAGACAGCATCTTTACCTCTCCAAGTGCTCTACAGCTGTAACATACCTCGTATCAAGAAACGAGTAATATAGAAATTAGTCTGATTATAACTAGTGACCGGCCACTCCGGCTTCCTCACGGTCTCGTAGCTCGATACTAGATTACATCGGATAGCCATACAGGTAGTGTAAGTTTCTAATGGAGAATTGATCAATATGATCGACAACATATCGGAAGGAGAGGATATACATTGTAGCAGCATGAAGGGGATATGCAAAATAGAAGCAGGGGATGGAGAAACAAGATACACTCGAAGCGTAAAGACGACGACAAGGTGGAGAAATAAAAAGAAAGGGACAAAAGAAACAAGCAATCGCAAGGCTAAAGATGAAAAGGGGCAAGAAAATGATGGACTATGTGCATGTGGTGTTGGTAATTAATTCTAAGAGAACCTTCAAGACGAGGCTTAAATAATGACAGTATGTAAAAACGACATCATGCCTTCGATGTGAGATGGTCAATGGCCTGTTGTGACGGAGGGATAATAATTAGCCTGGTCGTTCGCTTTTGCACCGTCAAAATTGGATAACATACCTTGTCAATATTGTAGTCGAATGATTCAAGCGCGGCCAAGGAGTCATCTCGTGGGAAGCCCATGCCCGTTAGGCGCTGGAGGTTTGGATCATCCTGTGTTTCATTTTGGAGGGCCCAGCCAGGCTTTTTGGGGTCAGTTGAAGGCGCCCCGTTTGGCGCTTCTGCGCTTGAGGATTTGGCGTTGTCTAAGGGAGCGAAGAGGGCTTCCCAGTCGTGGTTATCTGGCTTTGCGTTTTGATCCACTGGACCGGAGGATGATGGAGCGTTGGTGCCTTGGTCAAAGCTGCCGAAGAAATCAGAGCCAGTGGTCTCCGCGGGAGCAGCCTTCTGCTGTTGAGACGGTGAAGAGTCAAACGAGAAGTCGAAATTCATGTTGTTGTTCCGGCTGTCAGTCTGTTCAAAATCATCATCGTCGTCGTCATCGGCCTCTTTTGCGGGTGCTAGATCTAGTCCTGAGAAAACAGCCTCGAAATCAGTTGCCTTGCCTCCGCTTGGAGCTTGTGTAGGAGAAGTCTCAGTAGCATCATGTTGAGCTTCTCCACCGACAATAGGCGCCCCAGTTGTAGCTTCTACGGAATGAGGAGCATCCGGAGCAACAGTTGGGTCAGCTCTGTTCGGGAGCAAACCACCAAACTCCGGGGGCATGTTGTTGCCTGAGGCCTGTTTCACTAAACTCTCATCATACTTTGGGGGGCTCGGCTGTGACTCCGCCGCGGGTGGAGAAGGTAAGGTCGGGCTAGTAGATGTTCCTGGTGCTGGGAATGCTGCCAGTTGTGCTGGCTCGATCGCATCTAATTTCGGCCCTCTCTGTTTCTGAGGGGTTACAGCAGGGGTGAAGTTATCATCAAACCCCAGTTGTGCTTCACTATCCGTGCTGTCATCATCATCATCCTCGTCGTCATGAACCTCACGGATTGGCGGGAATTCTGATTCAGGAGCGCCGTTAGTCGTGTTCGCACCAGGTCCTTTCATCGCAGCAAAAGCTTCTTCGAAATCATTATTCTGCTGCGACTTGGATCGTTGATGTGCTGGGCCGCCGAAAAGCTCGTCAAAACTTGGGTCCTTTGCCTCATTTGGTGCATCTTCACTTTCTAGCGATGCGGCGGTCCGAGAGGGAGTGTCAAAGGCACCAGGGATGGCAGGGAATCGTTCCTCTGACTCATCAAAAGGGGACGTGGACGCAGCGCGAGCTTCACTACCACCAGCTCGTGAAGGAGATCTAACACTAGACGCATCTTGAGTTCCAAATCGACTACCCGGGGGGGAAACCATGGTGGAGGTGGTGTCTGAGAGCGCTCCGGTCAGGGGAAGAGCATTGGGCGTCAATTGCCTAGATAAAGCGGGAGCCGGTGGCTCAAAGCCAAATGCACCAGCAGATGAAGGTGGAGGGGACACCGAAGGAGTCGGCACGCCTGAACCCGTCTGCGAGTCAGCTCGGAAGGACGTTAGCGGCGGAGGGGTCACAGCCGTCGCTGGAGCGGCGCCAAAGGGAGGAGCGAAGAGGCTATCGAAGGCTCGTTGTTGGTCATTGGAAATCTGGGGAGACAAAGCGTTGTTGTTTTCACTTGAGCCGGTCATCGTACGTTTAAAGAAGGGATTAGTGTTCTGGCTAGTGGTTGAAACGGCAGGGCTTGTCACAGCAGGCGGGTTGCTGACGGGGGACGCAACCACCTCGGGTTCTGCCAGCTGTTCCTTGGATACACTGTCAATCTCTTCTTGAATCTTATCGTGCTCTCCCTCTACGGTTGCGAGTTGTTTTTTGTTGATCGCAACCAGGCCTTTCTGCTGGCGTGCTTCGGAACGAGCTTTCTCCAAGGTCGGCTTTAGCTGCGCAACTGCTGCATTGGCTTCGCGAATTTTCTCCTTCAGGCTTGCATTTTCCTGTTTATCAGCTGCGAGAGCAGCAGATACCTGGTTGTATTGATTTTGAAGGTCCTGTCTGCTCCCATCGAGCAAAGCGTATTCCTGCTGTACCTTGGTTGTCTCGGCTTTAGAATCTTTTAGGCGTTCTTCTAGAGCTTTAAAATTTTGCACCTCTTGCTCGTACATGGCTCTAGCCTGGGCGAGGCGGGACTCAAAGTCGCGTTTTTGCTGAGAAGACTGGGAAAGTTCTTGTTCAGTGGCAGTTCGTTTCGTTTGGACATTCTGCATCTCATTGGCGAGGGAACCGATCTGATTAGATAGATTGGCAAGCTCGGTAGTCTCTTGCGTCAACTTGTTGGATTCTTCAGGATCATTGTCTCCGAGAAGGTCATCGGATGGCTGAGGTGGGGACCAGGCCGTTGAGGGAACGGATGAGGTGCCAGTTGTTTGCGGTTGGAGGGCCTGGCCAAAGGATGATGTGGGAATAAAAGGCTTGAAAGTTGTTGCACTGCCCGGCGGGGACGTTTGAGGCCCTGGTGAGCGTGGTGTTGGGAAAGGCGCATTTGAATTCCCTGTGGAGAGCGGTACTTGAGCGGGAGTGTGAGTGGGAGCAGCAGAAGCTGGGGGGGCTGCTGAAAACGAATCGAGACCAAAGAGGTCATCTGCAGCGGTGCGGACAGGAGCTGGGGGCTGGGGTGGAGCTGCGGCCGGCACTGCCTGTGCAGAACCTGGTCGTCGCATACTCGGAGGAATCAGTGCGGGGGGTAAAGCCTGTGGAAGGGGCCCTTTCGCTGTAAATTGCTGGCGAATCAGATACATGGCAACGGCGAATTCGTCTCTCGTCAATTGGCCGTCGGCGTCAATATCTGCGAGATCCCAGATCACAGCAAGGGTCTCCTCAGCAAGTTGGGCTTTCGTAAAAAAGGTAACAGCCTGGTCGCCGCTAATTACCCCAGACTTTGACGTGTCGATAGTGTTAAAGTAGTTGTCAAATTGGAGCTTCTCCTGCGGGGAAACAAGCCAGTCGCCGCCTGTCGATTGCGCAGAGAGGGGAGACCCAAACTGCTGTCTGTTGATCGGGCTCTGAGTTCGCTGAGGCCCTGTGAATTGCTTAGGGATTGCGGGTACAGGAGGAACATCAAGCCCGGGTCTTGGACTACTCATGGAGGAGCGGCTAGCACCTCGTCGGGCAGCTGCATCGTATAAACCAGGGGGCAATGTTTGAGGGATTCCTCTTAGGGCTCCCGATTTATAGGATGTGAGCATGTGCATAGCGATAATAAACTCCGTCGCATCAAGAACACCTCGTTGCTTAGTATCCGACAAATTCCATATCCTACCGAGGACCTCATTTGGAAGTCTAGCACGTTCAAAAATCTGTTTCGCAGATTCGCCTAGGAAGGAAGATGAATATGTCAGTGGAAAGAAAAATGCATACGGGAATGGTAGTGTAGAACAGTGCTTACCAGAGATACTCCCAGTCCTAGCAACATCCGACTTCTCAAAAAGGGAGACAAATTTATTGACATCGTCGGGGTTCAGAGGAGGAACTCGAATCGGGGGTCCAGAAGTTGGCTGTGGACTGCTTGCACCAGCATCGCGCGGAGAGGGTAAGCTGACGTCGATTGGAATGCCGTCAAACCTGGGTAGCGGACCAGCTACAAGCGGTTAACTCCATACCAACGATGTAATCTGTTCATGACGGGTGAAATAAAAATTACTTACGCTGTAGCGCCAGCTCCTCTGTCGGCGCGCGACCAGTCTGGGCGTGTCCAATCAATCGCATCACGATCCCAAACCCAGACGGGGTCAGCAGGCCCCTGTTCTCCCTGTCTGCGATTTGCCATATCTATCATCGTCGACAAGAACACGCAATTAGACAGACGCGTCTCATAAAGAGGGTACAATCCCCTTGGATGGTTGGGTGTTGACATACCAGTCCGAGGGTTTCCGGGGCAAGCTTGGTCTTCTCGAAGAACGGGACGGCGATTTCGCCTGTGATGACACCGAGGTTTGTGGTATCGGCATTTTGGAAGAGTTGAAAAAAGACTCGCTTCTCCTCAGGAGTCAAGTTGAGGTGAGGTTGACGCGCTGTGAAGGGTGTAAGCATCCGCGAGTTCCGTTGGTAATATCGGCGCCGTGCAGCAATTGTCTCCTGAGAGCTTAAGAGCTCCCCGCAAATTAACAAGTTGTGGCTGCCGAAACTTACCATTGTCGGCCATAATGATAGCTCACGAGGAGCAGTTCCCTCTTCCTTATATTCCAGCGTTTGTCTCCGAATGATAGTGTAGTGTCGGACTGTCAGTGGAGGTCTCTCGAAGAAGCCACGGGCATAGATGGACGGACAGCCAAGGCGACAGTTGTCTTGGAGCTCGGGAGGGAAAGGGGATATGGTCGTAAGGGGGAGACGAAAGAAATTGAGTCAGCGAGAGATAGGAATTCGACAGGCTGAGAAGACGCTCTGCGATTAAAGAAGAGGGAGTTATTATTATTAGAACTTGGTCTTAGTTGGAGTGAGCAGCAGGCGCCTTGAGCGTTCTGGACAAGACAAGACGAGGGGGTCTGACAGCTTGTGTTGGCTGGGCGGTCAGTGCCGCTACTCGCTATTACTCAGTCCCCGTTCCTGATTTACTACGACTTTGTAATATTAATTAGCTTATTTTACTTGCATTATTACTCTCACGAACCTATACTAGTAGTAGTAAGTGCCGTTAGCTGTAATATTTTGTCATGTTATGAAAATAACTAAGTAGTCAACGAGAGGTAAATTTTCGCTACTTCAGGGATATTAAAGATATATCAAACAGAAAAACCATCAGTAGTCTGTACTAAGCCAATTTCTCCTATTTGCATGCGGCCAGACAATCACCTGGGCTAACGCCTGGCTCCCAAGAGAATTACTAGCGCAGCATCACACTTAGTACTCAACCTCACCCTCCTCATCCTCCAGGGAGTCGCTAGCAACTTCCTCGTAATCGCGCTCCAGGGCAGCCAGATCTTCACGGGCCTCGGAGAATTCACCTTCCTCCATACCCTCACCAACATACCAGTGAACGAAAGCACGCTTAGAGTACATGAGGTCGAACTTGTGGTCGAGAGCGGACCAGGCCTCGGAGATGGCAGTGGTGTTGGACAGCATGCAACTGTTCCATTTATTAGCGTGATATCTTTTAACAAGGCAAATCAACTTACACAGCGCGGTTGACCTTGGCGAGGTCTCCGTTGGGGACCTGCTGAGGAGGCTGGTAGCAGATACCGATCTTGAAGCCAGTCGGGCACCAGTCGACGAACTGGATGGTGCGCTTGGTCTTGAGGGTAGCGACAGCAGCGTGGGTCTCCTTGGGGACGACATCGCCACGGTACAACAAGCAGGTAGCCATGTACTTGCCGTTACGGGGATCACACTTGACCATCTGGTTGTTAGGCTCGAAACAGGACGTGGTGATCTCCTGGACCGAATTGGCTTCGTGGGAGGCCTTGTCGGCGGAGATAACAGGAGAGTAAGCCACCAGAGGGAAGTGAATTCGGGGGTAGGGGACCAAGTTGGTCTGGAACTCATTGAGATCGACGTTCAGGGATCCGTCGAAACGCAGAGAAGCAGTGATAGAAGAGACAACCTGAGCGATCAGGCGGTTGAGGTTCTCGTAGCTGGGACGCTCAATACCGAGGTTGCGACGGCAGATGTCGTAGATGGCCTCGTTGTCGACCATGAAGCTGCAGTCGGAGTGCTCGAGGGTAGTGTGGGTGGTAAGGATGGAGTTGTAGGGCTCGACAACGGAGGTGGCGTTCTGGGGGGCGGGGTAGACGCAGAACTCAAGCTTGGACTTCTTGCCGTAGTCGACAGAGAGACGCTCCATCAACAGAGCACCGAAACCAGAACCGGTACCACCACCGAAGGAGTGGAAAACAAGGAATCCCTGGAGGCCAGAGCAAGCATCCGCCATCCGACGGACCTTGTCAAGGACCTGGTCAATCATTTCCTTACCGACGGTGTAGTGACCACGAGCATAGTTGTTTGAGGCATCCTCCTTGCCGGTGATCAGGTTCTCAGGGTGGAAAAGGCTGCGGTAGGTGCCGGTGCGGACCTCGTCGACAACATTGGGCTCAAGATCGGCGTAGATGGTACGGGGAACATATTTTCCTTGGCCTGAAATCATACGACGTGTTAGGAAAACAATGTTAGGAAGGGTACTGGGCTACAAATAGCTGTATGCGTACCAGTCTCGGAGAAGAAAGTGCTGAATCCGTGATCAGGGTCTTCCTGCTTGCGTTCTTCGGTCAAGTATCCATCAGGCTAATCGCTCAGTCAGGCCACAGCACATATTCCCAGAATACCATAGCGGGAGAGATTCAGGAGAAAAGGTAAACATGATGGACCCTATCTCCAATCTCGATTATTACGTACCTGGATACCGTGCTCAAGGCAGTAAAGCTAAAGAAAAGAGCACCAGTCAGTTCATTCTACCCTCTTCAAAACGTTTCACACCCAATATCCATCCTTCGTCCTCTCCCATAAAGACATAACAGTGGCGTGATTTACCTCCCAGCAGGAATTGGCGATCTGGCAACCGGCCTGGCCAACTGAAGAGCGAGGAAAACATTAGCAACACGTTCAGCAGGGCCAACAAGCGAGGGGCACAAAAACGCACCGTTCAAACTGATAACTTCTCTCATGGTGTCGGTGTGGAGTGAGAAGGGTTAGGGGGAAGAATTAAGAAAAGGATAGAGATTGGAGAAAGAGAAGATTTTAGGGTAGAAGGCCCAGCGGACGATCTGGAGTTCTGGACGGCTGCTTCAGGGGTAAGTTTGGGTAAACAGGCGGGAACCACAAAATGAGAGGAAGAGAGATAAACTACGGGGGAGAGGGGGGCAGCAGGACAGGAAGAAAAGGGCTGAGAGCCTGAGGGAACGGGTGGGCAACGCAACGCCGGGAACTCACTATTGGCAACGGCGACACTTAGCTGCAAAAGCAATTGCCCAAGATTTCGGACAATCAGTCAACTCGATTTGCTGGGGACGATTTTTTTTGTTGTCTTTTTGTCTCTGCGCTGTCAACTTAACCGCTTTTGCTGCGCTTGTTGAAGTTGTTGATCCATCCACTTTGGGTCGCGTTGCCATTGGACCGCTGTGATTGGCTGCTACAGACCCGCGTTGGTCCTGGCGGTGAGCTTCCTGACTCAGCAATATTCTATCACGTGCCATGACGGCATGAAGCTATTCGGAGCTATCCACTGCCCAGCTGGATAGTTACCTAGCTATACACAAGAACCAACCCCGAGATCTAACCGGATAGATGGTAAGTCGCACAGCTACCTGGGGGGAATAACCCCAGCTAATCGCTAACCAATCAACCGAAATCAAGTCCACTCGCTTACCCACGTCACAGGATTCCATAAATCCCTCCATTTCGTGTGACATTGGCCGATAGCTACACAGCTTGACCTCTCGCTTTATACCACCGTCAAGCCATGTAACCACCAAAATCTACATCCAACAACAATATGCTCCTCCTATACATCTCCATAATCTCCCTCCTCTCACTCCTCGCCTCCGCTAACGTCGAGAAAACCATCTTCATCGCCCCCTCCGCACTCAAAATCCCAACCATAGACCCTACCCTCGACGACCTAGGTCTCGAGCGCCTCAACCCCTCAGATGGCATGCTCCGAACAAAGCTAAACGCCTCCTTCCCGACACATGAACCTGGGCCGGGAACCCGCGGCGTGGGTACAGAGTCTTGGTATTTCCTGGAGAACCTCAACCCGGGCCAGCGGTATGAGGTGCGCATTTGTTGGTTGGCTACTGTACGTTATATTTTCCATTCCAAGTAACTCAGTAAAGCCCCGTTCTAGAACCATTGCTAACATTGGATATTTGGGGGCAAATAGCAGCCAACCGCATTCGCACTCTCTACATACACCCTCCCTGAAATCCTCGAAGACCGCTCTCTCTTCTCCGCTATAAGCCTCTACTCGGCGTCCCGGCTTTCAGCCATCCCGCCACAAACAGCGCTCACCCCGAACCGACGTGTTTCAACCACAAACACAGATCCCGCGCCGACGGCGGACTCAGTCCTCTTTCTCCGAATTGATGCAGCCGCGGATTATTTCTCCCTAGATCAGGCGTTAATGGAGAATGTGCCGCCTGTATTGGCTGATATCATTCTCGATCCGTTCTTAGGCAATGTGTTTCCCAAGAGTCTAGTGCCGACAGCGTGCTGGGTTTGCGTTGTTGCGTGTTTGGCTGTTGTTGTGGCGAGGTGGATAACTATGGAGTTCGAGAGGGCGGTGAATTCAGCGGATATTCGTGATATATATAAGAAAGATCGATAGATACTCTTTTGGCTATTAAAGAGGCCATAGGGGTATATGTAACTAGGGAAATGATGATTATCATGAATGTTCCGTATTATCTAAGTGATCTGAGTTCTGGGCCAACATTATTCTAAATTAAACAAGTGAGCTATGCAGCATTTCAGGCATCACGGTGTATTGCTCATAACGACATAACAGCTGAAAGGTAGTAGCTTCAAATCATCCAACCGAAAATCATTGACAACAACTAACAACAGGGTGAATAGATTGCAAAAAATGGCAAACCAATGAAAAGGAATATAGAGACACCAGTCGACAACTCTATCATCTAAGTCAAAGGGTGCAAAGGGAAATAGATATATTATTATATTACAGCGCACATGGCTGTCTCGTTTAGTCTTCGAAGAAGTGCAAGATGGCCCGGATACCCCTTTGGCCAAGGCCGTGAGGTGGGTACGCAATGTAAAGCGGCTCGTCCTGAGCTCCAAGTTTGGCTCGGAACTCGCTCTTCCGGACGAGATGGAACTGCTTCGCGAGCGCATCGTAGGTATGCTGCAGCATCTTTATCTTGGCTCCATGCATGTTGTGCCCTGGGGTCAAGGTACTCGTTGCTCCGGCACCGAAAGTGAGGCTCTTGACGCCCGTGCGGCCGGCTGACTGAATGGCGTGTGTGATGAGAGATTCAATGACGCCATTCGGCGAGCCTGGGAAATCAAAGGTGTATTTGACCTGCATGCCGTACTTGGGCGAGATTGTAACCAAGGTCACGAATGCACAAATTGTTCCTTCTTTGTCGACCGCATAGAAGTACCATCGGTGTTCGTGGTCACGCCATGGATGGATCTCCGAGAGATGCACTTGCGTGCCCTTGCGGTTCGACTTCCAGTCTTCGATTCGTTTATCAATCGCCTCACGGACGCTCTCGGGTACCATTTCACCCTGATTCTGTGTCATAAGCTTGATACCCTCATTCTCCGTGCGTCGAATCTTCTTTGAAAGTTCCCCGTCCACGGCAGCTTGGTTGCGGGAGGGTTCCACCCGTTCTTCAGCAATGCAGGACAAACTCCGCCAGCCTAGTTTCTCGCCGAGTATAGTCTCAACCGCCGGAGAGCACAGGAGCCAGATTGGCTTGTACTTGGTCTCACGACGTAGCCATTGCAGGAACTGTGTAATAATTCGAGAAAATTGTCTCTCGTCACACAAGGGATTACCTGGGATCACCACGTGGTTATTGCTACTGACGACATATGAAACCGCAGCGCCAGTGGCCATATCCCTCCAGAGCTTGAAACGCTCGTCACCGAAGGATGTAGATGTGGCATCACCATAGTTGGCTATCAAGCGTTCCATCGGCTGTAATTCACTTTCGCTTTGCGCCACAGCGCCCTTCTTCTCTTGCACCCAAGGTGGGTCTATGGTAGACGATTCTGGGTGCCGCAGCTGAAGGACCGGGGGTTTTGCGGGGAAGCTCTTGGGGTCGCGATGGAAGAGAGATGCGAGGCGGATATTACCCAGTTTGAGAATGAGCATCAGCATTCGTTCCAGACCAATACCAGCGCCTGCGTGCGGCGGTGCTCCCCAGCGGAAACCTTCTATGTATTCCTCCATAGTATCCGGATTGATTCCCACGCGACGCATGTTCTGCTCAAGCATGTGCGGATCATGGATACGCTGGCCACCAGAAACGATTTCCTGGCCCCGAATGAACATATCGAACGAATTAGTGAAGCGATGGTCATTTGGGTCTGGCATCGCATAGAAAGGGCGAGCATCAACGGGAAACTTGTCGAGGATGTAGTAGTCGGTTCCATACTTTTCCTTGACCAGTTCACCCAGCCTTATTTCGTCTCGGGTACCGAGATCCTGGTCGTCAGGCAGTGGGTTACCTTCATCATCCCGGCACCCTGAGTCATTGAGCATTTTGATACCATCGGTGAAGCGAATGATAGGGGTTTCGTCGAGCCAAACGACGTCTTCGGAGGGGAATTGATGTTTGATGATCTCGACCTCGCGACGGTAGCGCCCGTAGATGCCCTTCAGGATGCTTTTGATAACTGCGTCCAACACCTCTAGCATCTCATGGTAGTGTTCCTCGATTGACATCTCGAGATCAAGGCCGGTGTACTCTGTCAGGTGGCGGTGCGTGTTGGAGTTTTCGGCGCGGAACACAGCTCCAATTTCATATACCCGACCAAAATCAGCCGCGATAGCCATCTGTTTCGCAAGCTGGGGACTCTGGGCGAGGAAAGCACCGCGGCCAAAGTAATTGACCTCGAATACGCTAGACCCAGACTCCGTTGCTGTGCCTTGTAGCTTTGGGGTGTGTATCTCTATGAATTCGCGCTCGTCTAGGGCGGTCCGGAATAGATTACTCACAGCGGACTGGACTCGGAAGATAGACTGAGAGGTCGGGGTGCGCAGGTCAAGCAGTCGGTTGGTCAGCCGGGTGCGATCGGAGATGTGGCTACGGCGACCCTCCACCAACTCTTCTTCCGCGGTCCGTATTTCCGCCTCATAGACACTGAAAGGCACAGGGTCCTCGCGGCGCACGACAAGGTGGACCCCATCAATGGCCACTTCAACATCGTGCACTGTGCAACCCAAAACGGGGACATCAGGAGCTTGAATGGTGCCGCGAATCTGGACAATAGAGCCGGTCTTCAAGTGTTCAGCCCATTGAACCATGGCAATGGACTTGACGGCCGGGTCCTCATGAAGGACTCCCTGGAAGGTCGTCAACTGCTGTCGAAAGACGAGGAAAACCAGTTTTGCACTCATGCGACGTATAATATGTAGTCTAGCCGTAAAAAGCACCTGTTGTCCGACCATAGAGGCGGATATGTCGCTAAAGTTGATGCGTTGCTCTCGGTTGCGGGCGCTGGACTGTACCAGGGGCAGGTCTCCATAGCGTGCCCTCATCTCCGGGGTCTCCTCACGGACAGCCTGGGCGACCTCTTCCTTGTGACGACGCTCAGACTCTGATGAGTTAACGTCCTCACTCAAACGAGAGCGCTGCTCGCTCTTCCTCTGGCGACGAGCGAGCCGCTTCTGTTGGTTCTTGCTCACAGCGCCGGCCCCGGTGGGAAGGGAATCGTCCGAGACGTCATCCGAAGAGGAAGCATAGTCTCGATCACGAATAAAGGCGCTGAGGATGTTTCGACGGGGAGAGGAGGTCCGCGAGGGGGGAGAACCCTTAGAGTGGGGGAGGGAGGCCTCCTCGAGCTTCGGTTTGATCTTGGACAATGCCCGCTTGATGGACATAGTGACTGGAAGCAGATTACAAGCTGCGAGGGAGCATGAGATAATAATGAGAAGGTAGGAAGGATGATAGAATTTTTTTTCTTTTTCAAGATGAGGGGATGAGGGAGGCAGAGGGATTAGTACCAGCGAAGGAGGGGCTGAACTCTAGAACATCCCTCGGTATAACTTAGTAGGTACCGGTAGAACGAAAGATTGGGTCAGCGACAGTCAGCCAGGACGGATGTTCAGGGGGGAAGCGGTTGCAAAGAGGTCAATATGAAGAACAAAGAGCTTATAAAGAGACAAGCTCTGATCTCAGCCTTACATATGTGTTACATCTCAGTAACTTCTAGTTCTTTTCCAGGAAATTCAGGGCCGCTGTGATGTCATCGGGACTCCGTTCGGAAGGAAGAATCCGGAATATTTGCGACAATTCGACATCATGCATACGATAGATTGTTTTTAGAACCCTTCATACTTCATAGAAGCATCTTTCGATCGGCAACTCCGGGATGATATCCCATCCTTTCACGTTGGTGATCTAACTACGCTCATCGCAGTCTCGGCCTTCTTGGCTTCTCTCTCGCTCTATTCCCTCTCTTTTGCCGCTCACTCTTCGCTCTCGCTCTCGCTCTCACACACACACTCTCTCTCTTCATACTCTATACCCCTTCTTGCTTTTATTCCATTCCCTATTATTATTATCCAATTTACCACCACCTACTCGCAGGTCGGGATCTAGTTTCCTTCCTTTACTCGTCTGAGACTGCCGGTAGTTGCCCTAGACCTGTACCTGTATTTATCTTGGACAGCGTCTCCCCACCTTCAGCTGCATGAAATCGCTGTCATGGCTACTTCTCGCTGGTGGCTGTACGTCCAGGCTGTTTTCTGGCGCGTTCTGATGCGTCTGGGAATGATTTTTCATAACATTCCTCATCCGCGCCCTCCGAGTACTACATTCACCCGTTCATTCCCGTCTGGCTCCTCCAAGGTCGTCTTACAGTTCTACTGCCCAGTCGGATATTACCGCAACCGCAAAGAAGGTCGTCGGCTGCCGGTGGTTGTAAACTTTCACGGCGGCGGCTTTACGCTCGGAGGTCCGACTGACGATTCTCGATGGGCCCAGGCCGTCTTATCCGAAGTTGGCGCCGTTGTGGTTAGTGTTGGTTATCGCAGGGCGCCAGAGCATCCGTTTCCCGCCGCCGTCGATGACGGCGTCCAGGCTCTTCAATATCTCGCCGGCCACGCTGCTGAATTGGGGCTCGATGTCTCTCGCATCGCGCTAAGTGGCTTTTCCGCCGGAGGGAATCTGGCTATCACTGTCCCGCTGCGGCTCCGGGATCTCCAGGTTCAGGCGGAGCACGAGCGCTGGTTGAGCCGAGCCGACTCGACCCATCAGCTAGTGGCTGCAGCCACCAGCGACATGCACATTGTCGCTCTCTTCTGCTGGTATCCAATCCTGGACTTTGATGAGCCTCGCGAGCACCGTCGCGCGATGAGCATCATGCCCGACAAGACGCTCCCGTCCTTCTTCACCGACCTCTTCGATGAGTCTTACCTCCCCGATCTTGAGGAGCGCCGCTCGCCCTATGCCTCACCCGTACACGCCACTGATGAGGCCCTGCGCGATACGCTTCCGCACGATATTTTCTTCTACATCTGTGAATGGGATATGCTCTTGAACGAGGGCCAGCGCTTCGTCCGTCGGCTGCTAGACCTCCACAAGCATGTGCGGGCGATGATGGTCGAGAAAGCACGCCACGCATGGGACAAGTCACCCAACCCATTCCGGGATACAAAAGAGGTGAACATTCTCTATAGAGACGCTTGTGCTGATATGAAGGCCATCTTCAAGATGTGAAATGCTGGACACTGGTTTGTCTGGTTTTGATTATTGTTACTTTCATCAATTATTAGAGATTTGTGCAGGCACTCTTGGCGTGGAGTTTGGGTTAAGTCTGTTTTTCGGGATTTGCAAACATTTGTACAGTAAGACTGAATTGACTCTTCATTTATAGACCATGGACAATTGGACATGCCGAATATGATCGTATTCAGCCCAGACTGCCTGGTACAGGAACCCGCCTAGCTTCGCGTCATGCTAGGATTCTTCGCTCGCTGATCCTCATGATCCGATCTCCTATCTTCATCCTCCCTTTCTCATGCGAGGGTCCTGCAGCAGGTTCGTATTCGTGGCGATCCCCAGACTTGGCAATGGGCGATTTCACCGCCCCCGAATACGACAGTTTCCGGATTAGGAATCCACGCCCTTTGTCGGTCCATGTGGCATGGGAGGATGGGAATGGCACCAGTTAGATGTCCGCACTCAAGGTACTTCTCGCATCCCGTCGGCAGTATATATATCTCGTTCAGCCTCTCTACCTGGGATCAGCATCGTGAGCCATCTCAAAATTCACCTTCACCATGCAGGTCCTCTCCTGGGTAACATTCGCAGGCCTCTTCGCAGCCTCATCAGCCCAGCTTCCATTAGCACCCGAGCTTGTTCCGTCCCATCATACACTAGCTGTCCCCCAGATAGCCCTCTCCTCCCCCGTCCAACCAACCTAACCGAGTCCAATTACGTCCAGGATGCGGCGAAGAATCTCTCTGCGATGCTGGACGCCGCCGTGCAAGACGAAATCAAATCTGGCTGGATCGTCGAGAATGTGTCCTTCTCTCTGCCCTGATTTCTCCCTACGGCGCATCCGGCGTCGAGGACAACGTGAAACCATTCTGGGAGTACCACCATCGCGGGGAGAATAACGAACAAGGCGTGACTGAGATCGATGACGATACGCAGTACCTGATCGGTTCGGTGTCGAAGGTGTTTTCGGATTTGATGCTGCTCAAGTCTGGGGTTGATTTGCAGGCTCGTGTCACGGATTTCCTTCCACAGTTGCGCGATCCCAAGTCGAAGATTCGATGGGAGGATATCACTCTCGAAATGCTGGCGGATCATTTGGCTGGGATCTCTCCTAATGGTGAGATTGTTTTGCCAGTTTCAATTAGTGATATGTGCTAAATGTGAGACAGCGTTCTACGAATTTTACTTCAACTCCTTCCATGAGAGTCTTGCGCTGCCGCAACTCAATGATTCTGAATATCCTCGATGCGGAGTCCTAGGCTTGAACAGTGGCTGCACCAGAGAGCGTATGTCCTCCACTCGCCCCCTCTAGGCCACAGCGACCGTTGATACTGACGGTTCCTGAAATGATCGAAAGCCTCCTCTACAAGGACCAGGTCGTCCCAATCAACTCTAGACCCGTCTACTCCCAACTCTCCTTCACAATCTACACGCTCTGTCTCGAAGCCCACACCGGCAAGAACTACTCTCAGATCCTACAAGAAACCATTTACAAGCCCTTGAACCTCCTCACCTCTGGCGTCTCCCTAGGAAATACAACCTGAGCAGCCGTTCCCCCTGGCGTATCTTCCTGGGGAAGTGACTACGGCTTCAACGCCCCGTAAGCTTCCCCCTCTCCCTCTCCAACCTTCATCAACATCCAAATCTAACCCAGCTTAAATCCAGGAGAGGCGGGCTCTACTCTACAACAAACGACCTATCCACCTTCCTCAGCGCAATCCTCAACCACAGCATCCTCCCCACCCCGGCTGCTGTACGCAAATGGCTCAAACCCCTCTCAACAACCTCTCTAAACATCCTCGTCGGCCGGCCCTGGGAAATCCTCCGCATAACAGACCTCATCCCTCACCACGCGCACACCGTCGACATCTACTCCAAGTCTGGCGGCGCAATAGGCTACATGGCTATGATTGCTGTCATTGAGCAATACGGCATCGGTGTTTCAGTCCTTTCGGCCGGGCCTGTCGATGCAATGAATATTCTTTACCGTGCTATGCTGGGGACGTTCGTTCCGGCTATTGAAGAGGAAGGGAGATTCCAGAGCCGTCGACTCGCTGGTACATGGACATCAAGGTCTTCTCCTAACAGCACCCATACACAACGCATAGTCGGAAACGAGAGAATCAAACTAACATTAGACCTCGACGACGGCCTAGGCCTTAAACTCACCTCCCTAACTAGCGGTAACGCATCTATCACCGACGCTATCAAAACAAAATGGGAAGCCGAATACCTGACCCTGGGGTTCGGCATCCTCCCTGATACATTCCGCTTGTACCCTACCAATCTTGAGATCCCTGTTCCACCCTCCAAGGCATCTTCTCTCCTTACCATGTCTCATCACTCCAACCACAGCTACAACCAACTCCACCACGCCCGTACCTGCGAGGAGAAAGATGGGAAGATAGTCCGGCAGGAATGGCGCATAAACCTCGACATCATCCTGCTTAATGGCGCCGCAATGTCTGATCTCCCTGGGCAGACTACAGCAACGCAGTACTGCGGCTCGTGGCAGACGGTGGATTGGATGACGTATGGTGGGGTGAGTTGGATAAGATTGTGTTTGTGCTTGAAAGGGGGAGTGGATATGTACTTGGGGTTGAGGTTCCCGGGTTGAAGGGGGGATTGTTGGTGCGGTGATTTCTTCTACTACTATATCTTCGCTTGTTTGTTTTCCGTTCTGTATTATATTTGGTTCGTTCGTTTGATTTCGTTTCATTCGTCTCCTACATAGCTGAGGTCGATCATACATAGCCGAGACTAGATTGAACATCCATATCATTAATATTGGAAGATAGACAAAATATAATATATATATTTCAAATGATTTTTTCTTTTCTTTTTTGATATTTAAATGATCACATAACTTATATCATAACTAGATGCATTCATGATCCGTCTCAGTCCCATCACTCAAATCCTCATCTGACGCCGCCTCCTCATCGGCATCACTATCATCGTCATCGTCGTCCCGATCGTCAAGACCGGGGATCCCTCGCCAATGCACATAATCACCCTCCAACCACCGTCGACTCCGTGGTAATTGGTACGGGTCGAAGGGGAAATATGCATCGAGCTGGTAGCCGAGGTCATCGCCGGCTCGAGTCTCGCGCTCTACCTGGCTGAAGCGGGGGTCTGCGAGGGCAGCGATGTTGCGGTATGCGGAGATGCGGAGACGCTTGTTCGTCTCGAGGATGGTGAAGACGTAAATGAAGTTGAGGTGTTGGGACATGCGGGCGAATTGGGCGACGATGGCCGGGGAGCAGACTTTGAGGGGGTTGAGTTTGGAGAGGATTGCTTTGTGGAGGGTGTCTCGGACGTTTGGGGGGAAGGCAATGTCTTCGGGTTCGAGATCGTCGATTTGATCGGGGGTATCGCCGTCGAAGGCGGCGGTGGTGAGGTCGCGCCAGCGGAAGCAGAAGATGTAGAGGAGGGCTTGGGCGGTGGAGTAGAAGGGGCCGAAGCGGCGGAGGTCGGGGCCGCGGCATGATGGTTCGTAGATTAGTCGGAGGTTGTTGAGGTGTGTGCTGAGGAGGTCGAAGACGTCGCGGACGACTTCGCCGGAAATGTGGGCGCCTCGGGAGACGAAGCTGGCGAGGTAGGCGGCGGCAGATTGGCGCAAGATGGCGGGTTGCGCTTTGTTGAAGATTATTTGCACGCATGTGGCGGCGAAGCGGTCGACGAGGACGGGGGACGCTTGTGAGAAGTGGAAGAGAAGGAACTGGGAATGGCGGGAGCGGTAGGTGGGGAGGATGATGGTTTGGAAGTGGTTGAGGAGGAGGTCAAGGGCGTTTTCCTTGTCGTCAATTGTGCCTGATCTGAAGGGAGGTGCGTAGTACTCGAATAGGGTGTCAATCATGCCGTCCAGTTTTAGGATGTTTTCCTTGATGGTCTTTAGTCTTCGAGATTCTGGCTCGATAGACTCGTCGCTCATCACGGAGGCGTTGTCATCGTCGTCGTCTTCCACCTCCTCGGTGAACATCACAGTCTCCGGAGAAATATCGTGCAGGACGTCTTCGCCCTCGTCATCCTCCAGGTCTTCCATGTCCACCTGGATCTGCACGTCGATTTTGACTAGCTTCTCGGTAATAAGAGCGAGGATGTCCGCCTGGAGCTCCGGAGCATAGCTGATAACTCTGACGAGGTTTTGCGTATAGGCGATGTTGGCCTTGGCCGAATCGTTTTCGAACGGGAAGTGAGTCGACAGGATAGGGGAGAGAGAGCCGCTTCCGGACGGAATGAGTTGCATGACGTGGCGCAGAGCCATATGGACGCGGGTGTAGATCTCAGATGGATGGACAAGCGGATACCCCGGCAGCTTCCCCGTGCCTCTGGGGAGCTCTCTCAGGTAGTTGGTCAACATCTTGAGCGCAGACCCCAGATAACTTCCCTGGGCGGCTGAAAGATTCCCCAAGAACCGGATATACAGCTTGATGTACGAGGCATCCCGCCCAAGCCACTCGCTGTCCAGCACAGCCTGCACCAGCCCGTTGCAGCTGCGATCCAAGGCCGCCACATTCGAGAGAAGACCCATAAGATGATGTTTTAGTGTATTGTGTGTAGGTACATTTAATGGTGCCATGCCGTTTGCGTCCCGTCGCCGGGGGTTGATGGCAAAGATCTCCTTGACGCGGTCGTAGGCCTCGCTATCGCCGCCTGAGACATGCCGTTGGATGGCCCGCCGCACCTCCTCTCGCACCACAGCTGCACTCTTGTCCGTTGTCCCATTATCTCCGGTCTGTCTTTTATCACTGTACGGAATTTCCCGCATCTTCACCTCCTCGTCGAACTGCACCCGGGTCTTTTTTCGCGGACTAGGCTGACCCTCTGCATCAGAAGCGATGGACGAGGAGGGGGACAGGGAGAGATCCATCTCCTCCATTCTGTGTTTTACCCCAGCGACTGAGCCTGGAGTCTTAGATGTTTTCAATATCGGCACTGGCGAAGACGCTGCGAGCATCTTCGAAGGCGTGTGTGGTCCCGTCGCGGGGCGCGAGGCGCTGGCGAGGGAGACCATGGGGATTATGGCGATTAATTAGATCTAGTCTTTTCGGAAGACAAACGCAGTGCCAGCAACTGCGTCATTTGATGCGCTTCCAAGGACTGTGAAAGCCAAATAATAAGAATAGAAAGCGAGCACACGACACCGCTGGATGCTACAAAGAACAGGCGCTTTGAAAGGGGGAAAACACTGAAAGAACCTTCAACAATCCGTCCATCACACTCGAGGATTAGGCAAAATTCACTCCCTGCGTGGACCAAAGAGACACCAGACTTTCCAAATAGAAGCAAAATTGAAAAGAAAAGAATCAAGCAAGACACTGGTAACTGCAGTGCCCAAGCTCGACGATAATCTTGAAGCGGAGAAGAAAAAGTGGAGTCCACTCGAATTTTTTCTGTGGGGCATCTTCTGGAGCCTGAGGCTGCAACACCCGTGACCAACGCGTGACTGACGCGTGACCGTGTCCACCCTACCTAGTAGTACATTTCCTGATGAGGTTATATTGACTCTGTATTAGATTCGAAGAGCACGGAGAGGTTTCTTAGATATTTTGTCCATTCAATTCTGAAACTAGCGAGATCTATCGGCCCTAAGGCTCAGATCTTCTTCCACATAAGTGGTGTATAGCATCCACAACACATCCCAGAGAAGAAATAACATGAAACAGAAAGACGGGGAGGGAGTTAGTGTATCGTAGCATATCTCCGGTGGTATATAGCGAACAAGGATCGGAAACAACATGAAGCGACGGGTCGTAAAGAGTGAAAATTAGTCGGTCATAAAAGAAAGATGCATGCTAAGAACGAAACATCAAGTTCCTGTCCTCAGCTAGGAGCAAAGTCATCTGTCAAGCTGTTGAAGAACTTATAGCCACGATGTGGAAGCTATCGGTCCCAGCCGATCATTGAAGATACTGCCATAGAGGTCTTCAATTTCCACGAGATAGTCGGCCACGGAATACTTCTTGAGTCCCTTACTATGAAGAACCCGCTCTTCCTCGTCAAACAACGGCACACCGCCAAACTCCTCCACCACTTCGTTGACTTGTTCCAACTCTTTCCCAAATGGGTGAGGCTCCGCATTGTAGTTGTCGTGCGCAGGCCGAGCCGGGGGGTTGCTGCGGTTCGCATGGAGCGGTGGAGGGGACATGCGCGATACAGAACGCTGGCGCGCCAACTCTTGGTGAGTCCGTTTGGTGTGGGAGAGCGCGCGCCTGGGGATCATCGGTGCCTCCGCGGAAGAGGTTGTTGACGTTGAAGACCGGACATGGCTTGTCACAGTTGCAGAGCGTTTGGGAAAGTATTCCGACAGTGGGTTCGGTTCGATCGGAGACTCCTCAGGCGAAGTAGTCGGCGAGTGAAAACTGTGCTGGGCAAATGATAGTTCGGACTCGTTAGGCGATTGCAAAGACGAGGTAGAGGACGACGAAGATGCCGAATGTAAGTCTGGTGCGTTGTAGGCAAGCATGTTCGTCGTCGACAAGAGTTGTACCGGCCCGGAGATTTTGCCTCTCTTGATCGTACCGGAGGAGAATTTCACCTGGCCCTCACGGTAAGGCATCGGCGCAGAAACCTCAACACGCTTGCTGCGCTTGGTGAAAGCACGGGTAAGAGTCGACATAGTGGCCGATAGCGGATGGAGTAGTCAAAGTATAGTCAGGTCCAAGGCTCCTAACACATCGATATCCAACAGCAGGATCAGCGATGTATCTTTGTACCAGGAAGCTGCTCTTGGTCGCTTGGTCGCTATCGATTGCTTTCCTATTTTTAGAGGCTCCAGATAATTGTTTGCGACCTTTGTAGCGGGGAAGACAAATAATGTGATGGGCGATTGCGGGTGTGGAGAAGAGTAAAGAATGGAAGATCGATCAACGGCTTTCCGTTATCAGATGCGCAGTAGTTGGTAATGAAATCGCTTTTCGATTTCGAAATCCAGTTGTTAATGAGCGCAGGAAACAAGTTCTCAAGATTTCTTTTGCACAGCAGAAGAGATTCGAAGATTGTGGGCTGTCTGACTCAAGGGGTGTCGACTGTCGAGTTGCTGCTGCAGCACAAGTTTGTACAGGAAAGATCAAGGCGGACAACCAGGTTCGCCGAAAGAAAAGAGGGAATTGAAGAACAAAAGAAGGAAGGGATCCAGGACACTTGATCAAGGACTGGAGAATGGAAAGGAGAGGAAGACGGAACCCAGGAGGACAGGACAGAGACCTGAAGGGAGAAGAAAGAAAGGAAGTGAATTAAGAATGAGGGAATCAGGCGCTATTCTTGCCTATTCTTGGGTCCGCCCGTTTGTCTTTCGAGGGTCAACTTGTTCTTTTCCACCCCCAAAAAGGCCCGTTCCAGAGAAAAATTCTCAGGGTTCAAGTGAAAAAGTCTATTCTTGCTCTGCTTTGTTGAATAATGTTCCTGCTGAAGGAATTTTCTATCATTTTCTATACTAGATGAACCACGGTTACTCTCTCTGAACCCATGGTTGACTTCGACAGTCGAATTTTACAGTGATATGGATTCTCCGACGACTGCAGACCAGATAACAAGGCCAGCTGATACACTGATACACACCTTTTGCGGTTGTCAAATTGTCACACCTGGACTGATCATCATCATCCCCTCGCGGAGTCAACTGAGCACAGCGTGGGTGTAAACCTCTGATTGGAGGAACTCTGCCAGACGGGAATCAGAATCAATCAATCTGGACCAGTCACTGTCTGCCGGTTCAGCCCAAGGCATGTTTGCACTCGCGCCGGTTCGGTTTGGCGCCAGGAACGGGAAAGTGGGCGGCCTCTAGAAACGCCCAACTGCTTCAAGTGGTGGAGATGAAACACGTTTTCGCGCCAACTCGTCTCAGAAAGATAGACCAACAGGTCCTTGAACGTTGCATCCACTTTCAAGGGGAGGAGAAATGTCGGACTCGACCGCATGCGAGAGGCTGTGATACTTTCGCACTGATCGCTTTGCATCATGGTGGTTTGTGCTGTGCAAGCCGCATGACGAGGGGAAGTCCGAAGAACGCAGTGTCATCTGCTGTTCGCCTTTCGAATCTGTCGTGTCGAATAATTGTCTGTGTTAGCCTGGGGCCAGAAGAGTCGTTCCCCCACTCGGTGGGCCGACCCTGAAAAATCCACCGATTGTTCCGTCCCTGGCCTGGACTTGGTAAGTTGGTACATCATCATCCATATCTCGGAGCAGAGTTTATTGGAAGAGTGATATGTAGGAACAGCGGGAGGAACAACGCATTTAGCAAATAGTTCATGCAGCTGAAACGAACTGCAGGCTGATACGTCCAGCGCATGGGTCTAAAATCCGTGCTTAATTGAGAATCGGCTGTGCGGATAGACTATCTACAGAGAAGTATCAGGTGTTAGATAGTTATGCTCTGTCTGTAGTGGCACATACATCGCTCAGACTCATCCGGTTCCATGCCATTATTAATGGTAGTACTGAACCATCGTAGTCCCTGCCCTTTACAGTATACTCACGTGATTGGTACTAGAATGCCCAACATACAGCAACCTTTGAACTGCCAGTTGATAATGTGACGATTTCGAATACAGCACTTGGACTAAGAGAAATCAAGCAAGGGGTCTACCGATACTCAAACTACCACCTAAGTAAATAATCATGAGCGCGTCGAAGGTTAAGGGTATCTCAACTTTTGATTTCTGTTACCGGTAAATGGACAGCGATTTCGATAGAGCAATGCAGAAACCATCCAATATTCTAATTTTGTCGTCAATATAAAAAAACGTCCATCTTCATGTGATTCCTCGTTTAATCCTCATCCATCGACTCCCAGCCATCGCCACCTCCCCCTGTACCAGCCTCCGGCGCACCGTCCTCGTCGTCCGACTCATCGCGATCAGGCTGCATGCCGACCATACGCTCCTTCACCTCGCCCTCTAGAGAAGGCAGCCGATGGACAAAGGCCCGACGCACCGCGCCGTTGGTGGAGGTGTCCCAAATCTGAACCGCGCCCTTGCTTCCTGCCACAGCGAGCCGGAAGCCGACTTCTGAATCCGGCGCAAAGGTTGTAGAAAATACCTTGCCTACTTCTAGCTTCCGGGAGACAACCATGCTTGGCTTGTCGTTCTCAACGTTCCAGAGCTTGACTTGCTTGTCTGTGGATCCTGTCACCAGGAAGCCGGGGATGGCGGGGTTAATGTCGAAGGAGGAGACCGAGGAGTCGTGGGCCTGGAGGGACCAGACGGGTTTGGAGTCCTTTGGTGTGGCGGGCACGTTCCGCACGTCGTACCGATAGACCATGCCGCCGTCGGTTGTCACGTAGAAGAAGTTGGGGTCGTGCACGTCCCAGCGTACGGTCTCGACGTCGGCGTCGACGCCCCATCGGGCCTTTGCATCGGGGGCTCTCATGTCTGCGGCGACAATTGTTCGGTCGTAGCTACCGCTGAGGAGGATGGTTGATTCCTTCGGATGCCAGTCCAGAGAGCACACCTTGTCCGTGTGGTGGCTGTATGATTTGGCAGCCTTGGCTGTGTTCAGATCCCAGAGCTTCACAGTGCGGTCGGCCGAACCTGAAGCCAGGAGATTGCGATGTTGTCGGTTGGCAGTAAGGGCGAGGACGGAATCGACGTGGTACTCGTCGTTGGCTTTGGACTTCTTCGACTTCTTCTTCGACTTCTTGGCATTGTCTGCCAGATCTGCGCCGCCCTGGCCGAGAATAGCATTCGGGTACATGGAGTCGACGACATCCAAATCCCATACCTCGATATCGGCATCCATCGTTCCCACAGCGACAAAATTACCAGTCGTGCGGCTGTCGTCGGGCGACTTTCCAACCGGGAAGTCCAGCCATTCCAAACACAGCGGGATGGCCGGCAGCATGATATCATGGTGCACATACAGGTTATCCTCACGGTCTTCGTAGACATAGACTTCAAGGTGAGCCACCTCATCCTCAACCTTTCCAGCCAGCAACAAGTTATCCGTCGGAAGAATCTGTAGCTCCGCCCGCTCTTCATCGTCCTCCTCCTCCGGAACAACTAGGTACGGATCCTCCTCGTTGGGCTGATGATACGCCAGAGACTTGACATTGCCAAACATAGTAGTCTTCTCGCCATCCTCATCCACCTCGTCGCTATCGTAGTGGTCGAGATTGTATTCCTTCAAGTCGTCATCATCGTCGCTATGCCACACTTGTTAGCTCCTTTTCCTGAGAATAATTTCATCCACCGGTTAAAAACTAACATCTTCTTCTCCGCACTCTTTTTCCCATCCTTTCCCTCAACAACATCCTCCTCCATTGCATCCTCATTCTTTTCCTCAGTGTCGCCATTCGCCTGTTCCTGCGCTGCGCTCAAATCCTCCTGCGCATCCTCAAGCTGCATCCGCGCAAGCTTCGATATGCGATTCATCTCATCCTCGTCAATTTCATACTTCGTCGGGAATTGGGCTGCAACGCCGCGCCGCACCCACGCAGAGCTGGTGATCATGGACATCGTAAAAATAAGAGAAAACCCCGTTCAAAAAGAAAAGATAGGAAAAGTAAAGAAAGTACTCAACACAGGAAAATAATCCCGAATCAAGAAAAGGGAAAATTCAAGGGGAAAGGAAAAAGCTTCAATTCACCCCTCCACACTTATTGTTCAAGCAAGACTTGCTTCCGTAGATTTTTTTTTCGATAATGGTTGATGCGGCAGAATGTCCCCCACCGTCTTATTCACCGCCTGTATCATCCCATTGGAGATTCCTTCTTGGCCTTGAGTCTGGCCGAAGGAACGGCCTTAATATTCAAGAACCCCATTGAAATCCAAGATCAAAATTTCAAAATTCAAGGGACAGATAAACAAGGCCCAAAATGCATTCCCACCTCCACACATCCTACAATGCCAGTACGTCCCTTCACCCTCTCCTCCATCCCCGCACCCTCAAATCGCCAATCGCCAATCACCCCAAACTCCAAAAGCCTGCCGAACTTAAACTAACCCCACAACCCTCCAGACTGTGAAGCAATCATGACAGCCCTAGACGAATGTCACGCGCGGGGGTTCCTACATAAAGCGCTCGGGAACTGCAATGACATCAAACGCGACGTGAACCGTTGTTTGGCGGGGGAGCGGTTTGAGCGGGCGAAGCGGAATCGGGACGATGCGAGGGAGAAGAGAAGGCGGATTGAGAAGATTTGGGCTGAGGAGAGGACTGTTGAGTCTGGGACTACTGGTTCCGGGGCGGCGGTGGTAGGTGGGGAAAAGCAGTGAGGATATGGTTTTGTCTTGCGCGGAGATCGGTGGGTGTGTATGTTATGTGTATATTATTTTGCATGATTGGGCGTTTGGTTGTTGGGGGTTTTTCCTTCTCTTCTCTGTTCGGGGTTGTTTCTTTATATATGGGTTGATAGGGATGAGATGGGATGGATGTAAATGCTCAGGAAGCGATGTGAGTATGATTCGAAAATGTACAATATATTCTGCTCTGTCCAACCAAACGCCATACCCAACGAAAACTGAAATAATTCTTTTCATGATTGAAAGCCGCCTAATCCTCTATCGCATCAACCGAAGCCGTAGCTACCGGTTCATTCCCATCCCCCGGGTCTCCACCAGATTCACCCTGTTTCGCACTCTTATGATGGCGTCGCCTCCTCTTCGTCTTCGGCGCAGCATCTCCATCCTCCACGACTTGGTCAGGGCCATCTTCAACTCTCTTATCCCGACTATCATCTTTCACTCTCGACCCACCCTCCTCATTCCCCCTCTTCTTGGCCTTCTTCACACTCAACGGATTCGGCGCCTTCAGCTTTTTCACCTCCCTCTTCTTAGTCTTCTTCTCCCCATCCCCACCCCCACCCTTCCTCGCATCCTGATTCAACCCAACCCGGAACTTATCCTGCTCCACCTCCTCCCTCACCCCATCCGACGGCGCACTCATCGGCTCCAAAATCATCACAGACCGCTTAACATACACAATCGGAACACCGGGAATCGAGCGCGCACCACGCCTCAGCCCCTGCGCGCGTAGCAGCGCCTGGAACCCCTCATCTTCACCGCCCCGCTTCCGCTTCCTGCCTGCATCTTGCGCGAGAGATGGCTTCTGGGCAGGCGGGTCGGAGGTCGCGAGGATGTAGTGCTCTTTATTCCGCTTTACGTCTGCGAGCGGGGAGAGGAGGGAGAGAAGACAGGCTGCTTCGTCGATTGGGGTGGAGTCTTCGTTGTGGGAACAGTGGCGGAGAGGGAGGGCTGTTGGTGGGGGGAGGAAGTCGGGACGAATTTGGTTGTTCGTTCGGGGGTGTCTTGGTTGGTTGGTCATTATTGCCGCCAGGGAACATTTTGTTAATACTATATGGAAATATTATTAGTATTTTGAAGGGTTTCATGCTATGTAATAGCGGATGTGGGGGGTGCGACGGTCACGTACGTGGCTTGACTTGTCCCTGTACAGTTCGCTCCAAAGCAGGTATCAGATCCATTTTGAATGAATGTACTGCACGTAGGAGATTGGAGTCGACTGCGCGATTGGTAAGTTAGGAATGAGTCTCATAAGTCGAGAAAATGACGTCGGGGAGGTGAGGTAGGATTCATACCGAGAACCTGATAAGGCTCACGAAAACCAAAAGCCAGCTCATACTGGTGCATGAGCTTGCGGTACTTCTTCGAACGCTTGGCCCTCATTTTGGCTGTGTGCTAGTTGTTTTGTTGACTGGTGCTGTTGAACTTTTGCTCGACTTACGGAAATTTTTGGTCTTCCGTCTTTTTTTTGCCGGGCGGTGGGTGGGCTTTAGATATCAGGATGATCCGTGCGCAACTTTTACTATCAAGTAGAGCGCTGGGTAGCAATACTCCGTACGTATCAATATATGGAAAGTACTATTAAAGACATCTCTGAAGTATTGATTGATTGACGAAAACCGTATCCTTCCCAGTAGTCACAAAATCAAATCGCCAACCACCATGCAAATGCAAATTCGCCCGTATTATTATACCAACAGCACTAGATTATGTATCGCGATAACCATATTCAACCAATAGTATGCATGTCTTGAGAATCATATCACGTCATGTTGAAGCTCTATACGCGGTTCTGGTGAAGAAACGTCGAGTCCGATAATCAGTCGGTCGGCAGATCATCCAACGACAATCATGTCCGGTCTGGTTCCGTTTGGCATTGTCTTCTTTTGCAGACGCCAACAACCACGCTGATATCGTCCATCTTTCCTATTCGATGAATCAGTCAGCTGATACTGGACAAGGGCTCATAGATATGCTTACCACCTTGGATAGCTAGTCCTTCTTCAACTGCCTTCTCCATATACGGACTCTCAGCGAACGGGTCCTGAGCCACCGCCAGCGCGGCCTTGAGCAATTCTCGAGCCACAAAGACCATCTTCTCTTCCGAAAGCACAGCCGGTGGTGCCCATTCGAGCTCCTTGTCGTCGTACCGTCCCTGCTCCCATTTCTTGAGGCCTTCCAGCGTAATAGACAGGACCTCGTGTTCCCAGAGGTTATCGAGGACTCCATCCGAGAGCGCGAGTACAATGTCGCCCTCCTCCAAGTCGACCAGCGACAGTACGGCGTTGTTTCGCGGTGTATCCACGCTGTTTGTTCCCAGCTGCACCGGGCAGTCAAACCAGTGCCATTGTTCCACCGTTCGAAAAAGGACCTTTCCCTCGCTCGGTCGGATGACCAGGACCTTGCAGTCTCCTATATTCGTCACGTATAGTAGGGGTTTCTCTGCGCCGCTGCTGTCTTGCGTCTTGTGTAGGAGGGCCGTTACCGAAGTCGTCGTTCCGAACCATTCACTTGGGGCTGTGGTAGCTTGGGTTGTTTCTTCGTAGGCTCGCTGGAGGTATTCGATGGGATCTACTGAGGCATCTGGACGGGATATCCGCTCAATTTCCAAGGCCCAGAAATGTAATATAAGCCTAGACCAGAGTCTATCCCAGTAATGTTAATTGGTGCAAGGCAAAATACAGAAAGAGATAACCATCACACATACGCAGCATGACCCCGCGGTCTAGTCGCCCAAGCCCCTACCCCGTCGTTCACCCCAAGGAGATTCTCCGTAACCAAGACCGCATCGTCGCCGTTGTTCAAACCCCGGATCAGCTCCCCATTGACGGATAACCTCTTATCCTGGCTGTGATAGTGGGTAGTGAGAGGATCGGAGAAGGATGAAGACGGCGGAGAGAGAAACGGCGGAGGAAAGGGTCGGGACGTCCGTTTAGCACACAGCGCATAGCCCGTCTGGAAGTAGAATGGCGATTTGAGGATGGGGAACTGCGGACAACGGTCGGGGACGGGGGTGGTGATCCCGTACGAAGGCCAAACGGCGCGATGGTAGCGCCGCACCAGGGTCTTCTTGGGACACCAGATCCACTGTGAGTGGAGTGGGAAGGGGAAGGAGAAGGACGAGGCTGATGCCCGCGACAGCGACGAGGAGGATGATGACGCTGGAGAGGCCCAAGACGATACTGCGGAGGGGGTCCCAGGAATCCTAGGCACCATGCCCGCAGAAAGTGCTTAGTTGACGATAATTTCGTATTAAAGAGTTCGGACACTGTTTCCCCGAAGCGCACTCTCTCCACAAGAGCTGGAGATGGGCCAACGGTGGAAGGAAGTGGGAGGTTGATTCTTTATCCGGGAAACCTTTGAGGTTAGGTGCAGGTGGGAAATTTGGAATGCGGCGTTTTTCAACTTGGGAGGGACAGGGTCGACGACGAGAGATGACGGCGGTTTTAGCCCGATCCATCGTCCAGTCTTGTTGAGCCAGTGCTGGGCGCCAAAAATGTCTGAGTCTTGGATAGTCTGGTATATACTCTGTACTTTGTAGACTATGGGGCGTTTTCTTGAGTCTCTTGTCAGCCTGTGCTCCCTTGCGCCTACATGTGCTTCAACCATTCTCTTTTCTACACCCAGGAGCTCTTTTCCCCATCTCAATAATCTGTATTGGTAGAAGATAATGGCCTCAGGAGCCGTGCTAACCACAAAGAATCATGGACATGTTGGTAAATGTACTTTTGTACATGTTCGTTATCGGCGAATGACGGTTTCACTCCGGAACCCCATCTGACTCCGAACCGCTATTCCCTATTCTCCGATGTTATCAGCTCTGATATCGTTGCTTCTGTTCAGATAACAGTAGTGCTGTTCTTGATGACAGTCGCAACCCGCTGCTTACGGATCTCCTCTGTGAATATCAAAATAGCACGATCCATTTCTGCAGAAAGCTCCACGTCGTCCGCGTCGATTCGAATGGATGCTACCCCCTGAAAGATCGCTTTCGCAAGGGCGCTGCATCGGGGTCCGAATGGAAGCAGGCCGACACTTCTTCGACGTTTGGCGACCATGAGACTCAACATCCGTTCAGAGCAGGGGCATTGACGCTCAACTTCTAGGGTGCAGTCCCATGCGCAGCTGCAGACCGGCCGGCATATACATTTCCTCTCCCGGACGAGGTCGATCAAGCGACGGCGGTCGTCTTGACGACGGGTTTCGCCAATGCATTTGCCTTCTAGCTTTGCCAGAGTAGCTTGGCGATTGTCCAGGATAAGTTCCCGCTCCCAGATGTCCGGATTAACAGTGTGTTGATCGATGAACGGGAGGTTCAGCGCTGGAACCGCCTCCTGGACCACCGCCTTGGGCGAGAAAGAAAGGTACTTCTCTGACTGGAGCGTGAGAACTTCCCCGGGTGGCATCTGGTACAACGCGGATGATTTGCTCCATTTCCGACAAAACTCCGAGAATTCGTCGTTGACGATGCTCAGCGCATAAGGACGGTACCCGACGAAATCATCCAGGATGAAACCTGCGCCGTGTATTTTATCCACAGCACGACGGATATACTCATTTTGGTGTTGTTTGATGAGCGCCTTGTTGGGGTTCAGGCACACGGTACGGTCGTCCAGGATGTGTTTACAGACAAAAAGGATCTTGCACAGCTGGCTAGGCTCAGGGAGAACAAAAGAGTTATTGATGGGCATGCGACGAAACCCCAGGGTAAAGGAGGAACAGAGGTCGGCGCTGGCGATTTCCATGATAAGCCTGGCATACAGAGCGTAATACAAGTTCTCTGTGTTGGCCACAAGGTCCGTGATCGAGTCGGAGGTTACAAGCTCCTCTGCGCGTCTGGTATGGGCCAGAATGCCGTCTGGGATGTCCTCAAGCTAATAGAACGCAGTCGCATCATCAGTGTGCTGCCAAAAGGAATGTCTGCTGTCAAATACATACGTCAACACCATAGTGGATGAAAGTCATCACAGCGACCTTCGAGACGGTATAAACCCTGGACCAAACCAACAGAACGCTACCGAGCCACTCGCAGGCGCTCTCATCGTCGATATCTTCCAGGTACCTCACCCGTGAGGAGAAGATATTCCATTCGGGATAGCCCACGGTATAGGGAAGCGAAGGGCGATCAGTCGGCGCCATGAGCTACCTCGTTAGCCATGCACATAAGACGGAACATCCCTATGCCAGTCTTACTGCAGATGCATATGAACCAGCTGTGCTATTTGATGAGCGCATTCTGATCTGTTCGTGTTTCTCTTGCTCGAGCAAGTCCAGTGAGTATTTGTAGAATCCACCATTGTGGTCATCGATTTGGGAAGCGTCAAGATTAGCCCAACTTGACTGTGAATCGGTTTTTCTTGACAGAGATGAACGGTTTGGGAATATTTTGCGAAGAGCAAGCTCCCAGAGGTACGAGGCTGACCTGTGAGTGTTACCCATACTGATTCCAAGGTCACTTGACAGCTTCTCGGAATAGGTAACAGCCAGTAAGGGAAGTCTGATGTGAAGAAGGAAAGGAAATAGCAAATAAGACATGGAAATCAAGTTTTCCAGAGGCGGTTCAAGGCTACTGCGAGCGAATGCGTGGATTATGCTCTTTCTTTGACTGGGAAGGAACACAAGACCTTCCTCTACCAACTTTACTATGACTCTAATTTCATCTCTGTTGGTGTTATTGCCTACACTCTTGGACCAGTTGTATATCATCCAGTCTAGACAGCGGCTTGATATATTCATTAAGTTTCTCATGAATAAGTTCATTTATTATCAGTATAATAAGATTTGTTCAGCCATTAAACCCTCCACTTAGTAGTAAGTCACTTCCACTTGGGATCCACTGCAATGGTAGAGTTCTCGTCGTGGATACAATATGGAAGGATGACCTGAGGGATCTTCCAGATCTCCTTGTTTGCTTTGTCAACCAGCTCCGATGCGATGTTTGCGCTTTCGCTGAATGATAATGACTGCAGCATGTGTCAGGAAAGGTTTCTGTCGACAAACAAACAGATGATCAACTCACTTGTAACTTATTTAGACCCCTTACCCATTCGAGGCCAGTGTTACAAAGTTCATCCAGCGCATTGTCATGCTCTTCGATAGGGTGTGGGAGAAGTCGGTGACAATGCTCCAGCCAAAGAGCTTCAAGTTTCGCACCAGGCACCGGCCCTTGAAGCTCGGTCTCGGTCTCATCAAAGTCATTCTTGACACCCCCTAACCAGTTCAAAAACTCGGGCCGCGCGCCTCGACAGGTTCTCAACTTCAAGGTAGTCAAGTTAGGATTCTTCCTCACAAGCATCATCAGCTGCCATGGCGTAATACCTGCCCGCTCCAGAATCAAAGCTTCGAGGCTGCAAAGCCCCGTGTTCTTGAACCGCCCGATCCCGATGAGCGGGTTCCAAGCTTCATTCGCTGGAGCAGGATGGAGCCAGGTACTTGGCCTCATCAGCCCGTCTCGGATGTGTTGGTGCTCGAAACGCAGAGCAAGGTGGCGGAGGGTATGTTGGCAACTCGATCCCAACGCGGTTGCGCCCTCCATATTGAGATCGTAGGCCATGAATTCTATATTTTGCAGTGATGATCCGTATCTCCGTAGCACTCTGGCGAATACCTGATTCTGAATTCTTATCATTTGTTCTTGTGATTGAGGTTTGTCATGCGGTGTCGGAGTACGTCGCTTCAAGTCAAGTTGGCGAGAATGTATGTACGACGGGTCATACCTCTTTACTTTCTTCTGTTGGTGGACCACGGAGATCCTATAATAGGATTCATTCTCATCATATCCCCAGGAGCCACCCAATTGATCGGGGCTAGCCCATCCGGCCTGAAGCAGAGAGATGATCGAGTGCACTCGTTTCTCAAAAACACCTAATCGTAGACGCTTGAGGCTGACGATATGGTACTCGTAGTTGGAACGACATGTGGCCCCGAAAGTGAGCAGGTCGTCAAAAGCAAGGTAGGACAGTATTTGGAGGACTAGCTCCGGGGGTAGAGAGCGCATGCCGTCCGGCATGGTAGGATTGTACCACCAATGTCCAACGGTAGGCTCGTTCCGTCCTGGCATGTCAACCCAGACTCTTATCTCTTTATCGGCTTCTGTAAGATATAGGTCTCTGCATTAGCAAATTTGGTGGCAGCCTGGCAGGTCGAGGTTCTTGGAGGCTCACTGGACAGTCCGGGTAAGGGTTGAGTGATGTCCCACGAGAAATTGCTTGATCTGCCGTACAAATCTAAGGGTTCCCATCAGAATGCATGAAACGCGTTCTTGTGTTACAACGAACGAGATAATCGAATAATATATTGCTCATCTCAAACTCGGGACCGGTCTTCTACTTAAGGACAAGATAGGGCTTGTGAAGATTCAACCGAGTGGATGTAACAGTGACAGCCATAGGATAAATGGAAAGGAAAACGTTAGAACAAACCTTATCTTTGTTAGGTCCGAGGTAATCTGTTGATCTTGACACTTGATGTTCTTCTAGAAAAGTGCGGTATGGTATCAAAATTGAGAGACGGTGATCAGCGTGTAAACAACGATAGTCTACCGAAGCCATGGAATCGGGCGGGCCTTGATAAAGTAGTACCAAAAGCAAATAAAGACATTCATCTGATCCGTCAAAGCTGGAAGGAACCTTGGACCACGACCACAACTTCTTCTGAGACCATGGGACCCTGGGAGCCGTCAAGTTAGCGGTAGATAGAGACCAACAGGAGCAAAGTATACCCAACCATAACATGCTTGGTTCGAATGCTAGCTCCATCAATGGCTGTATCGAAACGCAGGCTGCAAGGTAGAGTCCCCAAGCGCATGGGCACGGATGCGTCATTCGGTACGTAGCATGACTCCAGCCACATCTGGCTCCATTTGAAAGGGGTGGTTCGTCGAGTCGAAATGTTGGTGCGATTAATAAGAGAAGAAGGCGTTCCAAAAGCAACCCTGCAGCATTCTTAGCTGCTCAAGGCTGTGGCCGGGCCCGAAATCTGCACCCTCCATTATGGGAGCATGTGGCAGCGGAACAAGCCGAAGCATCCCCTCAAACTCACTGTATCCTAAGCAGATCAAAAAGAACATGGCAGGGATCCGCTGTGAAGGCAAAATATGGAGGACCGCCGTGTCCTTTTCGTATGGGTTCAAGGATGAGGCGTTCACTGCGGCAACCGTGCGACTCTGGACCATTCTGCTGGGACGGGCCGTCCAATCAAACCGTCTGCTTCGTTGATCGATATCAGAGATATGGAGACTCGAGAGTGAGACGCTGATCACCAACATTATTGAGGGCTGGCTCGACCAATTTGCCAGGGGCCCAGACTCCAGACTCCAGACTCCAGACGTGAGCTGTCGGAGTCTTGAGGCGGGGTATTGAACATACCTATTGCTTTTTGCGGGCAAATCAACGAGTACTAGGCTGGCGGCCGCTGACCGGTCCTTCTTTGTACATCTTGCATGCCCTCGAGTCAGGCTCCTGATTCCCTGTGATCTGGTCGACCGGCACGCATGAAAGCGATGCTAACTAGCCAGTAAGATTAGGTCTAGCAAATTAGGGACCATATTTGTGCTTTTTGCAGGGCAAGATGAGGAGACAGAGCAGCGCCGAAGGATTATATCCCTGAGCAGGTGGAGAGCGAGGACAAACAAGTTGAAAGAAAATCGGAGTGAGAAATAAGCAGATTCAACGCCATGGACATGGCTCTCTCACTATCTTGAATCCTGGATATTATGCCAGCAGGGCACGTTTCATTATTCATGCTGTACTACAATTCGTTTTGAGTATGGTCGGACCCCTTTTGGTCACTTCCTCGCGCTTAGCCCCGACATTTCTCCAGGAAAATTTCAAACACGAACACAGACTGATTATGGTTGCAGCCTACAGATCTTGAGAAAAACTCATGTTTCGTTGGTCATGTCAGGATGCCCTGTTTCTGTGCTTCAGGCGGCAATGTACAAACAAACATAATCCCTGTAACGTATCCATCTATCCCTGAACTCTGAAAGTCCGGCCGCTCGCAGTCTTCCTTTCCCGCTCCTCGTTCTCAGGTCGCGCTCGGTTGAGGACTATGATTGGTTAGTTGGAATTCGAACTGCCAATAATGGAATTGACACATACCCTGGAGGAAATCGGCGGTCCGCTTGCGCATTCGAGTGTGAATATATGCCTTGATGTATGTGTGAGCAGATTATTCCAAATCTTTAACAGCCATGGCAATCGACTTACCTTGGATGCTTTGATGTGGTAGTGGAAATAGTCACGGAACGTCTGGATGTGAGAGATGGTTTCGTAGCGTCGTTGCGGTGTCAAGTGACGTGGGAAGAGAACTACGTCGAGTCAGTGTTTGAAACCCGCCAAGGGGCAAAATAGCATCGTACCAAAGGTGATATAACTGATCTTGCCGTCGCCGGCGTCTTGGAGACCAGGTACACCTGCCAATTCCAGAGGAGCATCGTTTCGGAAAAGAACTTGAGGCGCATTCTGCAGTGTCAAAACACGTCGTCGAGCATCGACGAATTCCTGCAAGAAGACCTTGCCGAAAATACGATCTGTCTCCTCTCGGAACACTGTGCTGAAGATCACGGTCACCCGATCATGACTGGCCTTGATATAGATTGCTTCTTCCTCCCGGTAATGGATTGTCATAACTTCTCCTCCCTCCTCGACACCCTGGGGCGCCGATTCCGAAGTATATCGTGAAGCCTCCTCCGCTAGCTGTGCGAACTCGTCGAACGCCTTCTCAAATGGAGCAGCCATTGCGTTGCGCTTCATCAAGGCCAGCCGCATGATTAGATCGTCTTTCGCTTCCTGGTCATCGGGAAGGCTCTCCAGGTCGATTACCACGGAGAAGTCGTAGCCCGGCTCGGGAGCGACGATGTAGGGACCGTATTCTCTTTCCAGGACCTGCTGGGCACCATATTGAACCAGTTCTCGGAAACATTTGACGTTGATAGAGATGAGAATCTTTGTTTTAGACTCCGGGGTAGATAGATGGAACGTCACGCCGTCGAAGTCGGACACAATCTGGTCGATGGACGCCGGCGGGGCTCTGGGGAAGCAAGCAAGCTGTCAGCTCGAGGGACATGCATATAGTCTGAGGGGAGTAAAGGCGGGGAGAGGAAGACGTACCCAGAAAACCGCTCGGTCAGGAGAGACCGGATAAGAACATTTTCATAATCTAGCAAGAGCATTGTGACAATTTCGCCTCAGTCAATTGATCCTGGGTTTCCTTTCTCCTCTCTTCTGCCTAGTAGATAGAGTGACGTTTGTTGGTGGATGTGCCAGCTCTCTCCCGGGGGGCACAGCAGGCGGTGAGAGACGGTGACTCTGGTCTCTGTCGTCCTCTGTAATTTTTTATGAACGCTTTTCTGCGCCTATCGATAGCGGTCGCTCTCCAGAATTTTTCTCGAAGCACGAGCGGTTCACGATGGTGAAATCATATCTGTAAGTGCAGCTGTTGAAATTATCTTCATTGATTTACGTTGCTAAAACCTGGTTCTTTCAGAAAATTCGAGCATTCGAAGACTTTTGGGCTCGTCACTTCCGCTTCGTCGAATGCGATCTGGGTTCGGGACGATGCGATCGCCGGCAATGCACGTCAAACAGGCGCTGGGCGGGCTATAGTAGGCGCAGGCGAGGAAGTTCTGTGCTGGGATATCAAGAAAGGTGAATTGCTAGGGAAATGGAAAGACTCGGCGTGCAAAGCCCAAGTCACAGTGGTCACTCAGAGCAAGACTGATCAGGATATCTTCGCCGTTGGGTAAGATTTATCTAAGTAATGCCCAAATCTCAACAGAATTACTGATCTCGTTTGTTTCTTTGATAGCTATGAAGACGGCACTATTCGTTTATGGGATTGCAGGACCGAGTCTGTGATGATCTCGTTCAATGGCCACAAATCCGCCATCACTCAACTCGCCTTTGACCGTGCCGGCGTTCGGCTTGCAAGCGGCTCGAGGGATACCGATATCATACTGTGGGATTTAATAGCGGAAGTCGGATTATTCAAGCTACGTGGACACACGGATCAAGTCACGTCTCTTCATTTTCTCGTTCCATCCGCCGAGTTATTGAACGCAGCCGGATTGAGCGAGCACGCCGGATTCTTGATAACAACCGGCAAGGATTCGTTGGTCAAGGTTTGGGATTTAGCATCACAACACTGTATTGAAACACATGTGGCACAGTCAAACGGAGAGTGTTGGAGTTTAGGACTTGCCCCGGATCAGAGTGGCTGTATCACTGGAGGAAATGACGGCGAGCTTAAGGCCTGGTCGATTGATGAGAGCGCCATGATTGAGATCTCCAAAGAGAAAGCCGGCTCGGAGAACCGCAAGATCCTCGCTGATCGAGGAGCCTTCTATCGGAACGGAAAGGACCGAACAACAGGAATCAGCTTCCACCCGCGAGCGGACTATGTCGCATTCCATGGGTCAGAGAAGGCGGTAGAAATTTGGCGCATTCGCTCCGAGACAGAGGTTCAAAAGAGTTTGGCAAGAAAGCGCAAGAGGAGAAAGGAGAAGGAGACACAGCGTGCGGCAGAGAACAGTGAGTCTGCCGAGAAGGTTGACAACGAGAAGACGGAGGAGGACGTGTCTGCTGCACCAGTTACCGAAGTCTTCGTATCTCACATCATCGTTCGGACGGGTGGTAAAGTCAGGTCGTCCGATTGGGTCAGGATAAAATCAAGCGGGAAGATTCAACTGCTGGCGGCTACCACAAACAATCAGCTAGAAGCTTACAGCATCGCCACGCTCGAGAAGAAGGGCAAGACTGACGATGACCTGGACTACAACCGAACCTTGGCCGTAGATATACCCGGCCATCGCACCGATATCAGATCCGTGGCCCTAAGCTCCGATGACCGAATGCTGGCCTCTGCCTCCAATGGGAGTCTTAAGGTTTGGAACGTCCGGACTCAAAACTGCCTGCGAACGCTGGAATGTGGTTATGCCTTATGTTCTGCTTTTCTTCCGGGTGATAAGATTGTCGTTGTCGGGAATAAGGATGGAGAATTAGAAGTTTTTGATATTGCATCGTCTACGCTTCTAGATACCATCAAAGCACATGAAGGACCTGTGTGGTCCTTGCAAGTGCATCCTGATGGCAAGTCCTTGGTCAGTGGCAGTGCGGACAAATCTGCCAAGTTCTGGAACTTCCAGGTCGTGCAGGAAGAGATCCCTGGTACCAAGAGAACCACGCCCCGGTTGAAGTTGATTCATTCGAGGACATTGAAGGTCACAGACGACATTCTTAGTGTCCGGTTCTCGCCCGACGCCCGCCTGCTTGCAGTGGCGCTTTTGGACAATACAGTCAAGGTGTTTTTCAACGACTCTTTGAAGCTGTTCCTGAATCTCTACGGCCACAAACTTCCTGTCCTGAACATGGACATCTCGTACGATAGCAGACTAATTGTCACCTGCTCAGCTGACAAAACAGTGCGTGTCTGGGGTTTGGACTTTGGTGATTGTCATAAATCTTTCTTTGCGCATGAGGACAGTATCATGGCGGTAGCTTTTGTGCCCCATAACAATGATGGCAATGGTCACAATTTCTTCAGTGTCAGCAAAGATCGTGTCATCAAGTACTGGGACGGTGACAAATTCGAACATATCCAAAAACTAGGTGGTCATCATGGCGAGATCTGGGCGATGACAATCAGCCATTCCGGAGAGTTCATCGTCACCGCCAGCCATGACAAGAGTATCCGCACGTGGGAACAGACAGATGAACCGCTGTTCCTAGAAGAAGAGCGAGAAAAGGAGCTCGAGGAGGTATACGACAACAACCTCGCCGCTTCCCTCGAAGAAGAAGAGGGTGGAGATGGCGAGAAAGCTGAAGCCGTGGATGCCGGGAAGCAGACAACCGACACCCTGATGGCTGGAGAGAAGATCATGGAAGCGCTGGATTTGGGTATAGAAGATCTAGAGGTCATGCGCGAATGGCGCGCAATCAAGGCAAAGCAACCGAATGCAGCACCTCCGGCCCGCAACCCGTTGTATCTCGCCTTGAGGAACGTTTCCGCCGAGCAGCATCTCTTGAACGTTGTCCAGAGAATTCCCGCCGCCGCGCTTCAAGACGCTCTGCTTGTCCTCCCGTTCGCCAAAGTGCCAGCACTCTTCACCTTCCTCAACATATGGGCTAATCGAGAGTGGAACGTCCCTCTTACCTGCCGTATCTTGTTCTTCATGCTCAAGACACACCACCGCCAAATCGTCGCCAGCAAGATGATGCGGCCTATGCTCGACAGTATCCGCTCCTCGCTCCGCCGTGTCCTTACGCGCCAGAAGGACGAGATGGGCTTCAACCTCTCCGCATTGCAGTTCGTTGGTCAGCAGATCAAAGCGCAGAGCACGAAGGACTACATTGACGAAGAGGCCTGGGAGGAACAGGAACGGACGACAGGGACTGGCAAGAAGCGCGTGTTTTCCAGCGTTGCTTAATCCAGCGTGGTCTACTGTACATTCGACGGGGTTTTGTATACTTGCATGTCTGGCGTTTCAGTTTAGAATTGTTCAGGTCTTGGGGGCTACAGAAAAGTTTTATATCCTTGGAGTTAATGAGAACAATCTAATGATTCCATGTATACTTGTGAATATAGAATGACTAGATTGATGCATAGTTCCGTACTATTTATAACCTAGCCGATTACGCATACAATAAACACCCCAGCAAGACGCAGTCTCTTTCCCCAGCCTACTAACACTAGTAGTAGGATCTTGTATACACACACACCTCCCCTCTTAACTCCAAAGCAGTCAAAAACAGATAACCCTAAGCAAGACGAAGATCAGCACTACTCAAGCAAATCAACCATCTTCAAGTCCTCAACCAGAGGCACAAAGAAAGAATAAGAAAAAGAAAAACCCAAAGACCCCCTCCAACCCAACAGAAGTCATTCATACCCACCAAAGGTAAATCCAAAGGTAGGCAGAATCTCCCCAGGAAAATCCAAAAAAACACCAACTCAGTAGAACCTTTCTAAGCACCGACGACGAAAAGACCTAAATAGATCCCGTCATACCTCTTCCGGCTCTTCCTAAATAAAATCGGTTCTTGAGATTTGTTCTCATCATTTTGGTGTTTTGATTTGGATTGCCTTGGATGGGGAGAGCTTGTTGGGTTGCGGGTTGGATGGTCTTTTCGTTTTGGGGGATTTTGTGGGAATTTGCATACCTGGTTGTTTTATTAGTAGGGTGGTGTTCCGAGTATCTCCCTGCCGTTATTGCATTATTATGCTGGGTTTGGTTGAGGTCCAGAGTTGCGAGGTTGAAGAGGAAGCAAGAGCGAAAGAAAATTTGGGACAGAGCTTCTTGACCTTCGCTTAATCTGGATTAGTAAGCAGGTGTATACTTGCCAGCATGCTCAACTTATCAATACACAATTTATCGGAGACTGTATTGATATTTTGATTTCGAATGCCCAAGAGAATAGAGTAAATTATTTTTGTTAAGCTGTAAAAGCGGTATTAAGGCCCTGGAACAGCCATTGGTCGAATATCGTAAGTCATTGTATGGTCCAACCGCCACAATTAAACATGAGTTTTCAAGATGATAGAAATCTGTATGAACAATGCTCATAATACATCCTATGATGCATGCTTCATTGTCCCACACATCGAACATGTCCACCACTCTGTCTCCATAAAGCTTCCACATGAATGGCATAGCCAACCGAGCGGTCGTTTCTCAGCATTCTTCTCAAGACCGGCAAGCGATTCAACAGCGCTTTTTCGGTTCTTGAAAGATTTGTGTCCGACAGTGCGGTTTATCGGACCTTTGCCCTTACTCTGCGAGCCTGCGGCACTGGGGCTAGTTTGGGATGGCGGCCCAGATACGGACCGGGTAAGGACAGGCGGGGGACGTTCCGATGCACACGCATCACAGCAAAGAAAGTTCGACGGATTATCCAGGGTACACATGGGACATGTCCATGAATCGGTATAAGAGCTGTCGTCTATTGTAAGATCAACCGCATCCTGTTGCGGGGATGGTACACTCGGTCTCGTGTGTTCAGGTACTGGTGGTGGAGAGAGATTCGTTCGAGGCCCAGCTGGGTTATCCTGGCTAGGAGGAATATATGAAGGCCCGTATTTCTCTCTTTCTTCCTGCTCAATCATATCAATATAAGCTTGCATAATCGCCTGTTCATTTGCATCATCTTCCTCCGCCTTTGTTCGGAACCCATTCCTAGAGGCTTCCTCGGCGAGCTCATCGGAGTTGGCCGCTCCGGAGGCACAACCCCTCGTCACGTCAATACGTCTTTGCGCGGCATCAGCTATGACCCTCCGCATATCAATTCCTCGCGGGGCGGCAGTTCCTCCTACTCGCTTCCCAGATCCGCCGTAGAGCGTCTGCCTCCGCTCCGCAGCGGCTCGGGCTTGTCTACGAGCTTCATCGATGGGTACTTTCTGTCCACCCAGGCGTCTGCCATGAGACAGGAATCCTTCCCCGGTGTAGCCCTTTAGGGAAAGCTCGGTATGTTCGTCACGTAATTGGTTCCAAAGGGCATGGAACTGTTGGTTGTGCGGCCCGTGAACGATGTGGCACAGTCTGCACGAGTTAGCGAAAAGTGAAAGTAACAAGATCTGAGTCACTTACTCATGCAGCATAGTATCCACAACCTGCTCGAGTGGTAAAAATTGGTTCTGGTCCGAGGGATATCGTAAGCGCAGGCAAATCTTTTGCCCAGCATTAACATTGAGGCCAAGAAGATTTCGCTGTTGTGGATAGAACTCGCAGAGTGTCCCGACCTTCCATGATCGTCGGCGCATGATTGGTTTCACTAAAGAAGCAATCTTCTGGAGAACCAGGAGAGCTTCCGACTCCCTCGGGCGATGCTTGTCATGCTGGTACTCCAGCACTAGCGGGTCCAGCTCACGCATGATGGAAGTCCAATGTAGAATCCAAAGTCGACGATGAAAGCAGATGCTGAGGCTGATATGGATATGATAGAAGAAGTAACGTTATAAGGAAGTGAGAAGACTCTTACGCCTCACTTCTGAGACTACCCCGGGGTATTCATGCCTCGAATATAAGGAGCTGCATCCACAAAATCACAAGATTTACCGCCGGCCAGAAAACGCGAATGGTAAGCAGATCCCTACGCCTCGGTGGAAGCTACCAGAAAGCTCCAGGTAGAGTAAGGTGATCCGGCAGTGATTTCTCGAGATGGTGATAATTATTAATGAATTCCAGGCATCAATCAGCATACGATTGCCGCCACACGTGATTAAATTGTGGCCTGAGGCACTATGTTCGTTCCCCCTGTTCTTTGTTTTGCTGGGATATCGAGAGTTTGAGTAGGTACTGCTTAGACCTAATCAAGTTGACGCAGGTCTTCGTTCAGATAACTGTGTCCACTATCGATTGGTTAGATATGCTTCTCTAGGTATCAGAATTCAGACCCGACTAAGGATATAGGTATACTTCTGCAGGTCACCCTTTGAGCCAACACATATAGCACCAGAAATTCACAAATGCGTGTAACATATAGATCAAGACCCTGAGTTAAACCACACTAGGTAGGAATAGAGGAACTCTGCCCATGTCGAGGAAAGAAAGACGACAGCTCCGATTCGATGTGCATCCGTGCCATCTACTGGTCATGTGACGGGGTTACTTATCGATGGGGCTTCATCTTATCATCAGAATTTCGGGTCGTTTGACCATCAAAAAACTTCAGATCAAATCGACTCATCGAAATGACTAGTGACGATCAGTTCTTCTTTGACTATGTGAGCTTTTCCATTATCTGCAATACGCTACCCCGTCTGAGTTCTGACGAGTTACTGTGTTTTTCTTCCAGCTCGCCTCTATTCCCCATGACGTAAGGAGGTATTCTTTGCAGGTTGCTGATACGATTGACCGACATGTCGACCATGCCGCAGGCGTAGTTCGCGACACGCTTTCTCATCAGTCATGGCTTCCATCAAATATCCGGCCGTTACCGAAATCTCGTCCTTCTCTCCCAGACTCGCAGTCGCTTTATGATCGCGTGTACAGCTGGGCAGCCCGGAATCGAGCATGGAGTGCCGCTATTCTAGCTTTCGTGGGAACAACCGGTGTTTTATACTTTGGAAGCAAGAAGCTGAGGGCTAAGCGACGGAAGGCGAGAAGAGCTGCAAATGGCGGCCGGAAGGAAATAATAGGTACGCCGTGGCTTTTCCACGATGCTCTTGCGCCTGCTCTTGTTGATGTCGAGTCTTACCTTTGGCTTTAGTTATTGCCGGATCACCACATGAGCCGATGACCAGGTCAATAGCGGCCGACTTGGATCGTCGAGGATATATTGTGTATATCACCGTGTCATCCGCAGAGGAAGAACACCTTGCCCGGGCAGAGAACCGGTCCGATATAAGGCCTCTATGGCTCGACTTAACTACGGTAAGTCGCTTGCTCCTCGGACATCGAAAATTGCATGCTCACGTCTCTAGTTACCTTCATCACCTTCCGAGATACACACATCCTTAAGCGAGATCCATACCATGATCACCCAACCGCACTCTCCAATGCCTGGGGTCCCGCCACATGTATGTCAGCTTAGTGGGCTGATATTAGTCCCATCACCAAACTTTGTTGCCGGCCCTGTGGCTACAATTCCGCCCTCTTCATGGGTCGATACTATTAACACTCGCGTCTTGACGCCTATCTTGACGACTCAGCTCTTCTTGCCTCTTCTTACAACCCGCAACACAAACAGTACTATTCTCCTTATCTACCCTTCCATATCATCATCTCTTTCAGCACCTTTCGCTGGGCCTGAAGTGGCTACAGCGCGCGCTTTATCAGGTTTCGCAACATCCCTTCGAAGGGAACTGAGTCTCCTACGCCACAATAATATTGACTTGGTGGAGTTGAAGCTTGGAAATATCGACCTTGGGCCGCACTACCGAACGCCGAACAGCCATATTGCGGGGACTGAAGTCCTTACCTGGAGCGTTCAACAGCGGACGCTGTATGGACCTCAATATCTCAATAGCATTGAACAGCGGCCCGTAGCGTCCGCCGGGCCTGGCATAGTGCGGGGATCGCCTGCTAGAGCTCTTCACAACGCTGTGATCGACGCTTTGGAGCCGACGTCAAGGAACATTTTTGGAAAACGAGCGGCAAAGAAGCCTGTCAGATACGCAGGAAGAGGTGCGTGGTCTTACGACTTCATCGGTCAATGGACACCTCCTGGCTTAGTAGGATGGATGCTAGGCCTGCGAAGTGGCTATCCGTCGTCGGTTGAGAATGCCAGCGGTAGTAGTAGTGCGACTGGATGGGAAAAGGTTGACCGATGAAGGTCTCTATGAGCTGATGGTATTATCAGTGAGGAAGATATAATAATTTGTTAATCTAAGCATCTCTGCTCTCTAAAAGGAATAGTTGGCCTTGGATGATCTACGGAATATGATTCTGCAGCCTTTACTCTTTACATCAATAATCTTGAAAACAAGTGCATACTCCGTATGCTCTGTGCCTTGTCAACAACCCTGCAAAACCCGTAAGCTGAGTTCTACGTAGCCGTAGCTATCCCACGATTTCCGAGTCTATTCTCTAACAGCCCTAACTAAGACATTGACCCACAGTATTGGTGGAGAGGTTCTGTTTTGGCGTCCGAGTCCAACACTCTTTGGGCAGCCAGGAGATTATCACAATATCAAAGTCTCCAGGGTAAACAATACCGGAGGAAAAGCTATTCCTGGCTTTAGTATCCTGGTTCGTGCCTGACAAGAAAGTTATGGGGAGGTAGCACAAGTGTCCTGTCTGCTGTGTCTCGGTGCCATCCACCAACATCTCAGGAGTCAGCTTTCAATTGTATCGGAAGAAATTTGAAGAGTAGTAAAAATAGCATCTAGTTCTTCTCCACCGTCTACTAGTAGCCTAGGTACGAACCAAACTCGGGTCGTCCGTGGGTTGACAGTTTCATTTGAAGGAGATTTGCTGCTCCTAGCATTCTGAGTGGTAGACTGTCAGTGACTGCGTGGCCGTTCATGTCTATCATTCGGTCTGGATCTTTGAGGTTTCCGAAACATGAGACTCAAGTCACTCGACCTTCAAAGTTCAAGTTCTTCAACCTCTCCGGTTCCTTTGGGATTGAGGGGGGAAGCACGGAGTAAAAGTAGTAAAAGGGATAAATAAATGGAATGAATCTGACAATCGTCCAATAGTACGTCTTGAATCTTCACTGCCTGACAGAATATAGAACTACTCGATTTATTTGCTTTTATATTAAGGAAGCCCCTGACTTCGGCTCCGACGATTCTGAGACGAGGTCTCGATATCTTACATTTCTGTTTGTTATTGTTTTACGATGTAAATAGTCTGCTAAATCTCAATAATTGAGAGAGTATTCTTGGTAAACCAAATACTTATTCATCTCAATTCACAGAAATACATTCTCCGCATTTACGTACATTGACAGACTTCAACATCCCGTCCGCCCCTCGTCGATCGTCACATCACCTCTCAAAATTCCGTCCTGTTTCTAGCATCCTTCTTCGCCCTCGTCTTTTCTGATGAGGTCGACACTCGCTGGATGAATCCCGCTGCTTTACACTTTTAATCGCCTCTGTCGACTGGCACTACACGATGCTGGCCCGGACCCCAACTCTTATCGACGAATCTACTACCACCTGTAAAGTGTACATATCATAACACACACCTGCTTCGTCACTCCTTACTACAACCGCTCAACTTGACTACTCCAACCTGCCTCGTTGTCCAACGTTGTTGACCAACTGTTCTTTTTTTCCTCCCCTTCTCATCTTGGGGGCTGTCACTCCTTTCAGTAATTTCCGCCCTCCTTTGTGAATATTTTTGTTGCTATTCTCATCTATTCCTCCCACCCCTTATCTGACTTCGAAACCACCATCGCCCATAACTCACCTTTATTCTCAGACTCTTAAGACCGTTGGCTCTGATCTCGATGCGCACCAGTTGAATTTCCTGCTGGATACGACCCTGGCTCAATGAACTTATTGGTCAATACACCTGATAATTTATCCGCGCTGAAAGTCTGAAAGAATCGTCCGTTCCTTGTGCGAGTCGGAGGTGGCCTAGTATCACAATGGCTTATCGGCCGCAATTTGCTCGCTTACCTTCCCACGATGTCCCTCGAAGTGGTGCTGTGTCGCCGCGCGTCGAGCATTTCGATGGCGAAGTACCTCCCGCGCTGTCCCCGCTTGACGCCTTCGCGGCTCAAGGCCGATTCCTCGCCCGCCAGCTAGAAGAATCAGCGCGAAGGGATCGACGATTGAGTCGCCTACCTCCCTCCAGTGTTGCACGATCTTTGTCACAGCCTCGCCCCGGTTATTTTCGGTCCCCGTCGTCCGGCGATTCTTCGCAGAGTGGAGGACTGGCGCGACAGCCAACACTGAAATCCCGTCCGGAGCTGGAAGAACCCACGTTTCGCCCTCAGTCCGAACATCCTCGCCTGAGCAGCGTATCCCATCTCACCAGTGAAAGCAGCTATCCCGATGACGATGACGAAGACGCGACGCCGAAGAATGAATCTCCTATCTTCAACAGCGAAGGTTTCAGGTTTGATGCGGTGCGCTGCGAGTCTCCGGAGGAAGAAATTAGAATGCGTGCTTCATCGGAAGGCCCTCGTCGGTTTTATGCTGCCTCTCCTGTCAGATATGCGGCCCCCGGACTGTCTAATACTTCTTCATCAACCGATTCGGCTTCTTCTCGCTTGAACATTCCTCGCGGCCTGGCCCCGCCTGCCTCGCCCCTACCACGACCATGCAGCAGCCCTCGTGTCCCCCAGCCAGAGAGCTCGGATGATGACTATAGCAGCTCCAACGCTGGTTCGACTTTTTCGAAGCCCCGCAAGTTGTCTTCCGGTAGCGCAATGTCTATGCCGCAGTCTCCCATGGTGTCCATGGCCCGTTCACACCCTCGATCGCCGTCTATAAGTTCAGAGGCCTCCAACAGCAGCCATCTTCCGCGTCCCTCGTTTAACTTTTCACGTCCTCTGAGCAGGTCCAGCACAAGCCTTTCTGCACCTATTCAGATCGGACCGTCGGAACAGCAGCCTGCTAATCTTCAGGGCACCATGCATCGCAGCAATAAGCCTGGCCCAATCGTAGTACCGGGGCAATCGGATTTGTTGGCTATGCCAAATGACGACCCATCATCCGCAGTATCGTCATACATATACACAAAGTACTCGCTTCCGCGCGGACGTGGGGTGCCTAGGGATTCGGTCATTTTCTCCGGTTTGCAAACACCCCATTTCGAATGGCAGCAGCCGCTGTTCGAGAGTTCTGAGCAACAGCCTGGGCAACAGCCTGAGCCGCGGTCTGAGCAACGGCCGAAAACAGCAGAGCCCCAGAGAACTAGGAGAATGCCTTCTCCTTCGCCATCTCGTCAAGAGTCGCCTGCTCCCCAGAAAGCACGATCGGTCTACGAAGCTCCAGTGCCGGATGATAAGCTACTAACTCCAGTGGTATCTCGAACGTCTACAACAGTCTCTGAGAGACCGGATCCCGAAAGTGTCCCACCTCGGTCGCAAAGTTCAGAGACGTTTAAACACGACGACATCTCGGAAACAACATCCTCTGCAGGTTCTGCGTCAACCTTACGCCCGCAAACCGCGAAAGCCACTGTGCCTTCCGCTATCATTTCTGCAGAAGAGCATGTCGCAAAGGGTATTGAACTTCACGAGAAAGGATCCCTAAATGAGTCTACCTATCATCTGCGCATTGCAGCGAAACAGGACGACCCGGTTGGAATGCTACTCTACGCCTTGGCTTGTCGGCATGGCTGGGGTATGCGACCGAATCAACAGGAGGGCGTGCGATGGTTGCGCAAGGCTATGGATTCCGTCGGCCTCGAGTTGACTGGCGGTTCTAATCCGTCCGTGTCGGATAAAGCGAAGGAACTGCAAAAGACCTACCGGGCTCAGTTTGCTCTCAGCGTATATGAGCTCGGTGTAAGCCATCTGAACGGATGGGGAATTGAGCAGGACAAGGCCCTTGCCTTGCGCTGTTTTGAGACTGCCGCCCAATGGGGGGACGTCGATGCCCTTGCCGAAGCAGGTTACTGTTACGCCGAGGGCATAGGGTGTAAGAAAGACTTGAAGAAGGCGGCGAAGTACTATCGCGAGGCGGAATCCAAGGGGATGAGCATGGTTGGAAACAGCTGGTAAGTCCAACGCCAAGTTCAACCTCCTTTGATTGTGACTTGATGTTAATCTTGTCTCTGCAGGATATACAAAGAAAAGTATATGCCAGCAGATCAACCCAACCCCCGGTCTCGTGGCCGGCAAGCAAATACCCCCGAAAAGAAGCAACGCAGCAAATCTCGAACTCGCAGTCTTTTCCAGCGCAAAAAGTCTAACGCCACTGATGCATAGATGGGTTTCCATATGTCTTTTGTTTCATCCTCGCATCGGGCCAGGCGATAGCATCGACGATATCGAGCAGAAACGCTTGATATGGGCATAGCTCCTATGATTCCTGGATTTGGTCTTCTTCTCCAATTTCGCTCAGCAGGATTCCACATTGCTGGGAATAGTTTCTTTATATTCTCTTCCTTTCACTTGGGCATTTTGACCCATTTCTTTTTTTAGCATACTTGATATGCAACTTTCTCACTTTTTGCCTCAGTGATCACTCTATATCTTTTAGTTTTCTCTTTCCCCTCTTTGCTGGTCCCAAACCTTTTTATGTTGAGCAGGTTTAGCTCCTTTGATTCTGTGCAAAGAGCACATGCTTCTCTTCTTACCATCTTTGCGGGCAACAAAATTCTCTTCTTGGATACCCTTATTTCATCTAATCACTGCGTGATGTCTTGCATTTTCTTTTCTTTGTCCTTTCTTCCCTACTTGATATCCCTCAGGTGCTTTTCTTTTCTTTTCTTGCGGTTCCTTTTCATTTTCTCTGTGGCGGACGCATTCGTTATATTCCCTAGCTAGATGAGCCTAACGAAATCGTACATTACTGGAACCTGGAGCAGCGTCTCGTATTACAGAGGTGGCCAATGTTGTATATTTGGAGCAGTTCACAATTGGTTTGATTGTGGCGTGGGAGTTACCAGGATAGTGCATAATCATATGGGAATAATTTAAGGAGGTGGCAAGATAAGGACTTGGGTCTCCTTGGCACAGCTGGCATTGATTTTGAATCTGACAGGGTAGTCGAGTAGTAGTAGAGTCTTCTATTCATATTCTTTGTTGGATCGTCCTGTGAGAATCCGGGGATTGACTTTTTGAGATCCTTCCAAGAATTCGGATCTTTCGACTCTTGTCATGGGGCCTTGGAACTTTCTTCCCTTGAAACAATAATAATGAAAATCTTCCATCCTCTTCCACCTTGCGGACACATACCCCTGTTCCCGTTCACTAAACGAGATAACCTCGTTGAGCGTTCCTGGATTGGTCTGATTTGGTCCTTGTCGATCCAGACCACGGGTGAATGTCCAACACCGTCGAACCAGCGTACGGCACAAGATTAATCATCCGCTATAACCCCGGAATCGTGGTCGTGGTGGTTCTCTGCTTTAGGGCTAGTGGGAGTAGCACACGGAGGACTGGCCAAAAACAGCTAGAGTTTAGACGCCAGGTCACACTGGCATAGCATTGCACGACTCTGGCGACCTCGACCAGTGAGCTAGCAGTGCACCGGATGGGACTCATGGGAGACCAACCCTGGTAGTCTCGCCGAGTCGCCACTTGGTTCGTTTCTACTCCGGAGTATTGCAAGCCCCTTCAAGATGGGTAGCAGCTTGGGTGTGTCTCAGTCTCCCACACAGTCCTTGAGTCCACTCGGGGTTGCGGTCCAATGGCTGGTCAGACTCGGGCCAAGCATGGGCCAGCATGGGGTAATTTGGGGAAATAAGACTGCCTCCTGTTCCTAGCAAGAATAATCATGAGCATGCAGGAGCCGTCTTCCCTTTGTTGCTTTGCCTTAGTGCTCTTTCGCGCCCAATGGAGACTTGGCTCGCGATAGAGAAATGCTTTTCGGGTTTCTGCGTCCTTGATTATTTCCTGAAGACACCTCGGTTCATCTGAAGGGAGCGTTTCATGATGTGCCTCGCAGGAAGGGAGAGACGCACATCAAGTAGATCTCCTCTGTTTCAACGGAACATAGGGCTCACCGAGGCTTTCTTTATATTAGGAGAGTCGCAAGATGGCTGGGCATTTCGCCCCTCCCGCTTAATCAGAAAAAGAATGCTTTCTCATGTCACTGGGCGTTCTGTGTATGAGTGTTGAACCCTTGCCTTGCTCCACCACGAAAATCCGCGGTGCTTGATGAGTTCTGAGGCCACATGTGATTGACCTCAGTCTCGCCCCTTTGAAGCAGAATAATAGATAAAATGAGTTAAATACTTTTAGCTAATTTTCGATTCGATCTCGTCTCCCTCTCCTGCCTCTCCCTCACTTCATCTAGGAGTGATTCTGCCATCTTCACTTGCTTCTCTTCTTCCATTCTTTCTTGTCCCATTTCTTCTTTTCTTTGTTCTTTTTTCCTAGGTTCTCTAGAGAGTTCAGTGGTGAGACAGCAGTCGCCTGTGACACCTCTTTTCCTGTATGTCATTGTCCGCGAGACATCATCCCACTGTTGAGCCACATACTGACCTGATTGGCGTGTCCTAGAGTACGAGTACAGCTGCAGTACAAAATGTCGGACAAAGCTGTCGTCGAAGAAGTCGCTGTGGCAACCACCGCGAAGCCCAGCTTCTGGACCCGCGTGAAGGCGCATTTTAGGAAATGGTGGTGGGCTCATCTCATCGCGCTGGTCGTCGTCGTCCTCGTCGTGGCCCTCCCACTGTAAGCTTGTGACTCGCTCTATAGCGGCAAGAAAAACGACATGGCTAACCGTGTCTTCTTGATAGTGTCTATGTCGGATACCCGAATATTGCCCAGGGCGACATCAGTGACTCGACCTTGAGTGTCGAGTCCATGGTCATCAGTGACCCAAGCCCCGATAGATTCCAGCTCAACCAGAGACAAGTCATCGGAACCGACAGCATATTCCACCCAAAGATCTACGAGTTCGATGCCGAAGTTAGTCTTGCGGGATCGCCAGTCTTCGCAACCGTGACGGTTCCATCAACCAGGGCCGACGACGGTGTGGTTGTGGATATCAACGACCAGTATGTCGACTTGACCGACGCTGACGCATTCGCCGGTTTCTCGACCGCGGTGATGATGAACGAGGAGTTTGAATTGAATATCTATGGCAGACCGGGCTTGAAGCTGGGAGCGCTGCCAAAGATCCACGTGAACTATAACAAGACCGTCACTATGAAGGGTAATCGGGTGCTTTCATGGATTATCTTCACGAGGAAGTTCACTGACCATGAACCTAGGTCTCAACAGGCTTCAGGGCTTCGGGATCGAGGTGCATCTTGACCCTGACCGAGATGACGGAAACAATGCCAACGGCACTGTGTTTATCCCCAACCCCTCCGTGTTGCAACTGAGCATGGTACGCATCGATTGCCTGTGTTTCATTCTTTCTTATGGTAGTGTCAACTAACGCGCACTATCTAGGGCAACGTCACCATGGATGTCTCATCCAATGGAACCGCGCTTGGCCAGTCGTTCTTGAATGATCTGGTACTTAACCCTGGCAACAACACTGTCCCAATGGTTGCTTTTTTGAACAACACCCGTCTGTTCCCCATCCTCGGTGCGCTGCCAGAAGGCGTTACCACCATTCCCTTGACCATTGTCGGCAGCTCCAGCGTGTACAACGGGGAAGAAATCCCGTACTTCACCGCAGCACTGGCGGCGAACACGCTCAATGTCGACCTAGACATTTTGGAGGTCCTTGAGTCGAGTTAGTGACTCGGCCTGTATGGGTAATATGCTGAACGGCGGCTTTGCTTTGATATCCATTTTCTTTTCCCTTTTTTCACTTTTTAATCTTTGTCAATAATGCGTCGACATGACCGGATGGATCAGATACCACTATGAGATTGCGATTCCGAGAGTTCTTATTCATTTCTATTACTATAACCTTCTCTCGCACGATTCCTGTGACCACTAGCTGTGACTACTCCAAATGAAATCCAGGGTCGTCTATCTCCGATGGACGCCGACGATGCTGTTATCAGTGGACTGGATCTCCAATAAGTCCTTCTTCTTGGCGGCCCACTTGTTCTTCTCCATCTTTCTCCAACTTGGAACTGCTCCAGTCACCGCTCTGGCTTGCAGCTTATCGTAACTTTAGCTCCTGTCAGCTCCTGCCAGCTTCCTCTTTCGTCTGCTTGGTCGTGATAACGGTTTGTTTACCCAAGTTTACTGTTCTGGTTGACACTTCGGGTGCTCCAAGACACAGGTATATAAGGTCCCGTTTTTGGCGTCAAAATGGACCAGCTATACAGAATCAATTCCTTCCATTCAGTCTTCTCTAGCACAACTTCTGCCTCTATCATACGCCATGGGCCTCCAGGTTAGATTCCTCGCGGTGGCTGCCCTGGCTACTATCAGCCAGGCTTCTCCTCTACTACTTTCTCGCGATGATTCGAGCTCAAACATCACATACGCCTTCACCAACCCCAACGGCCTGAATTTCACCCAGATGAACCCCAGCCTCCCTAATGTGACCATCTTTGCGACAGGTATGCCCACGCTCCTCTCCCAATAGCCCTCTCCTCCAGCCGCACACTCACAGATAGCAGGAGGCACAATCGCCGGCTCCGCCGATGACAACACCGCAACAACAGGCTATCAAGCCGGCGCCCTCGGCATCCAAACCCTCATCGACGCAGTCCCCGAAATGCTCGATGTCGCCAACGTCGCGGGCGTCCAAATTGCCAACGTCGGCAGCCCGGACGTCTCCTCCTCCATACTCCTCGAGATGGCACACAGACTTAACAAAGTTGTCTGCGACGACCCATCCATGGCCGGCGCAGTCGTCACCCACGGCACAGACACCCTTGAAGAAACAGCCTTCTTCCTCGACGCAACAGTCACCTGCGGTAAGCCCATCGTCATTGTCGGCGCTATGCGCCCCGCAACAGCCATCTCCGCCGACGGTCCCTACAACCTCCTCCAGTCCGTGACTGTTGCTGGAAGCAAGGAGGCCAAGAACCGCGGCGCGCTGGTGGTTATGAACGATCGCATCGCGTCGGCTTATTACGTCTCCAAGACGAACGCGAATACCATGGATACCTTTAGAGCTGTGGAGATGGGCTACCTCGGAGCGATTGTCTCGAACATGCCATACTTCTTCTACCCGCCTGTCCTACCAACCGGGAAGACTGCCGTCGATGTTACAAACGTCACCTCCATCCCGCGCGTGGACATCCTCTACTCGTACCAGGACATGACCAACGATACCCTCTTCGACGCCGTTGAGAACGGTGCCAAGGGCGTTGTCGTACGTTTCCTCCTTCCCCCTTCATTCAAAACCCCCAACTAACAACTATTGCGCATATAGATCGCAGGATCCGGTGCCGGCTCCGTCAACAGCGCCTTCAGCTCTGCAATCGCCGAACTCATCACCGAAGAATCTATCCCTATAGTCCGAAGCACCCGCACAGGTAACGGCGAAGTCCCCTACTCCGAGTCCGGCGACATCTCAAGCGGATTCTTGAACCCGGCCAAGTCGCGCATTCTGCTTGGCTTGTTGTTGTCCAAGGGGAAGGGGTTCGAGGATATTCGTGAGGCTTTTGGGAAGGTTGCTGTTTAGATAAATATAGAGATTTCCCCTATTGGCTTGGCTTCTGTTCTTGATTTTGGGCATGGACTTGGATTTGGATTTGAAAATGATGTTATGGATTTGGATGTGATATGTACTCCATATAGATCGGCTCTACGAGGGGATATGTGTAATTTATTATATAATGAAGGTATTTATCATTTAGATCCTACCGAAAATATACTCCTTAGATACACCCTCTATAAATAAACTCCAGCTCGTATCCAGGCTAAACCAATCATTTATGCTTCAAAATCAAATCATCACACAATATCCCAAGTCCTAATAACAATATTCAAGAATCAAAAAGTCCAACCTCCGCAAACGCACCGCCGAAGACACCTACAAGGGAGGACGGAATGGGAGCGACACAGACTGGGTATCTGTAGCGTGAAGTAAAATTTTCGATTCTATACGCCGTATCATCAGGCGGGAGAGTCGTCCAAATATCTACTGGCATGGTTATTAATACCGGTAGGATAGTGCTCTTGGCCTTGAACTTGGATTCAATTGCGATTTCCGTGCTGAGGACTCCTGGTGGGTAATATGAGATTGGGTGGTAAGCCAGCGTTCCCATTCCTGAAGATCAGGACCCTTATTATCTTTGAGATGGTCTCGTAGTAGGAACTCTGTGTTAGGTTTGGTAGGCGGCTCTGCTTTCTTTGGCGCTCAAGGAGCTTCCCCAAGGTGATACTCGGCGCTCCCTTTTTCGCAATATGAACGGGGCATGCGCCAACCACATTCTTCTGAGATGCGTCGCGAAAGAGCCGGGCATAGATTTTCGCGATAGTCTGCGCCTCCGCCATTGATCAGAATAGTAATTAGAGCCCTTCCTCTGTTCTGTTTATTTCTTGCGATAGCAGACCATTATCTGGAAGACTCGACTCGACTGACCCAAGATACCAGTTCTCACTGGTCGCGTGACCTCGGGAGCAGACGTCGCATGCCCGGCATAGATAGGGACCCCTTTCCTGAATGCTGCCGACTCCTCTCCCAGAGGATCCGGGCAAGAAAGAATGTTCCTAAGGAGGGCATCATGTTTGAGGTAGATAAGAAAAATTATAATAATGCATTTTCTTTGGTCTGCAATCACATGCTTTTTAACTACTTCCAAATACTACTGTGACTCGGGAGTAATAGGAGGCTGATATACTCCGTAGCCATCAATCAGTAGTCAAATATGAGAAATATGACACCAGAATCCCACAATATTGCAACCACTGTATTCCTAGCGAGTCAGAACCCCGACTGACCGCTACCTAGGTAATACAGCGTAAGATCTATCATGATAACGACACCGCTGCAGGAATGAGGTGACTCTTCCTCCGTCCCATACTCCCTAGCGACCGTATTTGGTACTATTAATGAGAAAACTGGAAAAAAGAAGATAAAGGAATGGGATGCATAGGCCTACTATTGGGCGCATAGATAAGTAGCTTGCAGCCCTGGGAATCCTGAAAAGCCGGAGTTTCCTATAAGAGGGCAGGATGGGCTCTTATCGGTGTTCCACTGGGGTTTGATCCTGCAAGCTTATCATGTCGCTGCACTCCTTTCAGAGGGGTATAAGAATGTGGATTTCCCTCGATTTTTACATTCAAACTTTGCGAAGTGATGCTTTCACTGATGGACTTGACTAACGATAATGAAGCAGATGAGCCGCCCTTTTTTGAACCCGTTTTCTCGCTCCTCGAATCGCCTTCCATGATGGTCTGGTTTACATATCGTGCAGTGTGTTATACCCCGTCTCGATGAGACTGCGTGGTCCTCGAGCGTCTCCACCGATATGCCAATAAAAGAGTCCTCCGAGTTTCTCCCGTGTTACAAATTCCGCTTTCTGCTGTACCGTTTGTGGTGTGTCGTATGTTACAAATCCGCCGTCTCCGCCGACGCAATACGCTGCTCCGACCTCTTCGTCGTGGTACTCTATTGCCTCCGGTCGCGGGAGCTCGCTGTAGTCGAATACCCCGTCCTCCCCGCCGCAGCCTTCATACCGCTGTCCGACGTTGTTGCTGCTGAGGAATGACCGACCGTAGGTCGGGATTCCTAGGAGGAGTTTCTTAGGGTGCACACCCTGGTCGAGCACGTACGACACCGCGGATTGGCACGATGTCCCTGACGCCGGGTCTGATGGGCTATACAGTTGGGCGTGGTGGCCGGTTTCCCCTCCCCAGGGGCCGGCAAAGTCGTACCCCATAATGTTGATGAGGTCGACATAATTCTGCGCTTTATCGAGATCGATGTGTTGGAGTGCCCACTGTCCCGCTGGAAGACAGGTTGCTAATACATATCGCGGTGTTGGGAAATAATCCCGCAGGCGGGCGAGAAGACGGACATAGTCCTGCCCTTGCTGCGGGTCTGCGGGGTGTTCCCAGTCCACTTTATGGGCAAGCATCAGCACAGCACGCACTTGATAAAGAAGAAGAACGCACCGTCAATTCCATCGAGACCGAACTCATCTACCAGTTGCCTAGAGGACTGTGCGAATGTTTCTGTCCGAGACTGACTCCGAGCCACTGCGGCAAAGTTCTCGCTCCCTTTACCTCCCCCTCCGATCGAGAGAATGAGTTTCATCTTGGAATACTGCGGCTTCAGCTGTGCGAATGCCCGAAGACAACCGTTCGTGCCATCGACAGGCATTTGTGTATCTGCCCACTCATCGCTCAACTAGTCGATCACCACAGCCTCTGTCAGCATGAGTTACTTTGAGGGGGGATCTTAACAGTCAAACTATGGACATGGGGGTGTTACATAGACAGTGCCGTCTTCTTTGACCCTAAATGAAACAAAACAAGGTAGGTTAACAATCTGGATCTACAACTCTGATGAGGCGGGTTCGCCCCCCAGGTGAAGTATGACTAGTATGTACCAGGCAAACGCGTAGAATATGTGAGAGATAAATCCCAATCTGAGCGACGACGGAGGCTGCTTCCGATAGATGCGCCAATTCGGATAGTAGGCTGCGTTTAGGAAGAAAGGGATTTCATATGAGCTGCCGCTGGAGCGCTCTGCGGGTTTGCGGCCCCAGTGGGGGAAAACAGAGCCAGAGAACATGGCTATAGTGGACAGGATACAGGCAGGGGTGGTCAGATACGATGAAGAATAAGAAGAATGCTATACATAAGTTCTCGGTGCAAAAAAAAAAAGCGAGAGTGAGAAAAAGAAAAGCGACGATGATGAAGACTCGACAAGAGAGCAGTTGCTAGATTAAGAACAGCGTCACGTGTGGCAGAAGAATATCGTTGAGACTTGAGACGAACAAGTCGAGATTCTCTCCAGATGGACGAATTGCATCCGTTCGGATTCGGATTTGCTTTTGTTTGGGGAAACCAAAACTATAATATAAAAACGACACCCTCTGAAGACTCATGAGCAGAAGAAGGCAACCGCCCTGATCAGCTCCTTCTCTGCTCTCCAGAGCTCATGACATGCTCTCAGATCGAGGCGCTGCACCTGCAGATTTTTCTCTTCAATATGCGCCTCACCCATGACATTAATACGACCTCCCCCGCCTTTACAGAGGATATGCGCTCATGTCTTCGTTCCAGTCCAGTTAATACTATGCGACGGAACTCTCCGCACCTGCTCGATGCAACCGTGTTGTAGGCAGAAGCGTGAGACGCCCGTGATCATGCTGATGAGTATAGGTACGAGCGTTATTATTACCGGTAAGAAGGTCCAAACGCACTGCAGTGGATGCTGCTCACCCCGCCTTCGGTTCGCCCGGCCTCTCTACGTGCTGTTTTTGTTACAAATTTCCCAGCCATGTTTCCTTTTAATTTACGTCACGACCAGTGACCAGGATATCGGCCGAGGTGTTGGCCATTGGATGCCCTGAAAGCTTCGTCCATATCGTCTGGCCGCTTTGGATGCAAGGTTGAAGACAGGCAAACTGGCGAAGCGTTGGCCGGTTGAGAGCACCGTTCTGACCCGCCGGTGAGAAGCCAGTAGCAGCACCAGCAATTAATATTGTGGCAATAATAATCAGAACAATAGCTTTCGACCTAGCCCTATTCCAAGACGCCAGGTGGATCACGATCGAGATTTATCACCTTCTCTTCCCAGCGTTAACCTCGGGGGAGGGGCCGGAGGAGACTTGGGGAAGAAGTCCTAGGGAAAGGGGAAGGACAACAAACACGACAGCATGAAGACCCAAAGGATTGTGAATCTTGAGCCTCGTCCGAGTCGATTGGGCCAGAGAAGAACGACGTCTCCGGAAGCTGGGGGATCGCCTTGTCCCTTGTCTCTCGTTATTCCTTTTGCCCCTCGCGCGTTTTGCTTTTGTTCGTCTCCAGTTTTAAGGTTTTCCCCTCGTTGCTTTTTTCCTCCTTGGACTCTTGGGCATGTGCTGACAATGCTGCGTGGTGCTCTGTGGGGAGGGGCCGAAGACTAGCGAATCGCAATTCCCATCCCCGCATCGCAGGTTCTTGGACGGAGTACTCCGGCTGACGGAGTACAACCTGAGTCTGGAGTCTGGACGGCACATTATCTATGCGCGCTTCCATGTGAGCAGATCTGACCCGGTCATCTGTGTTTTACATTAAACGAGCCATACATCCAGATCCTACGGAGCAAGCAACCTGGCAGAAAGACTAGTCAGATCCCTGATCTATCGATATGTCTGCAGAGCCTTCCGTGGTATGGTCATTGGTACAATCTCCCGTGGACATTTCGACTCTTGAGCAACGACGTCCATGATACGGTACTCTTTCGAGTGTTGCCCGTCCGACATATTACGGTGTAGACTGTCCCCAGACTTGCCCCGGACTTGCAGCATCTGCAGCAAATTAGCCCCTTGGTATCAGAGCAACGGCCCATGTGATCATTTCCATTGCTAGATATCTCGTACGCACTGATGCAGGGGCAGTGGCCTATTGACGGACTGCAGCTGTGCTTCAGTGATCCAGTTTGTATTCTGTACTCTTTGGTGAGGGCGAATTATTGGCCGCATTATTGGCCGCAGGGCCCTTGCGTAGGTAATGCTGTTTTCCTCTAGGATAACTGAGAGGTCGAGAGTAGGAAATCCTGTATCTATTCTCTGCACACTGGGAGTGTTATTATAGACCGTCCTGCTAAGATGAAACAGTAGCAATGATATTGTTTACAATCATAAAGCCAAGTTGGGAGCGCTTAAATTCAGTTAGCTCGCATGGCTTAGTTGGTAAAGCGCATCACTAGTAATGATGAGATCCTCGGTTCGAATCCGAGTGTGAGCATTTTTTGCCTCTGTTTTGCTCTACTCTGGAGTAGTTTATTAGATTGTCCAGCAGTTGTTCAACTCAACACCACTTTGGCTTTGCATTTTGTGCCACTATCAAACAGTATTCTAAGGCTCAGCAGGTTTTTTGCCATTCCACGTATTAACACTACTCAGTATATAAATCGCAAGGCTGACCTTACAGCCAATCAGCTCGCATGGCTTAGTTGGTAAAGCGCATCACTAGTAATGATGAGATCCTCGGTTCGAATCCGAGTGTGAGCAATTCTTTTTTTCCTCTTTCTTTGGTTGGGCAACCACACCCCAGCACAGGAGTCACCGCTTTACTCACCGCGTCATATTCCTTGATGATCTTCTCCGCGCAAACCCCAGCATTTTATTTTAATTCTCTTAGACAAAGCAAATATCCTCAATATCTTTCAATCACGAAGCTTCCTTGGACCCTCCCACCTCCGTCTTAAACTTCAGCAATCCCACCGCAACACTCTACCGCACATAATGGACAACCCATCAAAACGAAAGCTCGGCGCCACACCAACCCCCGAAACCAGCACAATAACCTCGTCCAACAGCCCCGATAAGCGGCGCAAAGTCATCGGGCCATCCCTCCCACCACCCACACAACCCGACTCCAACAGCAATGATAGCGATGACTCCGATGGCGATGATTTCGGACCCTCTCTCCCCCCACCAGAATGCTCAGTACCACACCAATCAAGCGCACAGTCTACCCCTCACCCCTTAAACACCAAGAAAGAAGAAGAAGAAAACTCGGCCCCGAAACGCGACGAATGGATGCTTGCCCCGCCGACCGCCGACTCACGGTCATCGCGCGTCGATCCGACGAAACTACGGAATCGGAAGTTCCAGAGCGGTCCGAGGGTGGGGAATACCTCCTCGGGATCGGGGGTCGATAGCTCGTGGACTGAGACGCCGGAGGAGAAAATGAGGCGGTTGCAGGATGAGGCGATGGGGATTGTCTCTTCTTCTTCTGGACCTGGGGCGGGGGGTGGAGGTGCGACAGGGGCGGATGATGAGGCGGCGCAGGCTATGAGGGAGAAGGTACAGAGGTATAATGAGCGGGTGAGGAAGAGTGAATCAATGGTTGAGGAGAAGAAGAGGAAGGAGAAAGGGAAGGAGGAGAAGGATGATGATCCTAGTAAGAGGGCGTTTGATAAGGAGAAGGACATGGCGCTTTCGTCGAAGCTCACGCATGCGCAACGGAGGGAGATGGTGAGTAAAGCGTCAGATTTTGGGTCGAGGTTCTCGAAGGGGAGATTTTTATAGTTGCCTATTTCGACGTGTTGTTTAACCAAGACGTACATTTATATATACGGCATCTGAATGTATTATAGCGGTCACGGAGATCTGAGTTACTGGAGTATTCTTGGAAATATGAAATAATATCAGTTATAGATTATCCTCTATATAAACCAAAAATCATCAATCATCAAGTCTCATACAATAGGACAGAAGATAACAACCATAAGCAAGGAAGACTAGCAGGGGTATGTATGTATGTATATAAAGCGAATCAATTAGAGAATGTTGCATTTCTTAGGAAGACCGCAAGGCCCATCATCGCTTCTCTCTGATTTCGACGCTTGAGCACCCTGCTGAGTCTGCCCCGACTTGGTTGCCGCTGTAGTGGCCTTATGTTGGGAAGCAGCAGCAGCAGGCTGCGCCTCAGACTTGGCTTCGGTGCTGCCATGCAGTCATGCGGAGTTGATATGGGCAACGTGCTCGTAAAAGGACTTGCCCTGGGTCTCGGCGATGTTGAGCTCGAGCTCGGTAGGCTGGCGGGAGCCATCAGCGCCCTAAAGAAGGAGAGTCAGCTATAACCCCACAAGTGAATTGTTACGTCGAGAGGCTGTTAACATACAGCAAAGGTACCAGCACCCCAGGCGCTACCACCGTGGACCTCATCGAGGTTGGCGAGGAGAGGGAAGGCAGTCTTGTAGCCGAGAGGAACGTATATGAAACCGTGGTGGGTGAGGGTGCTCATGGCAGCAATGGCAGTGGACTCCTGGCCACCACCGAGGGTACCGGTGGAGACGAAGAGACCAGCGTACTTGCCGTAATAACCGCCGGTGGCCCAGATGCCACCAGTGCGGTCCCAGAAGGTCTTCCACTGGGCGGGGAAGTTACCGTACCGGGTGGGGATACCGAAGAGAACGGCGTCGTACTCGAGGAGCTGTTCGGGCTTCTCAAGGACGGGGACGGAGGACTTGGGAGGGGCGTACATCTTGGCAAGGGCCTCCTCGGGCAAGGTTTCCTTGATCCTAGTTGTACATTGTGAGTTTGGGGGAAATTGTACTTCTTGTGCGGGGTATGGACTTACTGGAAAAGGTCGGCGCTGCCACCGCCAGCCTGGATACCCTTGAGCTCGGCCTGGGCCAGTTTCTCAACGTGGCCGTACATGGAGTACTACATGAGACATAGTTGTTAGCTGGTGGTGTTTCAAGCACATAAGCATTGGTGAGGGGTAGCACGTACGAAGACGATAGCGATCTTGGGAGCCATTGCGACGGTTAGGAAGTCAAGACGGATATGAGGATTGTCTGGATTGAGGAAAGCCTTGAGGAATTGGAGGGCCAGGTATCACTTTATAAGGAGCTGGAGGCGGGGGCGATGCAGTTTGGTAAATTGGTACTACTACAATCGTAGTTCTGGAAGGGGCTTAATGATCGGAGCTCTAGATTTTGTCATCGATTACAGATGCAGCACGCGCTGCTGGTGATTGGCGGAAGTGGAACAGGCCGTGGGTCCATTTCCTCTTAGTTCAATCTTACAGAGACTTGACAAATGCATTCTTTGACGCTTTCCATCGTTCGCACATTAATCGTAACAAGTTGCTTGCTAAGATGCTAGAAATAATGTGCTCCGGATTTACGGGATAAAATGTGCTGCAATAATGGTTAGGGTTGACTCTTGATGTCATGGAGTGAACCTTACTCCATACCTAGGTTACAAACATTGGGGTCGTTTTCTGTATACTGCGGGCTTTTCGGCGAATGGCTGGCTAGAAGCGAACTGAGTTCAATAATGCAGTCTGCATTCATCCATAATGTTTATTAGATATAGTACATCGTGATATAGCTTGCATGTCATCAAAACAGATGGGAACTCCGAGTGGAGAATCGGATATACATGATATCAAGGTTCAAAGCTTGATAATCAAGAGCGACGAACACTAATCAATAAGGAAGCTGGTGAGGCCCACTATTCCGCTCAGGTTCGCTCTGCGCTACGACAGCGGAGAGGTACTGCAGGTCCGCTATTACGGCTGACTGTTATTTAGGTCGATTTGACAAGGGCGGTGTTGAAGCACATGCGTTTGTACCAACGCCCTGGCCTAGTTGAGAGTTGGAGGAATCAACGGAACTTGACAATTAGTCAGTTCGTGTTGGAGGCTGTTCGGATCCCGCAGATCTTGGAAGGAAGCGTAGGGTAAGTTTGCGTAAAATATGGGCTTGTGCCAATTTAACCTCGCCCTCTTCCACGGTATCTGCCGCGCATCATAAACCCTCCGCGGCCACGTTCGCTCCTCCATTCGCGCTCCCTTTCACGTTCCCTCTCCTGTTCCTCGCGAATTAGGTTTCTTTCATGTTCGAGTTCCTCTTCTGTCTTCTCCACCCTCATGGATGGCCTCGGCAGATTCTCCGACCACCGCGGATGGGCGTCTGCGCAAGATGGACCTTCGGGGCAGAATCCCGCAAGGTAGTATTGACAGATACGCCGACGGACATGCCGCTTCGCGCATAGTGGGCCGATTGGGCAAAATCCCTGGTCGTAATGTTCACACGGAGGTAGTCGAGATTGCTCTCGGACATGCTGATACAAGCAGTCATCCCCGTTGGGACAATATCCAGATCGGGAGAAGGACTGGCATTCTGGCATTCGTCGGAGGTTATATTCATGGAGATATTCGCACTTGAGACCCTTTTTGCAGAGGCCCTTGAGGAAGTGCTTGCAAACAAGGGATCCATGTGTGGTGGACGGGGCCAATCCGGAGGCGGTCGTTGTGGATGTGGTCACTCGCGAGGGCGTCGGATGCCTGTCGGGGCAAGCAGGACCCAACGGACAATGTCCTTCGCTGTAGGCTTTGCAAACTGGAACGTCTGTAGCAAGGGCGAAGCCATAGCTCTTGCGAAGGAAGGGAATGAAGGAGAACTGAGTGTAATCTGGATCGCGGGTGCGATCTGTAGACACGATTTGCGATGCAGCGTGACTAACGTCTGCAGTCATGGCGCTTCTTTAGCTCTAAATGGTGGAGGAAAGACCAAGAGAAGGTGCTGAATTCAACTGGATATAAGGCGCTGTGAGCTGCTACAGCAATATATAATAAAGAAGAACTGATCTGGCGACAATAATTTGAAGGAGAGTTGCAACAGAAGATCATAGGGGACAAATCAGGAAAGCGGTGACTCCGGGCGCCTCTTGCTGCTTTTACTCCGTACTTGCCGCAGCAAATTCCAATACAGGTAAGGAACTAAAAAGTAGGAAAAAATCAATGCTCACACTCGGATTCGAACCGAGGATCTCATCATTACTAGTGATGCGCTTTACCAACTAAGCCATGCGAGCGAATTGACTTAAAATAGAGTGACGGACACTATGAGGCCAGCACTACAAAAGGGGATAAAAAGAAATGCTGGGTAAAAATACTCAAAAAATGCTCACACTCGGATTCGAACCGAGGATCTCATCATTACTAGTGATGCGCTTTACCAACTAAGCCATGCGAGCTGATTGGCTGGGAAGATCATATTTAGTCCTATATTGCTATGCAGTACAGTTAAGTCCGAACACCGAAGCAAAGTTTTTGGTGCGTTTGAGTTGAACAGCGGCTGAGTGCCCCTAAATAGCGAGATATGGATCTTCCCGGCGAGACCAAGCAGTTCCTATAGTTATGTTCATTCCGCTGATCAGGAACCTTCTGTCCCTGGATACACCCATGGCCTTTAGAAGCCGTCTCTGCTCAGGTCGCTTCTCCAAGACCAGTGCATCTACTTTCGCAGCCAGTAACGTCTTCTTACATGTTTGGATTTTCATACTCTGTAACTTGCGCAGCCTTCTGACATTTATTGGTTAAGATATCTGTTAGGTCGTGTCTAGTACGCAGTGATATACTAATTGACGAACTGTACCATAGTAGCGCGCGGTACCTAGGTAGCAATATGAATCCCTCTTGGTTCTCCTCCTCGTCGCACACGAGACCCGGCATCTGCCGAAGCCTTCATCAGAGATGACTCTGGTATCTCGCATCAAGTCCTTGATGTCGCGACAGGATGGAGAAAAGCAATTCGAGGAGGTGTCAAGAAGAGATGGAATGCTTTGTAACGTAGTGACAGTAAAGGCGGTCAGATTATCGGCATAGTATAGACGGCAGAATAGACTTGCATTACGACATGCACTTTGGTGGAGTGCCACAACTGCTGACTTCTCCCACCTTCTCCCAGTTACCTTCTTCCAGAGCCTCCCCTCTCTCATCGGAATGACTTTACGAGCTACGAACTTGCTTCCGACTTTTTAGAAATTCCTACACCTCCCAATCTGTCTCCTGGAGCTCTCGCCATGGCTTCCCGCACGATCATTCTGAGATTCGAAAGCCGGAACGGTCAGTTTCGGTTGAATGTCAGCCCGCAAGACCAGTTCTCCTCTCTCCAGGCGAAGGTATAGCTCTCTATCTATATATAGTCTTTCTCAGAGTTGTTCCAGAAAAGCGAGGTTGGAATGGCTGACTTACGAGCTCTAGATCCTAGAGCACCTGCCTTCGGACGCCGAACCTTCCTCCATTATCCTCTCCAACAAACCTATCGGTGCTAGCGGCGACGAGCGGTTTTTGAATAAATTAGAGGGTGTCTCCTTTGAGCAAGTCGGATTAAGGTCAGAATCAATGAGATCATAAATCCTCAAAATGGGCTAGCACAGCCGCTGACGCTGAAATATAGTCATGGAGATAAGCTCTTTCTTGGATATCAACTAAAGCAAGATCTTCAAGATGGTGCTAGTAATGGAGTCACCGCCAACCCGTCAGCACGACGTTTAAACGGGGCTCCCGTGTCTCAAATCGGCACACTCACATCCCAATCACCTTCTAGTAATACTGCCTCCGCCACGGTCAAAAACCCGTGGGAAGCGGTTAGACAATCGGCGCTCGACGATCGGCTGGAGAAGAAAGATGGAAAGATCCAACGAAGTCGCGACATGAAAATGTGCAAACACAGCGCAAAGGGCATGTGCGATTACTGTATGCCACTCGAACCCTACGACCCGAAATATCTAGCAGAAAAGAAGATCAAACACCTCTCATTTCATTCCTATATGCGCAAAATCAATGCCGCGACGAATAAGCCCGAACTCAAAAGCTCCTTTATGCCACCCCTCAACGAGCCTTACTACAGAGTAAGGCCAGATTGCCCATCTGGCCACCCAGCTTGGCCAGAAGGAATTTGTACCAAATGCCAACCGAGTGCGATCAGCTTGCAACCCCAAGAATACCGCATGGTTGATCATGTTGAATTTGCCACTCCCGATCTCATCAATTCCTTACTAGATTTCTGGCGAAAATCCGGCTCTCAGCGTCTAGGGTACCTTTATGGTACATATGAAGAGTACGCAGAGGTACCCCTTGGGGTCAAAGCTGTCGTACAGGCTATTTACGAACCCCCCCAGGTGGATGAAATCGATGGGGTTACACTCTATGAATGGGAGAACGAGAAGGAGATTGACGAAGTTGCACGTCTTTGTGGTCTTGAGAAGGTTGGTGTTATTTATACTGACTTGATTGATGCCGCGCGCGGCGATGGTTCCGTGATCTGCAAACGGCATATCGATTCGTATTACCTTTCTTCTCTGGAGATAGCATTCGCATCACGGCTGCAGACACAGCATCCAAAGGCGACAAAATGGAGCCGAACTGGCCATTTCGGTTCTAACTTTGTGACTTGTGTTCTTAGTGGAGACGAGGAAGGTGCCATCACTATAAGCTCCTACCAGGCCTCGGTTGCCGCGGTGGAGATGATTAGGGCCGATATAGTTGAGCCATCCGCGGAGCCTGGGGTGATGCTGGTGCAGTCGGAAGATGATCCCGACAGCAAGTCACGGTATATACCGGAAGTTTTCTACCGGAAAATCAACGAATACGGCATATCTGCCCAGGTAAACGCTAAACCAAGCTTCCCGGTCGAGTATCTCCTGGTCACCTTGACCCACGGTTTCCCAACCGTACCAAACCCGCTCTTCATCGACAGCACGTATCCAATTGAGAACCGCGAGGTCGTCGGCGAGGGCCAGGAGCTCCGTGCGCTCGCGAGGAAACTTGTTTCTCCCGGAGACCCAGATAAAGCGATCCGGGCTGTATCCGACTTCCATCTCCTGTGCTTCCTTCGCTCCCTGTCTACATTCAGCAAGGTGAGTCAAGTGACCTTGCGCGGATTCCTCAACCTTTCCCCAGACCTCTACTCACTATGCAACTCCAAATAAATAGGAAGAAGAAGCTCTCCTCTGCCGTGTAGCGACATCACACAACCTCGCAGACGGTCTACAGCTCATCAATACCCCCGGATGGGCAACGTTGGTCACTATTCTTCAGGAAAGCGGTGAGCGGCCCCCCAAGCGTCCCTGGTTGGAACCTCCACGCCCTGTACCCTACCCCGGAAAACGTTACCCTTCCTCAAGGCCTGAGTCTCCCAAATCTGAAAGTGAACAGCTTGCTAAGAGGTTCAAGGGAGCTAGTCTAAGGTGACTGGCCAATGTTCTCCGAGCCGCCGCACCATCACAATCAACCGCTCCCGTATCGTGCCAGTGACCAACCCAAAATTCATCCGACGGACCCCGTGTGTTCGTTCTTCAATAAGCTCGTTCAGCCTTCTCCGTCGCAGGTTCTCGACGAAAGGAACATTCCAGCCTGCATTATGGACCACTCCATAGTTAATTATGAATGGGGGACGGTATGGTTATTGGAATCGGCAGAACGAATTAATAACCTAGCTCGAGGAATGTTGGAGAGAACCTTGGAAACGAATCACATGGTTTTTAAACCCAGTAAATTCAAAGAAGGAAGATTATCAACTTGGGTGATATACATAACCATAATATACAGGAGAGATTAAAATAAAAAGGAAGCCGACCAAGGTAAGAAAATGACATATGAGAGGTATTATTCTTCAAGTACCATTTCCCTCAACCTCTGTTCCAATAACCGCCTCCCCTCCGTAGTCTTCCATACCTCATGCGGTGCGTCCTTGACAATATCCCAGTTCTTGAGGTTCTTCGTAATTGCAGTCAAATCCTCCTGCCGACCTGCCCACTTCTCGCTTTTCCGAACCTCCTTCCCAGAGCTAACAACAGTAAGCGGCGTGTCTGGCATCTGCACATGTCGTGCAGCTGAGATCTCGGAGGAGGTCATGGACCCCGCAACAAGGTTCTCCTGGAGCTTCGCGCGGATGAACTTCCCCGTTTGATATGCGCTTCGACCGAATATACGGTCTTCGCGCGTGCGGCCCTTGAACACAGCGCCGAAGATCCGGTCGAGGCCTAGCGGGGAAAGGATACCGCGAATCCAGAGGGCGAAGCCACGGCCCGGTCTTGCGATGTTGGAGAGGTAGTCTTCGTGTAAGGGATCGATTAGGAAGATGCCTTCTACCTCGAGGAGGTGGCGGCTTGCGAAGATGCGGTTGTATATACTTCCTATGCCTGCGGAGACGAGGACCCATGGTCCCTCTTCATTGGCAAGGGCGAGGGCTTCGGAGAGTGCATCTGAGGCCATTCCTGCAGAGAAGGGGGAGGGGGCATTATCGGACCAGGCCATTCCTGGCCTATCCCAGTAGCAGTAGCGGCCGATTGCGCCCTTTTGGTGTAGTTCGTCAACGAATGGTTGGAGGGTGTCTTCGACGGGGCCTTCGCCTGCTTCGAGAAGGACTGTTGGGATAGATTTGTCGCCGGTGGAGGAGGAGTTGCCTACACAGTCGAGGTGAACTTGATAGTTGCGGGAGCTGACGTAGTATTTCTCACCCGGGGCTTGAAGAGTTGCGTCTCTTGCGCGGAGGATCAGGGTGATCATGAAAAAGATGGAGATGATGGCTATGATAGCCATGAAGAGGGTCTCTGTGAGCACGGCGAGCCATTCCCGTAGGGGGCGACGGGTCTCCTCGCGGCCTGTTAGACGTTCTTCCTCTTCCCGTTTACCCCAGGCGACGTAGCGGTTCTGGACGATGTTGTAGATTGCGATGACGGTTGCCCAGACCACGGTGGCTATTCCAACCCAGCCCTCTTCGATCCGGATGTGTGGTACAGCGACTGTGATGCACATGTCGATGAATAGGAAAAGGGTCAGCACGAGGCTCCATACCGTCATCGGCTTTGAGGGGACGGCGAAGAAGATAAGCCCGAAGAGGAGGTACCCAACGGTCAATGTGGTGTAGGCAAATGCGAAGAAGCCGGATCCGCGCGTGTGCGTTGCTGGTGCGCTGACGAAGAGGGAGACCAGGAGGAATGTCCACCAGATGAAGCTGATGGCGAGGAAGGTAGTAGAGAGGGCTCGTAGAGCTCGGATGCTCCAGAGGTTGTAGGGAGAGACCTATTCACAGCTATTAGATTCAATCCAGACTCAATTTAGGAGCTGTAACGTACGGCAGGGTCATCAGGACTCAGATAGGACTCGTTCTGGCCATGCAGAAGGCGAGTTCTCTCGTCTGCCTGATCCTCTCCATCTCGATCGTGCCCTTCGTGACTGTTGTGTCTCGGTCTGTTGAAGAGGTTAACCATGGTTACAGTTCTTGGACTGATAGTTTAATCCAGATTCCAGAGTATGAGAAAGAAAGTGATCAATCAAGAATGGGATCTCCAGGTTAATAACCAGGATGCTGGCGTTGACGTCATTGCATGCAGCTTCGACTCGAACCATGGAAGATCGTGTATCCTGATCGGTTTCTTGAACCGTCTGTTTGAGATCTCTTCGTTCCAATGATTGAGATTCTGTTTGTGGGGCGTGATTTGAGAGAACAGAGAACAGGTGGGGTTGAGCAGAGCTAACTTGAAGCTTTCCAAATTATTACCGAAGCAGCCACCGTCTTCATTCATTCCCTGTTCTAAACTGCTCCCATACCATAACGCATCCGTCCACCAACTCCACAGACTCCAATGATGAGCGACCTGCAAAAGTCTTTCGCCAAATCGAAGCTAGCCAAATTACCCCCGGAACCCCCTCCCATCCCCGAATCTCCAGCAGACAATGACGGCGACCTCGACGACGACTCAGCTTCATCAACAGACACCGTGACTCCATCACCTACTAAACAGCTATTTGCTAGACCAGGAGGAGCTCGAGGGTGCGTACACTCATAAACATCTCTTACCCCCGGGTATGACGTACATCGTGAGATTAATGCGGGGACAAGCGGGATAGATCAACAGAGTCCCTAGAATGGACCGACTTCTTCGCACAGGAGCTCTATCTCTCACAGCAAACTAATGACCTCCGCATAACTCATCATGTATACCTTACCCCGCCCTCAAGTTCAGGCCCTCTCTTTGTCTTGCACCACGGTGCCGGCTCATCGGGCCTTTCTTTCGCGACCTGCGCTGCGGAGATCCGCAAGATCATTCCCAGCGCTGGAATATTGTCCCCTGATGCTCGAGATCATGGAAGTACAACAGTCATTAAGGCAAGTGAAGATGGCGACGGTGAGGCCGCGAAAGTTGAGCTCGATCTGAGTCTCGACACTTTAAACCGAGATCTCCTCTTCGTTATCCGTGAAACGCAAACAAAGATGGGCTGGGATGCCCTGCCGGACATCATCCTCGTTGGGCACAGTTTAGGAGGTGCGGTGATCACAGACGTAGCCAAGAAGGGCGAGCTGGGCGCGAAGTTACTAGCCTATGCTGTTCTGGATGTCGTCGAGGGTTAGTTGTTCATTCCTACCACTCACTCGCTTGATATTAACTTCAGTCTAAAGGGTCCGCAATGGACGCCCTTCAAAGCATGGAAACATATCTCTCCACTCGACCATCCCGATTCCCCTCCGTGGCATCAGGAATTGAATGGCAGTACGTTTCTCCATGCCCTAGCTACAAGACATCACCCTCTAACGACGATTGTCCTCACAGCACTCGCACTCGGACAATCCGCAACAGAACCTCAGCACGCGCCTCCGTCCCATCCCTCCTATACCGCGAAGACACGCCCGCAGACCCATCGAAACCCTGGGTCTGGCAGACTAATCTTGCCGAAACAAAGCCATTCTGGGAGGACTGGTTCGTAGGTTTAAGTCGGAAGTTCCTTGAGGCTCGCGGGGGGAAGCTGCTCCTTCTGGCTGGGACAGATAGACTGGATAAGGAGTTGATGATTGGGCAGATGCAGGGTAAGTACTCCCCTCCCCACCCTAGAACAATGAAAAATGGCACATGGTGTTAATGTCAATATGATATGCAGGAAAGTATCAACTTCAAGTTTTCCCAGACGCAGGACACTTTATACAGGAGGACCAGCCCTCAAGAACAGCGCAGATCCTGGTCGACTTCTATAAGCGAAATGATCGTAGTGCGTTGGTCCTCCCGCCCAAAGTGGCCGATATGCAAGCTTCATCGGCCATGAAGAAGAGTGTGGGACCTGGTGTCTTCCCGGGAAAACAAGAGGGCGAGAGTACGGGCTCTCTGAAAAGGTCTTAAGAGGGTTATTAGATAGACAGAGTTACGATGAAGCTGGTCTCCGTTAAGAGCGATGATAAAGTAAACCACCGAGAAGACAAAATCCCGAGCGTATGATCCTTTTTATATTGGCTTCGAGCCGCCTCGCTAGTAAATGTGTCATAGTACATACCCAACCCCCGAAAACACCAATGCCATCTTCAACCCAGCCGGGACGCCGTCAAAAGACCTGCCAAGTAAAACCATGCAAAACTGATTGAGGTCTGTAACCTTTAGTGGTAAAAGCATACATAACCTAGGGGAAAGTTCGGTGTAGGAAGCAAAAATAGGTATCAGCGCCATATTGCACGCAGATCAAGGAAGATAAGCACCACCAGCGATAATCAAATTCATGCTGGTGAATTTCACCTTATACACGGGGCTCTTCTTCGTTGGGAACGCACTGATCTGATCCGGGGTAACGACGACATCTTTGCCCTTCTTCTTGCCCATCCCTGGACCAACCGCGCTCGAAGTCTGCGTGCTGTTCGCTGTAGCGGTATTCCCATCGATCTTTGCGCCTGCGCCGCCTTCACCGACGACACGGCCCTGCGATGTGTCGTTGGATGGGCCGGTGACGTCCCAGTTGCGAACTGTGCCGTCTGCGCCGCCGGAAACGAGGACGGTTGATTCGACGCTCCAGCTAAGGGACCAGATGCCTCCCTTTCCGTGCCCGCGCATGCGTTTTAGAAGGCGGCCCGGTCCGAGGTCCCATAGTAGGATGGAGCCGTGGTCGTCTGCGGATGCGAGGGTTTTGCCGTCTCGGCTGCAGGCGAGGGCTGTGATGTTACCGGTATGTCCGGTAAACATGCGGACTGCGTTGCCGGTTGTTACGGCCCACATGCGCACTGTGCGGTCGGAGCTACCGGTGAAAACGTAGGCGGAGTTCGGGTGGAAGCAGACGCAATCAACGTCATGGTCGTGTCCGACGAAGATGCGTTGTTGGCGAATATGATCTGTGACCCAGAGACGAGCTGTTTTGTCATGGCCGCCGGAAACGAAGTAGTGCCCGAAAGGACCCCATTGGAGATCCCAAACGGGCTGATCGTGGCCCTTGTAGACGACCATGCATTGCCATAGATCAAGGGACCAGAGTCTGATGGTTTTGTCCGAGGAAGATGAAAGCAGCCAGCGTGCATTTGTTGGTGCCACACCGGTTTCGGTGTGAGTAGTTGACGGGGCGAATGCGACTGCGTATATTGGCCCCGAGTGTCCGATTAGTCGGCGGGAATTTGTTGGCTTATCGTCCACATTATCGTATGTTGAGGTGATCTTTTTTCCGTCTAGGCTCCAGATTCGGATGTATGACTCCTGCATACCAGCTGCAACTAGCATATTATCATCCGAGAAGTCTATACAGTTGACCCTACATCCATTTAGCAAAGTTCCCGTGAAAACATGACTCAATCTGACTAACCCGTCATAAGTGTTGTGGAAAGTGAACATGCAAACGCTAACAGCAGGGCCAACACCGCCTGTTCTTGATTCAATCCGAAACCGATCACGGTTTTCTTTGACTTTCTGTACCTCCATGGCAACGTCGCGTGCAGTCGATGGAGGGTAAGGAATCTCAGCACGAGTGGGAGCTTCTTCATCCTCTTCCTTCTTGATGATCTGGTCAAGCTCTTGAACCAGCGTATTTTGACCAGGTCCTGGCGGGATCTTCATGTCTTCATCTGCTAGTTCGGCACGCAAATCACCTTCAAGAGCCTGTTCCATGGGAAGCTGCCCTAACCTGAGTCGGGGCAAGGTACCAGCCATCGCGGGGTTGTCACCCGTATATGCAGAACCTGGATGGTGGCCGGGAATGCCTTCATCTTCTGTAGGGAAGCTCTGCCCCATACCCGCCTGGGTTAGCAGTGCCGCAAAGCTGAACCTATCATCGAGGGCACGTTCTTTGGTAATGATGGTACAGAAACTGCTCAAGATCGCCGACATCACAGAGCCACCTTCTTTCTGCTTACTTTCAAGGAACTGCATCAGATTGGCAAATGCGGGATTGCTGAGAACCAGACGATATTTGTTCCCTCGGTACAGTTTGGCAATCGAGTTATCTTGAACATGTTCGGGTAGGCTGATAGGCTCTAAAGACCGCACGTCCTCAGTGTGTTCAGGTAAAAAGAGGTTTTTGTTGACATCGAAGAACTGCCTGGCCTCAGGAGTATAGAAGGAGGTCACCATATTCAAGAAGGAATAAACAAAGAGTGGCCACAGAACACGTCGGAGCTCCGGCTATAAACTAATTAGCATCTAGCAATAATAAAAGCCCATTAAATTCGCACCTTATACAAGTCCAGATTATCTTCAACCCAGACCTTGATTAGATCTGAATATTTGTATTAGCTTCACTGCCACGTTAGATCATCGCGCAGGTCTCAGATATCTCACCAAAGCCTATCTTATATTTAGGACGTGCATCGTCCCCTAAAGGAGGTAAAGGTCGCCCATCAATCTCTTGATTCGCAGACTCCATCCTAAGCATAGCCTCCGTACGGCTGTAGCCTTTCTTAGCCAGGTAGTCGATGACCTACTCAAGTTAGAAAGGTGACAAACCAGAAAGTTTAAAGAAACCGCAGATTCAGTCCCCGGCAAACAAGACCCGGAGATGAGACGCGGAGATGAGACGAATATGAATAACTCACGATCTGGTTTAGATTCTGCTGAGACATTGCACCACTAGGCGGCGGCGCCGGAGGATTCTGCATCGGCGCCCCAACAGGTGTAGAAACCATCTGCTGAGGCATTGAACCACCAGGACCGGGGCCCATACTCCCACTTCGGGGAGCAGGGCTCGGGGCCCCGCCAGGCGCAGACATGATGACTCGGCCTAAAGCGCTCTCAGCCTACCGAGCTAGTGGGTGGTAGGAAGATTGGGTAGGTCACTGAGGCCGGGATGCCGACGCGCGACGATGAGCAAGTGCAGGAATGGGATGGTTCTATTAATGCATCTTTTTGATTTGATAGAAGTCGGAGGAGGTCGCCATGAGCTTATGTAAGCACTGCCCCGGAAGATGCACGTGACAGGCGTCATCTGTGACTGGGGACATTTGTATCACGATCAATCTTTTTACACTTTAAATGAAGCGAAAGAAAGATGCCCGATAGCAAGGACTCCGATAAACCAGCTCAAACCTTCACATCGGCCGATCGCATTCGCCAATTGAACGAAATCGACGAGGTACGAGAGCCGCAACACCAGATTGTGATGCCATACCGATTCCAACGCTGATTTAAAGATTCGCTACTAACCAAAATCTCCTACTTTAGGATGTCGCTAAACTAATTCGCTCCGCCGGTCTCGCGATACAAGCCCTTACAAACGCCAGATCCGACGACTCGTCCACCGCGGACAACTCTCTCGATTCACATAAAGCTCGATTCGAAGAAGCTACGTCACAATACTTCGCACGCCTCTCGTCAATTGACGTCCAGTTACGTCGTCAGGTCTACGCGTTGGAGGAAGCGTCCGTCCTTGCTCCGGACTCTTCATCAAGAGCTGGAGACCTTCCTAGTGCGGGCGCAGGCGCAGCTGCTGCGTCGAACCCACTGGATGTGAGCTGGCTGAATAGTAGGAAGGATACTGTGGGGAAGGAGAAGGAGGCAGAGCTGTGGGCTGCGGCGAGGGACTTTATTCAACGGACGGATCAGTCACATCCTGCCGACAAGGGCAGAGTGAAGATAGAGGGAGACCAAGAGAACATGGAGGTAGACTGATTCTGCTTTCCGGTTGGGACGGGATAGGCATTAACATCGACCTGACTCGATGGGAGGCTGTTTTTGTTGCCAATTGGTGGTACTTGCACAGTATACCTAGAGCGATCTCTTTGATTTATCATCACTTTTTTGCGGTGACAACATTGTGTCTTATTTAGGATAGAGCATCATGATACCCATACTCGAATGCATTGGACACGCAGGGGTGAATATTTTAGTTGCTACTGGGAATCAAGCTGCCGTTTTCGTAGTTCGACGTGGATTACCCACAGCCACAAGGCTGCATCCGAGTCAGAGTTCGAGTCCGAGTGCGACAAGGAATGTATATTTAAAATAACCGCTATAACCGTCAAAGTCAAGATAATATGTCTACCGCTGCAGTGACCGGATCATTTCTTGCTGAGTAGCTCTGTCTCTATTGGCTTCCGAGAGGGGCGCAAGGCCTGAGTTTTTAGTATTCGGAGTCAGAATCAAGGGTAGAAGAGTGTTGACTTACTTCTGAGCTCGCCAACGACATCCTTAGCTTTACCAAAGTAAACCTCCTCTATAAGCACCACGAGGTCAGCAGATGTATCCTGGTGTATGAGGATGACATGACGCCCAGGTGCCTCAAGTACGTACGCAACAGGTTCCTCATTTTCAATTCCATATCCTCCACTAGTTTACCAACGTTAGCGACATGGCTCACATCCGACGTGACGGGCAAATCGACTTGGATCTGCCGAGTCATGTTCCCGCTCAGATCCATCTCGCCCAGGGCATCAGTTTCGTTGGTGAGATGAAGGATCACCGTGCTAGTGAGCTTATACCCGGCCGTTCGACCTCGGTCACTCGCTTCAAAAACGTGAATGCTGTCCCATTCTCCAGAGTTCTTTCCGCCGGGAGATACCCCTATTCGCAGTAAATTAGTACCAGAAAAGGATATCATAAACCTTGCTCCTGTAGGAGACTGTTGCACAACCACTTACCCTTCTTCAGGAGAATAACACCTGCGAACCCATCGTCCAAATCCCAAAAGTAAACACTCCCAACTCCGCCCTCATAGTAAAGTTCCCGGTAGACATCGAACGCCTCGTTGGCGGCGAGTTCCAGCTTCCTCACTCTCTCACTCGGGACCGTACCATCTTCGAGAGGAGGATCGAACTCATTGCTCCAGGGGGACCTGTAGCTGTCGCCATCCCGGTTATAATCGCACAGCAAGTAATCGCGCCTCGTCTTGGGGCATCGACGGATCTCAAGCGGCTGGTCAACTGAGGATAGGAGATCTTCGGTAAGATCAGGAACGATAGAAGTAATAGCCTGCAGATTCTTCTTTGTGTCGCGCGGATTCAAACGCCGGAGAAGGTCGCTGGAGGGAGGAAGCGTTCTGGTCAGCGGGAGGCTGCAAGCGGGGTTGGGTTTCGGGGTAGAGGGCGAGGGGGAGATAGAAATTGGCGAATAATGGGATGATAAATTTGGGTGGGAATACTTACAGCGCGCTGTCATACTGAGCGTCCGCCATGTTCACGGGATCCTGGGGACTGTAGCTGTGTTCTGATGCTGTTTACTTGCTGGGGTTCGGATTGTCCCTTCAGGTGGACGGAAGGTGCGTGGTCTTAGCGGACCGGGCGTGGCATCTAGAGCTCCGCCACCAGTATCGACCTACAGACAATTTATATAAGTTGAAAAAGAGCTACGGAGTGCAGTCTCACAAGGTCTACTACTGTCCAAGAACGTCGTTCGGATATATATACTAAAGAGTCTTTCAATCACGCTGCTAACATTACTCGTCACCATCATCATCAAGCACAACTCTGCTCCGTTTCTGCGAAGACCTGCGCTCCGCGTGCGGAGCGAGGAGAGTGCTGGGATCAGGGAGGTCGAAGTCATCCTCGAAGGTGGTATCTTGACTGATTCTGCGCAGAGGCAGAGAAGACTTCGGCCGCTGATAGGCCCCAAGCGTTGAGAATAGCTTGTTCGGAGATGGCGGCTCGGTATCAGTGCCATCGTCTTCATAGTTCTTGGGTAATTGTTCGCGTCTAGTGGTTCTCGAGTTGTATGAGGATGAGCTCCGACAGCGTCCAGAGTCTGAAGGCTTGCTAGGGAGAACAGAGTCTTTTGACAGCATCTCTGACTCACGAGCTAATACCTCTTTAAAGCGCTCCTCGCAGTCGGCCCCGACCTGGTTCATCCGCTGCAACGCGCCGATGACACGGCGAGTTAGAGATCCATGTCTCACCATCATGGTTGGACGCTGGACTAGCTGGAGTTGGGGGAAAGCATCACTTCGAGGATATCGGATGAACTGTGGGCTTGTACCACCTACATCCTGGTAGTGGCGCTCGAGTTCTTTTTGCTGAGCTGGAGTGAGTAGAACATCATCAAGTGCCGGGACCGACGCAGGTTCTGGCGTTGGTCTCCGGGGCTTCGGCCTCTCTCTCACTTTAGACTTCGGTTTTGATGTCCCTGCCAAGCTCGAAGCCTTGGTGAACCCCGTCTCAACATTGTCAGGCATATGAAACTGCTTCGGTGGTTTCTTTGGGAGCCGTCCTTTGCGTTTCTTCGGCTCTGGTAGATATCCAGCTGTATTCTCGTCCGGAATGTCGATGTGCCGCTTATCAGGCACGGGTTTCATCCCAGGAGGTAGGATGCGAGGAGATCTATCCTCATGAAATGTGAACTGGGTGCCGCTTGCTATAAGTTGCTGCATCTTTTCATAGTTGTCCTTCGCTTTGAGAAAATTCTCCTCCTCCTTGCCTTGCATCAGGAGAAGAACTATATTTCCGGCTCTTTTTCGACCTGTTCGCCCCATACGTTGAAGCATGCGAATGGGAGAGGCCGAAGAGTCGTAACACACGATGAGGTCGACTTCTCCGATATCCAACCCTTCTTCACCAATTGAAGTCGCCACAATTGTATTATATGTCCCTTTCTTGAACTTTTGGACAATGTCTAGTTGAGTCTTTTGGCCCATCCCCTCCGAGCCCTTGGCGCTACTCTGCCCAACAAAAACATGAGGTCGAATCATGGGTTCGTATCTTTTCAGGACTCTTGTGACTTCTTCGGCGCTGTCCCGGAAATGCACAAAAATCATCACCCTCGTAGATGTCTGATGATCGCCGCCGGGAGCATTACTGCCTTCGCCAGCATCCATAAAATGGTTCAGAACAACTTGTTTCAGATATTCTAACTTTGGATGTCCGATAAACTCAGGGTCCTTAGTCCATGGGGAAAGGTAGTTCATAAGCTTTTTGAAGTGCTCATCTTGCACAATCTGGCGCTGATATTTCCCCCCCTTTTTCCCGTCGGTATTGGATTGAAAGTGTAGGAGGTGACGATACAACGGAGTGATACCATGATACTTGAGCAAGTCGATACCGTGAGCCATACTCGCGAGGACGGTGAAGATCGTGTTGATTTTCCCTTTCAAGCCCATATTCGCACTTCTTCCAGCATCTGACAGCATCCATTGCTGTCTGGCTTTGGTGAGTCCGAAAGGGGTCAATGCCATGGGATCCCTTCCCCAGTACGCATTCAGGTTTAGAAGTTGGTCGACGAGTGGTTTCAGTGTGCTAGACAAGAGGTCCATGCACATTATCATCTCATCGGAGTTTTGGAAAGTCTGGACGTCTGTATTCCTCGCATGCACGTACTCTCGAATATCGAGAGATTGTTCAGTGCGTATCTCTACCCTTGAGATATCGAGGCCATCAATGACGGCTTGCACTGATTCGACGGTGGACCCAGGAGTTGCTGTTAAGGCCAAGACCCGAAAGCTCTGGTTGAACCGCTTGAGGAATTTAACCACTTCCACGTAGGAATAGCCACCAGTAGCGCGATGCGCCTCATCTACTACGACTAACACGATTCGCTTCGGGTCAGCTATTCCTGATTTGAGATCGTTGGTGAGGGTCTGAGGAGTCATAAAGAAGACGCGTTTTGCCTTCCATTCTTCTGCGCGTACTCCAGGTGGAATACCACCAGTAAGCATGGTGGTCTCAGAGCTTGGAATACCCGCAATCTGAAGGCATGCGGATATCTGTTGGGCTACCAGCGGCTTTGTGGGAGCAACGAATATTACCTGAGCATCTTTAGTCCACCGTAGCCAGTTGAGCATGATGGTAGCAGCAATAAATGTCTTGCCCAGACCTGTAGGCAGTGCTACAAGAAGGTTATGAAACAAGCCCTTCTGTGCAATGTTGAACTGGTAGTCTCGAGTCTTGCCTAAATTCGTGGGATATAACCAGGCGTCTAAGGCATCCTGATTCAGCTTATGATGGGTCGGGGGTTCAGTCTTGTCTAGCGGAGACAAAACCTGCTCACCACGCGGGGGCTGTGTTGCTGGACTTCGCGCAGCCATATCAAACAATGTCGTTTGACGAAATCCTAATGGGCGGTTTTGTGCCTGAGATGCGGCCCAAGGCACTTGTGGGGGCTGTCTCGCTGGTGGCGATAGAGATAAGTCTGAGTCGAACGCATCGTCCGGGATGTCATTAAAAAGGTCGTTTGAGGCCGACGAAGAATTGGAGTCTTTGCGAACGGCCGAGCTGATATCTCCGGGGTTCTCCTCCTCAAAAGTCTGTAGTGACGCCTCAATTGCAGCAGTTAGATCTTCATCGTTATCTCCGTAATCCTGCTCTCGGCCAGCTTCCTTGTCTTGAGCATTGGTGACGACTGTGTCCATTATTGGAGGAGCAAGAGGAGGTTTCTTCCACCGAGGGCCACGAATCATTTCCGGGGGCGAAGGAGGTTGGGTCAACTGCGTGACGAACATGTTCTCCCGGATGTTGGTCTGTTTCGGAACAAACACCTTGTACTTGGATTTTTGTTCCCTGCCCTGATCATCTTGAAAGTAGAAAGATCCTTGGCCAGGCGAAGATGGCCCATCCTCGTTGTTATCGCCGTACGAGTCTGAGCTTGACCCGAGAGTCCTAGTGTTATCGTCTTCTCCATGAGACCGCTGGCGAGCTCCCCCGGTTGACTCTGGAGCACTCAGACGCTGCCGCTTCGCTGATCTCGGGGAGTCATCGTCGTGGACCACAAAATCGTCCAAGTCATCATCCAAGTAGTCGGAGGAACCTTCATCTAGGTCCGACATGTCGTTGGGCGTTTCCAGTGGAATGACGTGGAGTGATAGATGTGAGGAACGCGACGCGAGCCATCACGAGATCATGTGACAGCAGATAAGGCCTTTGACCAATCGGACGCTCGTACGGAGTAGTTCCAGAGAAAAGCGCCGGACTCAAGATCCATAATTGATTGGCGCCCCGGATTTCCCTCCGTCTCTAAATCTTCTCGTCCAGACCCTGCTTGACACCTCACATTCGATCAGCCAACCTCCTGGCAGGAATTCTAAATGAAGATTAATCTAAATCCGTGTTAGTACGACGGTCTAGATAATCTCGCTCTAGCAGTGTCTTGGGACGATGGACCCTAACCAGGGAATTGATCGGTGCCATGGCGAGGAGCTGTGAAACTCAGCTAATAGAAGAGCGACAAGCCCGACGGGGGGTTTCAATAATAGCGCCTCTCGAGGCAAAATATGCCTGAAGCTTGGTGATTCACCCTCAAATTGCTGTACATTTTCTCGTGTTGCACCAGCTGCACTGCTAATTTGAGCCTGCGCTTTGTTTTCCCTTTTGCTTTTTTCCATCGCCCCCGTTTGTCTTTTTATTGTTACTTTCTCTCCCCTTCTCTCTCCCTCTCTTCTTCCTCCCCATCGTCTCTCGTTTAATTCTTCTTCCTACAGCTCCATTCTTTCCAATTCTCGTTGAACTAATTCTACATCCTACGTCTGTCGTTTTTGACTCATCAAAATGAAGCTCACTCTCCTTGCCCTTTCTTCGCTGCTCGCTCTGGTTGCTGCCCAGGACGAGTCGTCCACCACCTCGACTGCCCCGGCTACTACTGCTAGTTTGACTCCTGTTCAGTCTTGTCTTCTCCGATGTATGCCGCATGGCTTTTATTGCAAGGCTTGAATTTCCACTGATCATGTCTAGGCGATGATGACGACCCCTGCTGCAGGGCCCAATGCATCGGCGTCCCCTGCCCTAGTGATGAGATGGCCAACGACACCGTCGAATGCGTTGCGGACTGTGACCAGGGATCCGGCTCTGCAGCCGACACTGAGGCATACGCCCAGTGCCAGGCTCGCTGCTATTCCAGCCACTTTTTCCCCGCGACTGTGACCGTGAGTGGCGGCGCCTCGAGCACCGGAACTGGCGGTGCTGCTACCACAACCAGCAGCTCTTCTGATGACTCGGATAACTCTGATGACTCGAACTCCAACAGTAGTATGCTCTTATCACCACCCACTGCCATCTAGGTTTCCTCGCGTATGCTGACAATCCTAGGTTCTACCTCTGCCTCTGAAACCACTGGCGATTCCGCCAGCGAAACCGGCTCCGGTGACGACCCGTCTGAGACCAATGCTGCCGTCAAGCTCGGTGTCTCTGCTGCTGGTCTGGCCGGCTTCCTCCTGGTTGCTTGGGCTCTGTAAGCGGTGCACACTAGCGGACAACACATGCTAGTGAGATAAAAACACGGGTATACCTATATGAGGGTCACGGTGTCAAGCGAGGCATGGATGGAATGGATGGCACGGAATTAATGGTATCTACATAGTCTTCACTTTTATATTCGCCGCTGTTTAATCATCGTCTAATTTTTCGATACCATTTACATATTTGACCAGTCGACGTCTTTAATTCTCCGCGCGTCTTGTAGGCACTGGTGATTAGCAAGCTGCAACCCCCAAAGAGTCAAGCCTTGAAGTCTTGAAGATAGACATGCCGATCACCGTTAAGTAGTTAAGCATCTCTGTGCCATGTGGCCCACTGGACCCATAAAAATGCCCGCCTAAAAAAAGACCCTTTTCCTCTCCCGCTAGACTCTGACTCTACTAAAGTCTCGAACAAGAGGAGTTTGTGCATACTTCAGAAAACCCAATCGCTGCAACCCACTTACCAATACTACTTCGTAGTCTGCGGTGACAGTGAATTATTAAACTCGGGACCTCGGATATGGTACAGCATTCTCTATACTTGCCACGAAGCCCAAACCCCCAACCCACCCCCCGGTGGAACAAACAGCACTCATGGACGATCAGATTGGTCAGCTATTGCACTACGCGGCAATCACTGGCCTCAGGCTCTAGTGATGGAACTATCATACTATGGAATACCGAGACTGGCAAAGAGCTGTGGACGCTCATGGGCCATTCACAACGGGTTTATCTAGTGGCCTTCTCCTCTGATGGGCAAACCATAACCCCGGGCTCTCGTGACACAACCATCAAACTCCGGGAATCTTGGAGGGTCGCGGGGCGCGATGATTCCGCGACCACCTCGCTTGAGGTAGGCCTCCACGGAGTTTCTATTACCATGGCATGACGCCGGCAGCGCGGGGTATTTGTCGCCGTGGCCAGCGAAAGCACACGAGTGTTGCTATGTCCAACGAGGCCAGATAGGCCTCTGATTTCTCCTATATAGACCTGCTAGAATCTCTGAAGCCTTTCAGCTCTTCAAGCGGTTCGTTTTGTATCTACTTGACCAATTAGAAGCCCCCAATTCTCGTTGTCCTTGAGCTCTCTGAAGTCATTCAACCTCCGCTTAACATGGAGGCTGACAATGTTTCACACATGAACTTATCGCACGCCATTAACCAGGCTATTTGCTCCTGATGTTGCCAAGGTGCTTCACAAACACCGTTGGCTAGCATATTGGTAAGCTACATAATGAGGCCCAAATTCAATCAACTAGACGATAACAAGCCGGAATGTGGAATGCAGAAAAAAGTGAAACCATGTGTGGCTTATGTGTGCATCGAGAGGTAAAAGTAATTGGATCAAGTATCCAAGCCCCATAAAGCTGTCTTAGCAAGGGGCAGCGTTGACAGTGGAAAGGTATCTTCTTTGTCAGAGGAGACACCCAATAGGTGCAGGTTGCAGCCTAATTTGGCTGGCTGAAAGGTTCAATATGCCAATAATAGTCGGGTATACTGTACTGCGACGTGGATCTCCATCCGGCGGACTTTGTCCCATCTGAATTTGTGTACGTCAGTTGATCAGTTGGCATAAACCCGACAAGCTTTTAATTCGAGGGCATGTACTAACCAACACAAACACAGAGTAGGGATTGACATAGCCTCCATCCCGCTGGATCACAGTGAGAATACGGAAAATAAACAAAAGCTACCACTAGGTGACAGAGGACAACGCTGGAGTAGAAGAAAATATTGTATCAAACGGCCTCCCATCTGGACTGGTCAGGACTTATTTAGAGATCTCAAGCTGGAGATCAGTGCACATGAAGTTTTCTCTGCTGGTGTACGAGCTGGACACAATTCTATACTGCTTTGATTTAAATGTGGGATGTATTGGGGAGGTTCGTGTCTGCTATTGTTTGGTGAATCCCATCATACATCACACAAGGTCCTTGAAGCATAAATCCTTCTTGATCCCTGTGCTCAGGTACTACACTCGATCTCTATAAAGGTGTATGGCCTCCAGAAAAAGCATTTATGTTTAGTACATGTCCCAGTCATGCTCAATGAGTCATAGGTATGGCCTGGAGTATGATTCTTGGCTATGCTGTTAACCATTGCTTGTTCTAGAAGGCTGGTCCATTAACATATTTATAAGTGAAACTCAACATGCCCTAGAATGAATTTGTCATTTGTCTTTATAAAACATTGTGTAATTTTAAAAGCTGGTCTGCATATTAGGGAAATAAAAAAGCAAAGTGGAAGGCAAAAAGGAGCAAGATATTGGTAGTATAGTTTGTTTTGCTGTAGTGTGTAACAGATCCTTGGCAGATGACGCTGATGTATCAAGTGCTCGATTGCTTTTTCCTGTCTGTCACATATATGAGGCTTCCCCCAGGTGGAGGGAAGACTCAAGCTTCAGTTTCTATACCTACAGAGTCCTTGATTGAAGTATCGAATACCATCCTTACTGCTCTACTGATTGATTCCTCCTGCCTACCTAAAAACAGCACCGTGGCAACTTGTAACAACGCATTTAGCTTGACAGCTGAATCTTGCCCTCGACTACTATTTCAGCCAAGCATCAACCCCTTTCTTTTGACCAGTTCCCAAACACTTTAACCACCTCAGTTGTATCTTTTGTTTTTCAAGGGCGTTACTGGCGCTTACAGACACTTTTCTGAGGGATCCGAAAGAGACCTGAGCCCCTCAATTACGTTGTAGATTGAAGATCTTACTTGTCTGCCCACTCCGCTTGCTTCCTGGCCAACCATTTCAATCAGAATCTCCATTTTGAACCGAAAGAAAATGCATCAACCCTTATATCCGCGCTGATCACTTGGGATAGGCAATCATACAGGATCAGAAGCACTTTAGCATGACTTGAATCTAGTTAAATCACATTAAAATGATGGTCAGAAGACACCAGAAGTTATATGTGGCTGTAAGGCTTTCTCAACCTGAACGCCCTCATAAGCTGAAGCCATACAATATCGTGAATCCACACCCATTCTTAAACAGGGATGTTTACTCTGGATTTAGAGAGCCTGCATATGCTCAGCACCCAACAGGAGCTGTCTAGATGTGGACAACATGTCAGAATAGGCATAGTCAAATAGAAGGATAAACTCTGACCGTGATGTTGATATTCCCCAAGATACTCCTCCCATCTTTTTCCGCCGACTCCCATTCCATCTCAATAATCTGACGATGAGCTACACTTCGGACACAGAACCTTGCGGGGAAGGAAGGGGTGGTGATATGATCCCTTGCTTCATGCCCCCGGGGTCAATTTCCATTTTCATTCCATTCTCATAAACAGGGGTGATGTTGTATCCCCAAATCAGACGTGAGATCACAATATACAAGGGATTCTCAGCCATGGCTTTACCAGCACAAGCCCGACGCCCAGAACCAAAAGTGCTCAATGGCAGTTGGGGCCCGAGAAGCCATCTGTCCGCTCTAAAATCAAATAGACCTTGGAAGACTTCAGCATCTAGATCAAGGGCCCAATTGTTTGGAAATATTATAGTGCCCGCTGGAATATAGTACCCCATGAATTCGCTGTCCCAGATTAGTGCATATAAAATTCCCAACGGAGTACCAGGGCGCCACTGGAGAACCTCTTTGATAAAGGTGTTGGTGTAGAAAAGATGCCCGACATCCTCAAAAGTGGGAAGGCAAGATTTCCCAACAACCCCATCAATCTCGCTCTGCACGCGGTATACACATTCCAGATGCTGTAGTTTCACTGCCAGCCTCACAGAGACCACCAAGAATATAGGCGATTTCTTTAGATTCAAGGCCCTCGGTCTCTTTCATCTGCAGAACATGATTGGTCCAATTCCATCTCGGGGTCAACAGACCCTCTACCATTTGGTCGTGAAAATTTTCACGGTCTGCATATGAAAGCGATCCCCCATTCTCTTCCAAGGGGCTAACCATGAGGGTAGATAGTGTAGTATTGGAGAGGCCTCCACTATCATATTCTCTGCTTGTCCCGCTGCTAGAGCAAAATTTTCGATAATCTGATCGACTTCTTTGATTTCCGGCGTGTCAGGGGCCACCATGCGCTTTCTGTAGGCCAGTGTGAATATGCTACTGGCAGTATATCAGCGGAGATGGGTCTGAATGCATCAGAGCTTAACATATCATGAAGAAGTTGTTTGCGCTCAATATCTTGAAGGTACTGATAACCCAAGGTTCGTCAACTGGTCAAAAGATCCACTTGGATCCGATGATGAAACAAAAAAAGATAGACCGTTGGTATCTGATAATTATCTTGTGTTTTATTTGTTGTTTGTGTAAAAGCAGTGTTGCTTTCTCGCTGCTTGAGAGAGATATAGACGACTATGCTAGACCACAAGACTGAAAAAAAAAAACATCAAACTTGCTCAATACACCAAAATAGACCTGTATGTAACTACGACAGCCTCTAGCCTGCAGTTAATGAAGATCCACTATATGCAAGGCTCTGAAATATATAAGACAGTCGGCAACCAAATCTTCATTAACTGCAGGCCAGAGGCTGTAGTACGAGAAAGTAAGTGAGATCAGCAGGTTTGGTGACCCTTGAAAGCTAGCAGTGTGATAAATCATCATGCATTCTTACAGACACATAAGTCTAAGGGATTTCAGATCAGGCAAATGCTTACTCTGAACAAAAGAGGTTGGCTCATCTTACTCTGATTGTCAGACCTGTCTGCTCCGTGTAGTTAGCTTTCAACTGCCGAGAGCAAAGCACATCGCCATATATAGTCTGGAAATTTGGGACGGTATTTGGACCTTTATGAAATATTATCTCCTCCAGGTTTATTACAACCTTGCATCATAAATCCTCCAACGCCATGTATTCTGCGATAGCCTCTAGAACGGTCCATTTAATAGACGACTTGGATAACAATACCCCAGCAACAAGTCTACGACCTGCTGTACAACAGTACCCAACATCTTAGCCGCGAACATACGCTACATGAAGATCACCAATGCATCGAGTCAGAAATCAACCACGGCTTACCGGAAGACCGTATCTCGAACCTGGAGTCTGTATTGAGTGTTGCGTTGAAGGACCTTAAAACGGGAGACCAGTTTCAGGCTGAAAAAGCGATCGAGTCGCTTTAGCGGCAATGTCAGTGTACAGAAAGACCATGGAGACGGGCCTGCTGCTGTTGATGGGAACAATTTCCATCCATAACAATCAGTTTTGGGAAGGTGCCATGAATTATTGCCCTGCGGTCATTGAGCTTCCGCAAAGACTCGCTGACCGAGCAGTCGGTATATGGAGCAGGTCATGCTCTCAGCTTGTGAACCATATCAAATCAAGATTCAGCCCTGGGATCATGGGATCATTGAGGCTGCACGGCGGGGTTGCTCAGGAATTGTTAATGATCACTACGACGGTGATGCTTTGCGTATTTCTCATGTCAATAAAAAGGCGAACACAACTCAACACTACCTCGAGCAGCAACCAGGAATTGCGTTCCAGCACAATACAAGCCTTCTTTCCGTCGCCTGTCATGAGCAGGGTGCCTTATGCTGTTCTATTGCACTATCAGCGTGGCTACTACCAGAAGCGGCAGTGAAAAGTGCGGCGATTGCCCATATTACTGTTGCGGATGATTACCATGCATTTACAAAAGATGAGACGAACGCCAGAGCCCACTTGGTTGCTCTCGCGGCTGGGGCACTCTATGAGCTGGGTACGGCTCGTATCGGCTGGAGGGAGCTCCTTATAGTGCCTGTTCAGTCTGTGAGCATCTACTGAAGGATATACTCTTGGAGCAGGGCTTCAATGGGCCCCCGCTCCACTTCCAAGGACTTTCGCTGCCTCTGAGTACTTCCGCTACCTTGCGAAAGGGGTTGTGGATAGGTTTGAGAGGCTGCCACTGGCACAGTACGGAATCAGTTGGCTCCAGTACCTTATTACATCAGGGGATATTCGAGTTTTCGATGCGCTGATCAAAATTGACAAGTAGATTGCGGTGCGGACTGGGTGTAATTGCGCTAAAAAATTGAAGTTCCTATCCCGGCGCCTTTTACTTCTTAGTTCTCATGGATCTTGTATTACGAGGAAGTGTGGTTATCGCCGGAGAGGAAGAAGCTCGATGATCCCTGAACTACTCCGTCGTGTACAAATTCAATGTAACCCACCGGGTCAAAAATGAAGCCGGACCGTAAATCACGCGTCCGGTTAGCCGACGAGGTACGGAATACTTTGTTGTATTATGCCACAGTAAGCATCTATACCATTCTCTACACCACCATCATACTATATATCCATTATACCTTCAATACATAACGGAGATAAAGACAACGAAGAAAAGAAGCATCGGCCCGTCAACGTAAAGACAACGCAAGACGCCGAGTCAAACCTCCCCAACAAGAAAAAGAAAAAGCAATCCCACTCCAGGAATAATCCACAACCACCGACAGGAGACCCAAACATGAAACCAGAAATGTCCACCCTCGTCACATCAATCGAGGAATTCGTAACCGAATGCATGAAGAATTATGATCCAAGCCATAACCCAGCGCACATCCGACGCGTCGTCGCGCTCGCGTTCCGGATTCTGAAGTCCGAACAAGCCGCCAAGTTGGATGAGGTGTACTACGATGAACTCACCGTCCACCTTGCTGCTCTGCTCCATGATATTAGTGATAGGAAGTATCTTCCTAAAACTAGTAGCACGTCGGATTCGGATTCGATTCCCCCGCATAAACTGGTCGAGCATATACTTCTTACTCACGGCGCGGATGAAACACTCGCGGCGCGGGTTCAAATGATTGTTTCGCATGTGTCGTATACGACTGAGTGTAAGGATCCGGAGCGGGTTCGTCGGCTGATTGAGGAAGAGGGGTATGTTGAGCTCGCGATTGTGCAGGATGCGGATAGGCTGGATGCACTGGGGGCCGTTGGGATTGGGCGGTGTTTTACGTTTCTAGGGGCGAAGGGGCGGGATATGCTGAAGGAGGGGGAGGTGTGGGAGATGGAGAATTCGATTCAACATTTTGGGGAGAAGTTGGAGAGGTTGGAGGGGATGATGAAGACGGGGACGGGGAGGAGGATGGCGAGGGTGAGGACGGAGAGGCTGGTGGAGTTTCGCAGTTGGTGGGAGGATGAAATGGAGCAGGCTACTTTGCTAGAATGAATATGAAGTATTTATTTATTTGTCTATTGTTGGGTATGTGAGCACTACATTGTACCAAAACAACCAAATGGGGGCTCATCAAGCCAGTGTTGAACAGATCACGCCGCTAAGTTAGTTAAAAGGGTATGTATGAGTTTGCAATGTCGAGCGGCGAGCATGAATGTAATAAAATCAGAAAGTAAACTCCAACGCCAGACCAATATAATGTCTAAAGTTTGCATACTACCGATGCCTTCCGTGTGCTATCATCAACTGGCTGTAGGTAGAAGGTTAAACCCGATCAACGGCGAAATCCAGCACCTCACAGTCGTCTTCAAAGAATCCATCCTCGCCGCCAGCCGGGTTCTGCTGGGACAAGGAGTGTTTCTTCTTCCTCCTCGTTGTGATTACCACTTCTTCAACGTTGCTAGTACTGTTACCCATGCTGATCAGGTTCTCAATCCCTCCACCCGATCCTTGTTGGTGTTCATGTGCTGTGTCATCGCCTTCGTCCTCGCTGCCGGCACTGACCCGGCGAACATGTAGCTTGGACATGGGGAAGCTGCCACCGAAAACCCATTGGCCGCTCGGGGCTGGAAAAGCTGGGGCATCCACCCCACCCGTTTCAGAGTAAGTGAACAGATTGACCCTTTGATCTGTATGGAAGGGTTGGTATGGGGCGTTAGTTTCGAGCTCTGCCTGAGACAGCGGCTGACACTTGAGTTTCGACGACGCAGACGGTCGTGCGGTGGAAGATGGCAAAGCCAGGGATGCGCGGACTGTCACCTCTGGGTTGAAGCTGCTTACACCCATGGGACCACAAGGACTCGATAGATTCGCAGGCAGCCGGAATTCGACCTCCCGGTTTCCGATCACTGACTGCGGCTGTCGAGATTTGTTGGACATGGACCGCTTTATTCTGTATAGTCGGAAGTATCCGCCTGCTACTAGAGCTAAAAATGGCTGGCCCTTGTGGATAATCCAAGTGACGCGCGATGCGGCAGGTTCCCGGGTGAGACCAGAAAGGTGTAGCCTATTGATACCTACATGTCGCAGAGTATTTACCGTGCCGCTTGCGGCAGCTCCCATTGACTTGCTAAGGCCAGCAGCAACCGCCTTGCCACCAATACCAGCAGCAGACGGGATCGTGAATCCAGCAGGAAACGCAGCTCCAACAGACGGCGCACGGCCCCTGACGGCCTCGAAGATAGGCTGCGTCCTGCCTCCAACAAGCTTTATCGCAGTCGACAGAGGATTGGTATTCGTTGCTTGCACAGTTAATTCTTCAGACGGGATATCATTCGTCGGCTGCTTGCCACGAGATGGACGGGCTCTGCGGAAGGGGGGCCATTGAAAAGCATTTCGCGCGAGATCGAAGACATGCACCGTTCCCTGAAGGGTAATGATGGCCAAGCGATCCCCGGAGGGTGGGCACCATATCACGTCCACAATATGTGACTCTGTCAATCGGGAGTATCGTGCAACCTGACGCACTCTCGCAGATACTGCCGCCGAGTCTTCGGACAAGAAAGCCCCAGCGCGGCAATACTTAGCTTGCATGAGATCCCATACATATTGCACGTCACCCTTCTTGCTTGCAGTCAAGAGCATTAAGCCATTAGGAGAAAACGAGAGGAAGCTGCAGCCATTCGGAACTTGGAACGAGGTGACAGGGTTGAACAGAATTGCGCCCTTTGAATCCCCCCCTTCATCAAGCCTTCTCAAATCCAAGATCGACACGAGGTCGGGATCAGCTGGTGAAGCAGTTTGGGTTTCCTGTGCATGAGTTGGAGGGAAAGCACGATATTCCTGTTGCGGGAAGTCTATTACTTGAGAACGGCGCTGTTGAGCGTTTTGCTGCTGGTCCTTGTTCCAATAATTATTCCAAGCTTGCAAGCCCTGATCACTCATCCAGCGAGCACCTCGCACAAATTCTTGCGTCACGCCTCTGGCTACTTTATCAAAAAAGCTCTCGCCTTCACCGACATCAGTCACACAGGTAATCGCTGGTCGTGAGGGGGGACTTCGAGTCTCCAGACCGAAGACTTTCCCTTGTACCAAATGCGCCGGTACGACCCCACCAAGAGTTGCTCGGTACGTGGCCGACGGTGGTGCAATCGCTAACCATCTCCCTTTCAATGCCAGAACCGGATTATCGGACCTGCCAGAACCATGGGGCGAGTCATTTCGAGATCCATCCGGATCCGTTGAGCTCGAAGAGGTTGAATATCGTCTCGCTTCCCTCGATTGAATGCCGGTCCATGTTTTCCCTAGGCATTGGTAGCTTCTCGTGCTATAGATATACACCTCTCCACTGACACCAGATGCTAGGACAAGGTAACTACCGCTTGCAAGAAGCCTCAGATTTCCGGCTGGTGAAGGCGCAAAACTCGCCAGTCCAGGGATATTTTCAAAGCACGGACTAGGGTTAGTCGTGAAAAGGGTCGTGATGTGTTCTCCGGTCCTAAGTGAATATACCTCGACTCTGGTTTGGTAGAACCGGGTGTCATCCCTACTCTGGCGTTTTTCGGCATTTGGGTATCGCCCAGTGGGAACAGTGATCTCGTTCGTTTCGGAGCCAGTAGATGACGCACGACCTTCATCCTCGGATGGAATACATGGGCCATGGACAATGACGGCGACATGGGGTCTAGATGCCGAGGTAAACTCCTCGCCTGTGAGTATCTTTGCTTCCACGACTCTGCCGTTGAGTCCATCCAATCTCCCAATCAGGCGAGGCTTGCGGTCCTCAACAGCCAAAACCTCCAGAGTACCGTCGCTACCAACTACAAGAACGCTACCGCCCATCCTCGACGACTTGAACGACGGACTAGAGATCGTATCGAATGCACAAAACGAGTATTGCTCATCAGTGGGTGATCGATTTTGGCCGGACAGCGATGGAATATCGACATCGGGAGCCCGGTAGAAATGGGGCTGTGGTAAATGAGGAGGGAGTATCCGGTCATTGAAGGGCGTGTTGATAGAATGGCTTTTGTGTCTATCCACCGACTGCTGTCGGGAGAAGCCGCTGCTGGAGTAGCCATTTCCGTAACTTAAGGGCCTTGTCCTAGGTGGAGGGGAGGCAGAAGATGGATGGCTGAAACCGCCCTTGTCCTGAGTCGTGAGGAAGCCGCCGAAGGGGGATCCGCTGACAAGTTCGTCGTTGTCGAAACCATCGTTCGGTGGGCTCTTTCCAAAGGGGATGGATTTAGCCCAACTGTTCGTTCGGTAGGCGAAATCTTGTTCAGGCGTGTCCCTGAGTGAATCTAGAGCATCAAGTACCGGTGATGCGATGTTAATATCGGTCTGCGGCTCCAGGGGGGGTTCGGGGCAAGACGAGGGTTCGGGTTCAGCCTGCGATGGCGGCGATCCTTCTAGCCTGCAAAGCATGGGTTAATCATCAACGTCCATGACCGAACCCTGGACTGGTATAAACTCACAAGTCTTCCACAAGCGCTTTAGAAGCCACCTTGGCCTTACTCTTCGCCTTTGACCCGCTTTTTCCCTTTTTCTTGCTCTTTCCCCCAATATCATTATCTGGCTTCGAGGGGGTTGGATCGTCTAGAAAGTTATTGTCCCCCAAAAACCGGCTCTGCTGGCGAAACGAGTCGTCCGAAGCTGCCGGGGGCATTCAAATGGATGGACTGCCTCGATGAGGCAGGACGGTCTGAGCAAGAACAGCCGCCCTCAAGACCCTTGAACGAGGTCTGAGAACGGGAGGGTTGACAGTGTAGTCAAGCTGCTAGTATTTCCGCGCGTTTACGATCCCTTCCACGATATGTACCTGTAGATGTTGAGCAACGAGCTGTCAGCATGATTCATGGGGCATCAGTAAACGACGCTCGCCGATTAGGGGGTTCTAACGGTTGATTTCAGATGTAGAACGGATTCCAGATTTGTGAATGAAGTAAAGGACAGGGAAGGTGGCGGTTGGAGAAGACAAGCCGAGATAGCAGGGTATCTCGACGGGGAACTCGGTGATACGCGTCGATCCGGGGAATGAGGGCCAGGTGGAAGCTCAGCTTTGAGGGTGGTGTCCAAGCTTCAAAGCAGAGTGAATCTAGCAATCGATGAGTATGTTCAATATCGCAAGCTGATAAGAGTAACTGAAGTGCAGTAGCGGGTCAGGATGTTGTAGGAGGTTAGGCAGTAGATAGGCGATAGAGGGGAGATGATGGGGTCAGGAGAGGGGAGAGGAGGGGAACCGGATCAGGTCAGGAGCATAACTGGATACTCTGACAGTAGCTTGGTAATTTTCCCACGACTCTCATTTTCAGGCTAGAAACTACTATTGTTATCATTACACCTTTGGGGCACTGCGCCTTGGTCGGCTCGCCAAAGGTTGTTGTTTGGGGGTCCCCATGACGAGGGGCGGGGTGACTATTGGCCGCGGTCGGGATAGACTCAGTCCTCGTACCATGACGCAAACAGACAATACCTTTGTGGTGAGAGGTCTTTAACTACTACCTAGTAAAGTACTAATGGTGATACTAGTATGCTTGAGATGATATTTCTCCAACGGTGTTCTAAACGTTGGACTCCGTATTCTGCGGTGACGGTGAATTACTAGAAGCGGTATAGCGTGCCAAATCAGGGAAAGCGCCTCGCTGCCGCTTGGCATCCTGGTGCGTGGTTCTATTTCTCTCCCATTCCAGTCCCCACCATAGCTATTTTCGCCGTGAACATCTCGTTTGCCACTCGACCCTTCCTATAACACTGTCCAGCCACTTCAGTGAAATTGAGGGATCACCTCCTCACTCAGGCGTATCGAATATCTGACTCCAGCTCCGTGATACCATGTTACTACCAAGCCGTCGGTCCATGGGTTGAATTTATAGTAGATACATAATAGCATCACTCAATCTACTAATAATCTAGGGTGCTTGTTATTACATTAATAAATTATTAGGTCTTTAGTTTGAATCTCTTCATAGATTCTTTAATTTCTTTATTAAATGTAAATTCTACTTTTAAAAGTAGATTTATTATCTCCGTTCTTTTCTCGGGCATATCACGTGATCTAGATATATAAAATTTCTACCTCATGTACTCCGTATATGGATTATAAGGGCATACAGCAGAACGGGGTTCAGAAAATAGGTGAACGGGGTTTGGAGGTCTTGGCGCACGGAACGGAGAAACACCTCGGCGTGAAAATGAAATTTTAGGCTTCCAAACCCCGATCAGCTTTCCAC